>VZTF01004061.1:653821-794656 GCA_013397755.1 Cnemophilus loriae
TCGGGCCGAGGGTCGGGCCCGAGGGCGGAGGGTCGGGCCCGCGGGTGGAGGGCGCCCGGGCGCAGTCGGTCCGCAGTGTCGCTTGGGTGCAGCACACGCGATTCGGGAATGGGAGTCGGCGTTTCTCGCCCAGGCGTTTCTGCTTTACCAGTGGAAGGCATCAAATACCGTAAGGATGTACTGACTATTATCCAACTTTTAAACGTCAGTGAGGCCTGGCAGACTGAAGTGACTCTTGCCACAGTCTGAGTTCGAAGAGCGTTTGGACATGGTATGAGTGACTCTTCGGGATGCCCTGCACAGGACTAAGAGTTGGGATCGCTGATCCTGATGGTCCCTTCCAACTGGGCATATGCTGTGATTCTATGATGACCAGAATTTCAGGCAAGCATCAACAAACCCTTCAAGAGGAAGATGATCAGGAAACAAGGTGTGCGAAAGTTTCGTACCAAAAAGGAACAAATATGAGCCTTGCTTGAGGGCCTAACTCACAAGTAACACTTCTGAGGCAAAGAGAAAGGGAAGCAAGGATTTGTAAGAGTTAATAAGGTGGATCAATACAAGTTTTAATAACTGTTCAACACAGATAATAGAAAGCTGTAAAATAAATTTAACCTCATTGACCACTCAGACAAACTGAAAAAATACATCGAGTAAATGAGCAGGGGCCTCCCCAGGAATATCATTCCTAACAGCTGTCACATGAAATTGGGACTGCTCTGATCCCGACCCCACTGCAGTCAAATTAATCATTGTTACTCGGTTGAGATGCATGTAGGACCATTGTTAGATTTGTTATTTCTCCTTTCAATACAATTTCAATATTTTCAAAATTCCTCCTTTAACCAGAAAGAAGTGAGATTAACCTACCTGTGTTTCCACAAACACAATAGTTTAGGCAGAGCCCCCAGGTAATGGAAGTTGCTGCACTGTCCAGTCCCTTCCGTGGCGACAGTGATGGGCTGCTCCCGGTTCACCTCCAATTCTATTAACTATGAAGAGCTGTGACAGTTCATTTTGGAGATCCAAGAGTAAAATATTGCAATAAATCAGTAAACGTGTTATTGCAATTTCCTGCCCATATAAGAAATGTCTTTCCATTAAAAAAATCTAATAGTGAGTTAAGTCTAATACCTTTTATTGGTTTAAATGTCAAATTTCCCATCAGCATTTATATAAATCACATACACAAAACGTGAATTAAGTCCTACTACTTGTGGCAGGTGTAGACAAAGCAAATCCTATGAGCAATCAAAACAGAAATAAGATTTGATTCGTTTCTGAAATAGCACTCAAGATGCTGTTTTCTTTGTCTGACGCATTACTAACACCACAAAAAACCTCTTCGCTGCGTATCTCAAGGGCTGACAAGTGTATCGAGTTATACATTTCAGTGCCTACGCAACCTGCAAGAGCAAGTTTATTATTATGAAATTCGTTATGTCCTATACATTAGGAAAAAATCTGAATCTCAGCAAGAGGGAAAGCAGAGGAAATCATATTCTTCTCCTTGTCAAAATACAATCCAGGCCCTTCCCAGCACACAGTTAAACCAGTTGTATAATAAAATTGAAGATCATTCTGGTATGAATGCAGGGGGAAAAAAGAGAGAGGCTTTTCTGTTGCCTCCATTATTTTAACGACATGCATAGCAAATGCATCACTATTGTAAGTTAAAAGGGAGTATCAGTGAAGCTATTTTTAAATCAGAATACAAGTCATACTATAGAAGAACTTTTTTATGTGGTGAACTTCCTGACTCTTGTGGCAAATCTGCCCTTCCCTCAAGCCAAATCACATGCAGTCTGTCACAAATCTATTTGGAGCCATTCTTTTGGTCACAAAAAAAAAAAGAATGTTAGAAGGTCGTGTTCAACACAAGTTCTCCTCTGTGAGATCTGCAAGTGTAAATGGGGTCTGTTGGACTGGCGGCATGGGAGCAGCTGTCCAGCAGCACAAACACCAGCTCCTGAACAGTTATTTCTAGCAAGTCAAGTTATCCATCTGGTGTGCATTGTAAGTTTTTGACATTTCTACATTTCAGTTTTATAAATCACTGCCCGACTTGAATAAGCCTTAATTTGTTTTATTCTAATGCATGTCATTTATACACTGTAATAATAAATGGATTGACAGTAGTTTATTTAGATAGGCTTCCATTTTGACATATTCCCCTAATTTTATTGTCATCACGTGTCAACATTTTAAGCTGCATATGAGACAGTTTATCTAAGACCTGCATGCAAAGATTATCCTTCTTTTCCTGTTATAAAACTTGTGGATTTTGGCACATAGATTTAAGTAAGGGAGAAAACTGAGCAACAATTTGTTTATAAAGATCATCACATTTAAATACACTGTTTGGGTTTCAAAGTGATAGTCATTTGCTTTAGTAGTACCCAAATATGACTTCTTGAGTGTTCTAATTGTTTCATAAGACTTTGCAGAAAGTATTCTATACTCTGCAGACATTACTGACCTATTTTTCTAGTTCTTTGCATTTAGTGCAGTTATTAATATCTGAGGAAATAGGTTACAAAAGGAGACTCTTCTGATGCTGTGTCTGATTTGGCATCAAACCAGAACAGCGGGATTTGATGTGACACAGTATCAGGGCACTCAGCTCAGCCACACGCTGAGGAGGCAGCTGTGGGAACTCTGACAAACAATAAACAAGTGCATTATCAAAGGCTGGCAGTGTAAGGGATTTGGATGGGACCTTCACGGACCTCCTGGCTCAGCTCTCTGCTCTGAACCACGGCCGAGTGAGGTATCATTTCTGAGAGATGTTGTCACTGTGCTTCCTGCAGATCCAACTGAAGCGTGTATGATCTCCCAAGCCATCTATTCCCATCCTTGCAGGACTTTTAATGTTTTAGAGATGACAACCTGAGCTGTCCAGGTTATCATTTAGGCCTCTTTCTTCTCACTGTTCCTGAGACATTGAGGGAAATGGATTATTCTCTTCACAAGCTTTTACGTGCTTGAACACTCCTACCGCATCCCCTTTTGTCTTCTTTTGGCTAAATAAATAGATTCCACTTGTCCTGTGTTTCCTCACAAATTGCATTTCCCAGGCCTCAGACCCCATGAGGAAGGGTGGCCTCTTCACAAGCCCCACCTGTCCCCAGGTACGGTGCACAAGCTGGACGCAGCAGCCCAAGTTACACCTCAGTGTTACACCCCAGGATTAGGTGCCTGTATTATACCTACACCCCATGTATAGCACACAGTTATTTACTGCTCCCTTTTTCCCAGCTCCCAGCACTGCGGAAGGGCTGGATTCTGAGGGGCTGACTGCCGTCGCCTCAGTGATCACACTGGCACAGGAAGCCCCATCAGGCTGACAGCAGCTGAACACGAGCCCAAGGGGGCAAGAAGGCCGATGGCACCTGGGCTGTGCCTGCAATGGTGTGCCAGCAGGACCAGGGCAGTGACCATCTGGCTGTCCTGGGCACTGCTGAGCCCACACCTCCAATCCTGGGGTCAGATTTGGGCCCCTCACAACAAGGAAGACATGGAGGGGCTGGAGCATGTCCAGAGGAAGGAACAGAGCTGGGGAAGGGGCTGGAGCACCAGGAGGGAGCTGAAGAGGCTCAGCCTGGAGGGAAGGAGGCTCAGGGGGACCGCCTCCCTCTCCACAGCTTACCGACAGGAGGTGAGGGTTGGTCTCTTCTCCCTGGCAGTGGTGACAAGATGAGAGGGAATGGCCTCACACTGCACTGGGGGAGATTTAGGTTGGACATTTGGAGGAATTTCTTCACAGAAACAGTGATTAGACATTGGAATTGGCTGCCCAGGGAGGTGGTGGAGTCACTGTCCCTGGAGGTGTTTAAGGAAAGACTGGACATGGCACTCGGTGCCATGGTCTAGGAGACAAGGTGGTGTCCGGTCATAGGTGGGACTCGATGATCTCAGAGGCCTTTTCCAACCGAACTGCTCCTGTCACCGCACCCCAGCGTTTTCTCAGGGCTGAGGGCAGCCCTGAGCTGGCCCTGCCCGAAGGGCCGCGGGAACCGCCTCAGCGGCCCCCTCAGGGTGGGGCGAGGCGGGGGCGAGGCAAGGCCCGGACGGGCACCGAGGCGGGGCGGGCGGAACGTGCGGGGCCAGGTGAGGCCAGGTGAGGCCCGGACGGGCACCGAGGCGAGGCGGGCGGAACGTGTGGGGCCAGGTGAGGCCCAGACGGGCACCGAGGCGGGGCGGGCGGAACGTGCGGGGCCAGGTGAGGCCAGGTGAGGCCCGGACGGGCACCGAGGCGAGGCGGGCGGAACGTGTGGGGCCAGGTGAGGCCCAGACGGGCACCGAGGCGGGGCGGGCNCCCCCCCTCAGCCCCACAGCCCCGGGCGCTGCCCCGGCGGGCGGCTCCGCCACACGGCCCGGCGAGACGGGCGAGGCACAGCCTGGTTGCTACAGGCGACCGGGAGCGGTGGGTGTGGGTCAGGCCGTGCCGTGAGGGGGAACGGGCTGTCCGTCGGAGCCAGCCCCCCGCGTCGTTCCCGCGCTGCCTGTGGGGAGACTCGGGCTCAGCCTGAGGCGGATCCCGGTGCTTGTGAACCCGCCGGTTCTTTACGCTGTACAGGCCCACCCGTCCACAGTGGGAGTTGTGTGTGTGGGGGGAGAGGCAGCCGCGCTGAGGGAATTCCCTGTGAATTCGTATAAAATGCCACATGGCGTATGACTATTTGCATCTTAGAAACTACTAATGTCGTTCCTAGCGTAAACCCGTGGACTTCCTTTGCTGTCAGAGACAAAATCACGGCTGACAGCACAGCAGGTCTCACAGTGTACTCAGGGTCTGTCTTCTCTATGCAGTTCTCTAAATACAGATTCCTTTTTCTGCATTATTTCCAAATGCACTGCACTACTGGGAAATCCACTACTACATGGATCCTCATGTTTTCTCCTCAAATATATATGTCACTTTAATGAGCTTTTATTATGCCTCGCTTACAGTCAAGTCAGTTTGGTTTACGAAAGATGTTTTCTAAGATGCCTCAGTGTGTAAAGACTCCGTGGTGGGCCTGTTCTGGTGGCTGAAGTGATGCTGAAGTACAATCTTTGTTTTCAAAAACTCAGCTTCCGTCATCCAGCTGCAGAACATGTTGGTTTGTATGGGTTTAGTAGGTTGTCTTAAGGCATGCAGACGTCTGTGGGCTTGTTGGCACAGGCTGGGCTATATCCTTTTAGAAAATTCAGCCATTTATGTAATGTTAGAACAGGTGAGCAGCCTCCTTAAAGCAGTGTCATTCAGGTAAAGGCCGACAAAATCTGACTTTGGATCTGATTAAAGGTTAAGTGTGGTTTTTTTACCTAATTTTGGGTAATTTAGAAGTGGCTTTCATTTCCATTTACCACCTGATTTTTCAGGCAGGTAAGATTAGACTCAAATCAGCAGCTGTTTAGAATTTATCAGCCTCGAAGCCAAGAGCTTAACTTTATTTCAGAATTGTTAACACTATTCTGGAAATTCTTGAAAAAGCTATAAATATTTCCTCCTGTGTACTTTCTTCATTTGTGGCCATGCTTCTGTATTACAGCTGCATAAAGTATTCACTTTGTCAGAGCTGACTTGGACAGGAGCCTTCACACCTTACAGTTCCATGAGAACAGGAGTTTCAGTTTTATTTTGCTTCGTCGGTAATTAGCTGATGCTGATTGTTAGTACATCTCTGATTCATTTTTCTTTTTGAACTGGTAACCAACTTGCCCAGTTCTCTGTCACAGGAAAGATTGTTCTGCTTGCATCACTGTTCTAGAGCAGTCCATGCAATGATTTGTTTGAAAGTTTTGATAGTCTTTGTGCTGTTTACTATCTAACCACGTGTAAAATGACCTTTTTCTGTAGTGTCAGTCTCTTTTTGTTTTCTTCTTGGGCTTTTGGCTGTTTTTGGTGAGGAGCAATGCAAACACTTTGCAAATAAAATTATCTTCTGACAACCTTACTGTGTTCATCTGATGTCCATGACCTAAATGCTGCCAGCAAGCTAAAACTAGTTTCAGAAGTGGTTTAAGGTAATACAATTAATTGCATTTATTTTGACACAGGTATGAAAACTCAATGGGGTCGTCCAAAAATGCAATAAGTGAGCCTGTTGATGCAGAGGAAGGCTATAACATGATGGTAAGACATTCAGTAACTATAACACTATATGGTAGAATATTTTTTCAACAGCAAGAAAAACTAATTTTTCGTGTTGGGATTTGTTCATGAATCAGTTCACCTGTACCTTCTGTGAAAGTGTTGGTTCTAGGAGCTTAATAAATGTTTTTCATTAACACTGGCGAGAGAAACCTTCAGAAAGGAATTTTGCGGTAGAATAAATTTCAGTATTTCTTCTGCTTTACATGATTTCTAGTTGTGTTAGTACACGGGGGTTTTTGCATTCATTCTTTTCCAGCTGATTCCCATTTTAAACTGCTTTCCTCCAACCTGTGCTGTAGTGCAAGACCTCAGTGTTTGGTTACACTTAACAGTGTGGTGTTCTTAGAAGGAGCTGGGGTTAGAGCTGAATTAATTTTCTTTGGGAATGCAGTGGATTTGGTGGTGTTTTTTGACTGATGTCCAAGTTACAGAGGTGAGAATTTTAAGTTAGGCTCTAGTTTCATTATACAAAATACCTTGAAATGTCATACTGAGATACTTATTGTTTCCTTTTAAGCCTTTCTGGCTTGTGTAAAAATAAGTAATTTAGAAAGTTAGTTTGTTGTGGACTAATGCAAAGTTTTACACTCAGGTCATTAAGCAACAAGGGATTAAAAACCCAAACCAATCTTGCTACAGCAGAAATGGTCACTCTTACTAAGAACTCCTAGCAAGAATAGGCAATTAATTGGATAGAATAAGGTTAGACTAGAACCAGTTCTGTCCGGGTTCTGGGCTTTTTGTGTGCTTTGTTTGAGTTGCTTTGGGCCAGTGTATGTAATTTGCTCTGTTATCCAAAACTTCACGGATACAGCAGTGCTGTTTTTCCTTCCGTTGTGTTGCCTGGTCGTGTCTTTGGGCGGGTCTGTGAAGCACTAGATGGCACACTGTGACTTCCAAACAGGCAATTGAAGACATCTGCATGAGAGAAACCCAAGTTAAAAACTGTTGGATTAGCATTAAAGTAAAAGGAGTTTCTCATTTGTGGTGTGTTTCCTACTGCCCTAATAAATTCTAGCCAGTCATCTGCTCTATTTGTTTTTCATGTAATTTTACTGTATTTTCTTTCTAAAGATGTAGAAGTGGTTGCAGGCTTGAGCTGTATGATGGTAAGAACGAAAAGAGGAAAAATGTACCTCCTGATTAGTCCTGCAGAAAATCAGTCTGTTCGTGCCTAAAATAATATTTGGGTTTATTTAACTTCTTTGTGGTTAAATTTGCCAGTGTTTAAAGCTATTGTGGTCAGCAGTTTTGTGCTATCACAGTACATAAGTTTATAATTACCGTATATAGTTTGGCTGTGTTGCAAATTATTGTCTGAGGATTAACTTTCCTGCATTGTGGAAGAGGCAAGATTTTTATCTGATTGACGTCTGTCAGTTGATACAAATAGTTCTTAATGTATTTGGGTTTCAAGTGTCTTGTGATGGTGCATTTCCCAGGTGCAAAGAACTGTGTTTATTAGGTAAATAAAGTGCATCCCCAGTGTCTCTTATTCTGCCTTTGAGTGGTTGCAGCTTTGCAGTAATAGCCCATCACTGTTGCCAGGAAATACTTTCTAGGTTCTGGTCTTCTCAGTGAGAGAGGTGGGCTTTTATACATGTTTCACATGGTTCCTGTACATCTCATGCCTTTCTCCAGGCTCTCACCAGTCAGCCAACGCATGTATTTTGGTCTTGTGCAGCCTTTAGCTTGTATAATTAGTTCTAATTGACACAGGGTAATTAAAACATTTGTGAAGTCTGCTGCGATGCTCCAGCAGCATTGACAAGCAATTAAATGAAAGTGGTGTGGTCTAGACATACCCATATTGAGGGCTGGGTGGTAACTCCCATGACACGTTGATGAATAAATCTGCTTTTATGCAGAAAAATGGGGATGAAAATGGATGCATACACCTGTTTCAGATATTTGAGGAAAATTCAGCACCTGTGCACCCCACTTTGGATGTTGTAACCACATAGTGGATGAAATTAACATATCAAACCAAAGATTTCTCTTTGTGTGCCCATCCATGTATTTCTTGTTTTCAGGCTTCTTTCCAGCGCTCCAACAGCCATGACAAAGTGAGGAAAATAGTGGCAGAAGAGGGACGGACAGCAAGGAACCTGATTGCGTGGAGCGTCCCACTGGAAAACAAGGAAGATGATGGTACGTGTTTAACAGTCTTCCACCAGCTCTTTGCGCCTCCGTTCCTCTGTCAGCTGGCATTGCTTATCTGGAAACATTTTCCTTACATAGAATTTCTCTATTAAAAAAATACTCTGTTTACCATACATAGTATAATTTAGAAGTTTTTTCCAAAATGTGCCTTGCAGTTGGCAGATCACGTTATAAAACCTTCCAGTGACAGGTTAAAAACTGTTTTAATTTGTCTGCAAGTAACATCTAAGACTGTTTTCTTCTGCTGATATTATCAAGATAGTTGTGTAACACAATAATGTTGTCCTAAAGTGATCTCTTTGTAACTTGAGAATTCAGAATTGTAGGGATGACTTAGAACAATCTAACAAATTGCTCTCTATGTTCTAAAACAAAGAAATGTGGAAGTTTCTTTTGGGATCACTTCAGCTTTGGTAAATGCCAGTGAAGAATCTCTGAAGAAGGGGATACGTGGGGACAGCTCTCCATAATGCAAGTCCTCAGAACAGTGTTGTTACTGTTGTAATACTCTCTTGTGGTACGGTGACTTAAGGAGCCAGGAATTGACTTTTATTTTCATCCTGCTCAAGCTTTTCCAGATGTCTGAATGCTGTTTTTGAGGATTTAATCTCAAGTATTTTTGTAGCTTGCGTGTCCCTGTCCAGGTGCTGCAGCTTTTGAGTGTCTAAGAGTAAATTTTTTTATGCTGTGAAGGCGGTTGAACATGGGAACCAGTTGCCTGGAAAAACTGTGGGCATCATGTTCCTTGGAGATGCTCAAAACCTCCCTGGAGACAGCCCTTGGCAGCCTGGAGGTTGAGCTAAACAATCTCCAGAGGTTCCTTCCAACCTCAGCTGTTCTGTGATTCTGCCAGTGGAAAAGATATTTCTAAGAAATGTTATGTCTTAAGTTGCAAGATAATTAACCCTATGTCTGATGCAAAGTTTAAACTGTCTTTAAGCAGAATAGAATTGGAGCCCAAAGTATTTCCAGATTCCAAGTTACACTTCTGAGGAAGGTAGTGATATGAATGAGTGTGTGGTAAAGGAACATGCAGTGTATTTCCAGCAGTATTTTTGAGCAACTTGTGGGTCAATTGACTTTCTGTTTAAAGAGTCTGTTATTTTTTAATACTACCTTGCTTGTAATATTATTTTAGAAACATTAAGACTTTTTCCTTAAAAATGACTGTGAGTTGTAGATGGATGTTTGCTCTAACAATTTCTGCTAAACCAGGATAAATGAATGTAAAAGTGAATTTTTAGCTTTCATTAAATAGTAGTTATGTATAGTAAGTAAAATCCAAGTAGCTGTATTCGTTTCCTTCCTTTGGTCGTATTAGCCCCATTGTAATTTTTAAACTTTGTCAGTGGTGCTTTCTTGTTAAAATTTCTTAAAATTAAATTATAGGCTCTTCTTTTTGCACAATGCGAAGGATCTGATGATCATTGCCTGATGGAAAATTTCCCTGTGAAAAGGAACTTGTGGTTAGTGAAAACCTGGCAGAGAGGCCAGCCTGAGAGCCAGATCTTTTATCTCTTGACCCTTGCCTGGCATGGGGGGTGTTTGTGTTGGTGCCACTGAGCTCTGGTTCATTTTGTGCTGATCCTTCCATCTGTGCTGTGTCCCTGAGGGATGATACAGCAATATTATGGATTAGGACAGTTCTAACTTGTTTGAGGGTTGTGTAAATCAGGCCAAAGGTTCAGGGTGCAAATCCTGCCACTCTTCTGTACAAAGCAGAATGTTGTCTTTGGGCGGTTTCTTCTGCTCATGATATTCAGGGGTATTGATTTGGCAGCACCAGTGTGTGATTTAACATTTTAAATTATATACTGTTATTCATAATGAATTCTTTTTTCCAGACACAGTGAAGGTATGAGCATTTTTTATTACTAGGGGTAGTGTTATAGAGGGTTGATTCATTAAAATGCTGAATTAATCTTTTCCATTTGTATCCTTTTTCTATTGCCTTTAAAAATTGTGCGCTTGTGGTGTTCTTCCCATTTTTTCCTCTTGCTCTGGAAGACTTGTATATTTTATATAGCATATGTAGATAAAAGAGAAATCAAACCCTTCTGATTCCATGCTGTAAATACATAGTTCCTGCCAGTAAGCAGTATTTCCTTAAAAAGGAAAGAGATTTCTGGAATGGCAGGTGATACGTCTGTTGTGTGTTTTGGCGCAGCATGCACCCCAGTTATGTCAGATCTGAAATTCTGAGTACAGATCAATGCCATGACAAAATCCCAGGCAGAGTGGTGATGGTCTAGAAGAGACAGTGACTGTTAACACTTTTCAACCACTGAAATTCAAATACTCCTTCACAGAATTCAGTAGTGCACACAGATTCTGTTGGATAAACTAACCAACGCTGTTGTTGACTTGGTGTCTTCGGAGGAGTCTTGAAAGTGTGAAAAGTTCCCTATTCTGGTATTCTGTCTCCAGAGTGGAATTTGCATTCCAGACCTACGGCCACCAGTCACCGATTGCAGTCACATTGCTTTGCCCACCTTGGAAAGCTGTGATCGTTCCAAGGGAGGGTTTCAGAATTTTTTCCTTTGTAATCATTTCACAGTTTGAGGCACTGAATGCAGATAAGCAACTACACATAAATTTTATTACAAAATCTTAGGTATGATATTAGCAGCAGTTAAAAAATTGCAGAGGCTTGACATGTAAATGTTAATAGATGGTAAGATACCTTTGGAACTTTGAGGTGTGTAGAAAAATTGGAAAATCTTGTATTTGTGACTGTTCCCTTCTTATTTCCTGTTTGTTTGAAATCACCTGGGCTCTTGCCATATAGAATTCGTTTGCAGATTAAGCATTTCAGGGTAAGGAAACATGTCTTATTGGTTGAAAGGTACCTGGCACACTTTGGGGAGTCTGCAGCATATTCCACTGTTTTAGCAGGAGCCTGCTGCAGAAAATAGGTTTTGTGGGATGTGATCAAAGTCATGAAACTTGGCTCTCTTTGGCCATGTGAGGAACTGTGAGAGTCCTGACTGCACGCTTTGTGTGTGAGCCCTTGCAGCACTGGTCTGATGGGAACTGGCAGAATATAAATGTGGAGGGAAGGGGATTCTTTAAGGCTCATAAGTTTCAAACCTTGAATTTCACTGGAATGAATGGGAATCCAGTCTAGTGCTGGTAGGTGAATACAGGGCCATTATGTTCTGGATGACACAGTGACAGTAATTTATAAAAGTAATTTTGTGCAAAATATATTGCTGTAATTCAATCTGGAGGTGGGAAAACGTGGAGAATTTTGGTTATATCCATGCTTGAAGGCAGTCATTCCTACATATCCTTGGCATTGTACAGTTAGAAAAATAGCATCCACTGCTGCTCTACAAACTTGTAAGAGGTGGTTTATAATAGGATTAGAAACTTCAATGAGCTTCCTCAGTTGAAAATTACCATTTTTGCTGAGGGTGTGATGAGGAACAGTGTCAAAGACACTGAAACAACACGTGCAGTTGATCTCTGCCATAGCCAGGACACAAATGAAGGCTACAATTAGCTACTGAATTTAAAGGCAGTTCCCACATTTCCCATGCCAGTAAAACTATCCAAAAGAGAGACATGAGCAGGATTGTTGTTGAGATTGTTAGGTAAAAGATAGCTTTGGAAAGTAGGTTATCAGTTTTTGGCAGATACTGGCACCTCAGCTTTTCGGACAGCAAGTCTTCACAACTCATAAACCCTGGGCGCTTCACATTTAATCACCAGACAGGGAGGAAATGGACTTCCAGTGTAAAATATGGCTGTAGCTCCTGCAGTGCTGCAGAACTTTGATACTTTATGTATTTCACATGGGCAACTTAATAGCTGAAGGAGATGATCTTCTCAGATCACTATCATTGTCTCCTTACAATTCAGTCCTTTGCTAGCAGGGGGTACCCTTCGGGTGTCGCTGAGGTCTGTGCATCTCTTAGCAATGCCAGCATGGTGTAGTTACACACCAGTTACACACCAGTCCTGAATGCGTCACCCCTGAATATACACACAGCCATTGAGCAGTGCTGCTGCTGCTTGGGAGTGTAGAGGGACAGAAGCAGAAAGGAAGATACCTTCTAATAACCAGAGCCATTATTGTAAGAAAAGGAATAAGAAAGCTTGAAAATGTGGCTGCTGCTGAAATGCAAAGTTTGCTGGCCTATACATCGTAAGAAAAGTTAGTCTTTGCCCCACGCTATATCAAATTTGCAAAGCCTGCTCTTTGCATCTAAACGTCTACCCCATATAGGAAATGCCTGGAAACTTGCTTTTGTCTTTAGAGGGGACTTGTTCAGACATTTCTCAGATCATAGATGATGGATTGTTATTCTGGATTTTACAGAATCTAAAGAGTCTGCAACTTGATGTGTTCCTCTGCCCCTTTTTAATTTTAGTGTACCCATATTTGTTGCAAACCTTTTCACTGTACAAGTCCTGTATGCCATTGCCTTAAAAGCTTGTCGTTGCAGAATGTAAATCACATCAGAAGAGAGACTTGGGTGATTGAAATACTTCAGTTGTCAGAAGTCTGCCATGGAACAATTCCCCAGTTTAAGGTTTTTAGTGACTAGGGAGGTTTTATACATGCAGTAGCTGAATGATTTTTTTTTTTCCTGAATGCTGCTAAATTGAGTTCAATATATTAGTTCATACCTGTTTTTTGGCTAATGTAGCATTTTAAAAATGAATTATCAAGCAAATAATTTTTAATTTGTTTTAAATTAAAAGCCTTGTTGCCTGGAATAGCCAGTGATACAAACCAGCTGTGCAAACCAGCTGTACAACTGCTTGATTAAGACAGGTTTGCAGCTGCTTTACATAGCCAGAGCAATGTAAAACAGCTGGGCTGCGTTTGGGAATTTGGCCTCAGAACTGTTAAAAACTCAACTGGACAATTCTGAAATTCAAGAATGATCTCCATGGTCTAGGGCAGACCATATTCAACTAATGCATTGATTTGCTTGGCTTCATCCAGCTAAATAATCTTGAAACTTCTCTTTGGATGTAATCTGTGCTAGAGAAAACTCTGGCTGTAGTTACTGTTTTGTCTTAGCTTGCTTACATTTTTGGTAATTGGATCCTATGATTTTCATGTTGTGCAAGTTAGATACTTGGAGGAAGAAATTTTTTTGCATTACCCCATAGCAAATCTCAAAGATTAATTGCAAACAGATCGGGTTGGTCTAGGCTAACACAGATTCTTCTATGCAAAGATGACTCCAAATCACTTAATTGCCACCGCTGCAGCACTGAGACCTGGAATCACCCCTTCTGACTGGGAGAATTTAAACTGATTTTGGAAGCATAGTTGCTAAAGTCACTTTGTATAAGCAGTGGAGGGAGACAGATATGTTTAAGAAGGGATTTCGGGTCTTAAGAAGACTGGCTTGTGTTCTGCGAATGTTTTTCTTTCTTCCTTTGGCTACCTAAATGTTGATGAACTAAATCCTGACCTAAGTTCTGGTTTTTTCCCGTCTTTCTTGGCAGAACAGTTCCAGAAAAACTAATTCATTACATTTGATTTTCCTAACAAATACATTTCTTGTTTTAATTCTGTGACAGCTGATTGAGCAGTCATTCAAAAGTGGACTTTGTAAAATTCATATAGAAAACTAGTATCACTTGACATGTAGGATGTAATGATATGATTTTTAGAGGCACTGAGAACTTAAAGCTTACCTTTGTTTAATGAAGTCTGTATGTTTTGCCTTTCTTGAATTTTTTTCATTTTCCAGTGTTTTCTGGCATTATCCACATTCTGAACACTGGAATGTATATTTAGAATATAAATTTTGCCAAACCTCTTAACTCAGAAATTGTGCCCCTCTCAGTACATTGCAAGATGAGCTATGTGCATTTCAGAGTGCTCTATTTAATTAAAATCATTATTGTTGATTAAAACATTTGCTTCCCCCACAGGAAAATCGAAATGGCAGTCTGGTGGAAAAACAAAAAGGGTGACTCAAGGAACACACAAGACTGTAAAACAGGTATCTGCTCATTTTTTATCGTGACATAAAATTAATGACATAACAATGTTTTTCTGTGAGACCACTATTGGCTGATTAATACTTCTCTAAAACTGTGCATACGTTGTATTTTTGAAGCATATAAGTTTCAAAGTCAAGTATTCAGAAGTTAAAATTGCCAGAATTTAGGTGATCTTCCTCAGCCTTTCCTTTTGGCACTTCCCAGCCTCTGCACACATGACTTATTGGCATTAAAGTTATTTTAAGGAAAGTGCTGTTCAATAAAATTATATAGGATATTCTTCCTCTAAATATGCTGCTTAGACAAGGGCTGCCTTTCTCCTCAGTTTCTAATTTAAGGAAATTTCTTGACCTCATGTATTAGTGGCTCAAGTCAGTATATCTTAATTTGGAAAAAAGTCCAGGTGAGTAAAATTTCCAAGAGTTAGGACTGGAAAGCAAGTCTGAATGAGAATTGTAAAGAAGAAACCGCTCCTATTTTTATTCAGGGTTTTTTTTCTCTGTGGATGACAATCTTTTTTACATTAATAAAGTAATACCTCAATCCTTCCTCATGTTTAATATTTTTAACTGCTGTTTTACTTTGATTTATGGATTTAGCCATTAGTACAGCTTTAGCCGTTTAGTATTTTGAGGCAGGCTGTCAGAATTTGGTAATAAAGCATATGGAAGATGTTATTTTTTGAAAAAAGAAAAGATGTTCTGCTTCCATAGAGATGTATTTGTGTCTTTACAGCACAAACACGTTACTTTCCCAGTCCAGTTTAGCAGAACCTTGTGTAACATTGCTACGTTACAGACACTGTGTCCGGGTTCTCTTGGTGTGGCACGTGGAGTGTCAGTGATGGAGCTGGGGCTCCCTGGCAGGGTTTGCCCTCGGAATACTGGGGCTGTGAGAGCAATGTGCAGTTTGGGTTCTGTCTGACCCGGGGATTACGTGAACACTGGGTTTTCAGGAGAATGCTTGGTTGCTGCTCAGTGGCTCTGTGTGGGGTGGCTGTACTAAAGCTCTTGTGGACACAGAGCATTCCTGGTGGCTTCAGCTAAGGTTTGAGCACTGCTGAGGGTCTGTGCATCTTGGCATCTCAATCTGGCGTTCAGCACCTTTATTTCTACTGCTTTTCAGACACTGGATACTGCTGTAATTGCTGGCTTTTTTGCCTTCATTTTGTTGAGCTTTCACTTTTCATTTTCCTTTACATATAAATGGACCACTAATCTCAAGAAAATAAACTTACAAGAGCTGTTTCATATGATCGTATCAGCCTCATCTTCCTTTCAGTAGGGTGCTGGCAAATATACATTCAATAAATTTTGGCACCTCGAGAGTATAAATATACATTGCATACTTTCCACAAGTCCAAGGCGAGTTACTGAAACTATTAGGGGGGGAAAAAATAAATTAAGAAACACCGAGAGAGATTCAGTTTTAATGTCACATTCATCATCCGTGCTCGGTTGCTTGGGATGTAAGAAGGGGTATTCCCATGTTTGTTAACTTCAAAGGCACATAAGCTTTGCATCTTCTGCAGTTGAAGGTTTGAACTATTACTGCAAGTTAAAATATTTTTTCTAATAACAAACCACCAACCTAATGCTTACCTACTTGTGTGGTAGTGTTTACAAGAAATCGGGTAGTTTGGAGGGTTTGATCCTTTCAAAGGTGTTCTGCTGGAACGTGGGTAGCTGTAAATGTTGCTTAGGTTTTACTGAGACCCTGAAAATCTGCTTACAGGATAATAATGGAACTGCTGTGACTTACAGAGCCTACAGGTGTTTTCCTCATTAAAATATGGCTGACATAAAAGAGAGGAGACAAACAGATGCCAAATACAGCAGATGGATAACATGTAGTGCTAAATATCAAAACACATTCCATGACGTTGGCTTTTAAAGATAGGTTTGAAAATGGATCTTTCAAATAGCAGGAATTATGCACGTTTCCCGTTCCAAAACAACTGATCCTTTATATCAACAGTATTAGCTGGATGACTGTAAAGCTAATCACTTTTCTGGGGTCACATTTTATAAATACAGGCAGCAACAGGTAGCACTGTTATTTTAATGTAGCTCTTTATGATTCTGTGGTTGTGCTTGCATCACTATAAACTGTAGGTTCAAGGAGCTATAAATTAGCCAGTATATAAGCTTTGCTTTAAATGTTTTTACACAAGGCCTCAGTCGAGGAGCATCTTTTCTCCCAGCAGTTTGTTAAGAGGTGACTTATGTCATGGAAGAAAAAATATGAAACCCTTCTGAAAATGCTGTTCGTTGGTTGTTTATGCCATGCATCTCTCTGAGCATGACTCTGGTGCATACATTAACTGGGGTTCATCTGGAGTACACTTGGAGCACTTGGAGATATATGTAAGGGTAGCAGAGATGTTGGTGAGATTGTAGTAAATCAGGTGCCCATTCTTCTGCTTCTCACAGAAAAATTAGCAGCTCACCACAAATGCAGGTGAGAGCATAACCGTTCTGACAGCACTGTGTCTCCCTCCCTAATTGCAGCGTGGAATTTGTTTAATGACGTGTGGTGCAGGACAAAAGGGCTTGAATCCCAGCCAACTGTTTTGGAAATTACACTCTTTCTAGTTAGTGATTAGATATTCTAATTATAAACACTGTGTACTGTTACGTGTGCTGTTGGTTTTGATTGTTCTTAGTCAGTCACCAAAGCAGAGCATTTAGAATGGGGTTTTGCATTAATTCCTGCAAGAATGCCCCAGTAAGAATTGATTTGCTGGACATACATGCCACAGTGGACCAGTGCATCAAAACTACATTAAAGGTGCTATTAAATACAGGAATGAAAAAAGCCACTCCAAACCAGACTACTTTAACAGGTAGCTAATACCTCCATCACAAAGTAGCACACAGTCAGGTGTCACTTGGGAGTTACTGGGGGTGCTTTGTCCACTGGCTATGGAATGCACGAGCTTATGGTAGCAGCATTTTACAGTTTGGTTTCTTTTGTGGCAGAGAATTTCAGGTTTAATAAGGGCAGTGTCATGAGATCAAGTGGTGATTTGGTATTTTTAGCCAAGTAGGTGTGCCTCAGAACCCTTTGGAATATCCTGTGCACCCATCCCATTGAGCATGTTGGCTGTCCCCTGCACCTGTACAGCAAAGCAGTACTGGGTCAGTTAAGTCTGTGTTTTAGGGTGAGCCACGTCAGCATTTCACTGGCATTAGCATGTATTAGCATGGGGGTTTAAAAACAATCCTGTCATATGTAATGTCTTGGTAAGAGAATTTCCCTGTGGTGGAATATTGCTGGTATGTTTATTAGTAAAATGCTGTTTTCACCTTTGGATAGACACACTGGTCAGAATAAGAAATACAGGATATGTAATTAGAAAATGTATCCTTCCAGTGTGCTGAGAGGCAGAGTATCTCATACTGTTGTGGAATGCAGATATTGTAAATGTCAAAGAATCAGAATCTGGTTGAACCTAAGTGCTGCCTATATTTAAGAAAGTGTGTGTTAAAAAACTCAAGTCAGTGCAATGATGTAGTCTTCTTCAGTGAAGAAGTTCTTGTTCACAGGTGTTTCCAGATGTTGATAAAAGGTGTGTTACACAGAAACCCAACTCTTTGCCATACTTCTGTTTGTTCTCCTTTTCCCTCGTTCCTTCTTGTTTTCAGAACAATGCCTTGGACTGTAAATTAACAGCAGCAGGAGCTGGAGACAAAACCTTTGACAAAAGCCCAACCAAAACACGGCAGCCTCGAAAGGTGGATCTGCGGGCGCGCTACTGGGCTTTCCTCTTTGACAACCTCCGGCGGGCCGTCGATGAGATCTATGTCACTTGTGAATCAGACCAGAGCGTGGTGGAATGCAAGGTAAGGCTCCAGCTGTTCTTTGCCTGGCTGGCTTCTATCTGGCTTTTTAATATTTTACAAAGGAGGTAAATGAGGAATTAGAGCTTCAGAAACATGTTACTTTTTCATTTGTATTTTGTGTGGGCTTTTAAATAAGAAAGCTGAGGGCATATGTATTCATATTTAAGAAAATGCTTTCATCTTGAGCAGAGACTAATTTTTGAAGTGTATAAAACTTGTCGTGTTGTACATGATATTATTAGAGCTCAGTTTTTTTCCGAAACCAGATTTTGTTTATTGAGTTCTGATTTTGTTACTGTTCTGACTAAACACTGATTGATTTCTTTTTCCTGGCAATATCCTTTACTGTAGGTGGCACTGTTGCAGTTCAGCCTTTTTCACGTTCATTTGCTTCCTGTTAAGTGGCTTAATTACACACTGCTCCCTTTCTGCAGTGATAGTTATCACTCTTCTCATTCTCCCTTTGTTAAGAACGTGATTGGTGGTCGAGTGTAAGCAATGTCTGGTTGGCTGGGATGGCACTGTAAGACACTTCTCAGTTTCAAATAACCTGGGTTTGTAATAGCTTGTGCATCTGGTTCACATTTTATTGTGATTTTCTAGTAGATCTGTAGAAATACCCTTGTCATTTAATAAAATAAAAATCACTCATGCTTTGGAAATGGAATTTATCACAAGCATTAAGAGAAGTCAGAATACATTATAAAAGAAATGTTAAAGATATTACTTTGTTTTCATATTAAACATGGCTGGAAACTCAACACATTCTGGAAATGATTATCTAATCACTGTAAAAAAATTCATATATCAATTTAAGTAAACTTTTTTCTTATCCTATGTATCTCATTCTCTGCTGTAATCAGACACGGCCAAATTGCTTTTGAGATTAGGATACAAATACATTTCATTGAAAGCAGCTTTGAGAGCTGAACAGTAGCTCAGAGGCTTCCAAATTGCTGGTTGGTCTAACACAATTTAACATTTGTTACTGAACTGTCTTTCTGCTCAGGAAACTTCTCTGTAGAACTTTTTGGTTTAGGAAAGTCAGCCAGCCTTGCATTGTAATTAAATTAGCTTTTTAAACTTTTGTGACTGAAAGAACAGAAGCGTGTTTGTATCATTATCACATATTTGGGGGTTAGATATCGTTCAGCATTTTAATCGGGCTACTCGATCTGCTTTCGGATGGGGATACTGCGTAGCCCGAGTGAAAAGTCATCATTTTAGCAGGCTCTTGACAATGATGTATGAGCAAACAGGGCTGTCCAGTGTCAAGTGTTGTGAAACTTATGTAATGTTCATGTTACTCTTACCTTTTCAAACATCTTTTTTCTCAGCACAAAAGTGTGCCTTACCTGAGAAGCTGGAATATGTGTTTGTGCTGTTGTCTTTTGTCTGTGGGATTTTCTGTTACAGGTTTCTGTTAAATGATGATTATTCTTTTGATAAATTACTATCATATCTGTTAATTAAGATACGATGTGTGAAACTGCTTAGTCTTGCAAATTATTTTTACTGATAATGTTTCTCTTCTGTAAATTCTATTGTTTGTCATTATTTTATGGTGGTTTTGACAGACGCAGTCCAGTTTCTACCATTTTGACTGCTGGACATAGGTGGGAAATAATATTAAATAAGAAACCAAAATGGTCCCACTGGTAACCTTTCCTTCATTTTTTTTAAGTGGTATTTTGAAAAATCCTTTCAATTAAGATAAATTCATGTTACCAAAAACTTCCTTAATTCTGACTTCTTAAACTTCTGTCTTGGTCAAATGGGCAGGTGGTATCCTATTTAAACATTCTAGTTGTATAAAGGTTGTCTTATAAGAAGACCCATGTGAAAATTAAATGTGACAACTTCTGGCATTTTAAACCTTCTGCTTAACCTGGTGTAAAAGTGTTAGTTGGGTTTTTTTGGTATTTTGTGCCTTTTGCTCTCCCGTATCCTTACGAGTTGTTGTATTTTTATCGATTGCGTTGTCACCGAACATGTTTGATGCTCCCCAGTGGGAGAGGGCTCTGGTGGCTCTTTGTGGTTGAAACTGCAGACGGAAGGGTTGTGGTGAGGATCCAGACAGTGGCAATGTGTGTAAGAGGATCAGTGCTTGTGTGTATTTTCTCAGCTTTGGGCTCTGCTGAAGTTGGTATTCTGCTATTGATTTGGAATTGAGAACTCTCAAATCATGTATGTAGATATATAGATATGGCTTGGATGCTTTGTGTGTAAAGCTACAATGACCATGGTTGAATTATTTCTGAAATAAATGGAGGGTTCTCAAGTTTAAGCATCATCTTCTATTGCACATAAATCAGCTTGTGCAATAGTGATAAAAGATCAGACGTGTCCCGGTAGATACGGCTGTAACCTTCAACACTTGAAACACAAATTGTATGGATATTCTATATATTAGCTAGGTTTCTGTGTGTCTAACATTTATGTGAATATTTTACCTACTGTTTTCTAGGTTTGGGTGGCAGGGGTGGGCAGAGCAGAAATGGTAATGCGTTTAAATATCTTCCTGTATGCTAAAAGGAATGAAGACCAAAAGATTTGTAGGTGGATGAAGGCAGACTCTGTAGTCAGTTTTGGTTAATGCAACAGATGTCTTCAGCTGCTGTTCTTCTATGGTGTTCTCAGGTGTCTCAGCAACTGAGTTGATATTTATATATATGTGTGTGTGTACGTATATATAAAAAGAAACACTACACACGTATGTAAATCCTTTATTGATAGAGTTGGAGCAACTGGATCCAACAACTAATGATCCAGCGAGTATAGAAGAATATCAAACTACCTTTAATTTCATTTTTAGGTTTTTCCCTCCTAGGTGAAATAACAGCTTCAGCTGTTCTTTTACTTTCAAAAAAGCTGAATTTTATCATGTAAAAATTTAGTTCTGTATTCTTTTTATATTGCTGTTTAGCGTTACTTAAAGCCTGTACAATCTCTTGTATTTTCCCCTAACATTAGTTCCTGGTGTATTTCTGGAAGGTTTTGGCCAGGGTAGGTTCTCTCTTGTTTCTAAAGCTTACAGATACATTCTTAAATCAGTCTGGTTCAGTGAAAACAGTTTCGTTTTGCTTGAGACTCTTATTCCCTCTTATGAAATGGAAAATTCAGCAGTGAAGTTCTGTTGTTCTGCTTCTCACAAGCAGCACAAGGTGAAGAGGTGAGTGAAAAGTTTAGACATGTTGCACGATGTGCCTCTGCCAAAGAACCGACTGAATCAACTTCAGTTAAGGCCTTTCGGTCGGGGGATGTCCATGGGAGAGTTTGAGCTGGTTGAGCATTCCTGCTGCCTCTTTTTGGACATTTACCTTTTCATCGTTGTCGTTTCCACGGATGAGCCAACAGAGGACGGGAAAATGGGTTCGTGATCCAGCATTCAGTCTTACAGATAAAAAGGGATGAGGTCTTCCAAAATGGTGATCTGTTCTGAAAAGCCAGCATGTCTTTTAGTTGGCATTCTGGCCATCCCTGTTCTGCCTCTCCATCCCTTGTATCAGGGATGTATATATGTATGTATCATATATACATGTGTGTATATATGCATGTGTGTATTTAAATTTTGTGTGATTAAGTCCCTGCACGTGCCACTGCATTAGTTCTTCTGGAGCACATTTCCTTTGGTGATGGTCATGGCCCTTTGGAGCATGTCCTTGTCAGGCAGTGGATTGTGGCTGCCACGCCGTAGGTGAATCAACGAGAAGCAGCTGAGGCCAGATGTGGTGCATTTAACACCTGCATCTAGGAGACCGTGTGCTTGCTTAAAATCCTATTTGCCGCATACTGAAGTTGATATAAGGAGAGTCCTTTGTCTGGAGGAGCTGCTTCCTCCCTCCTTTCCCAAAGCTGTAAGAATTGCTTTGACAATCATGTTGGTTGAACCAACCCCAGAGCTGGCTTTAATTATCTGTAATTCAATTGTATGAAAAGGCTGCAAGGAATTTTTTGAAACAATTTTTGTGTCAAATTACTGAAACACCCAGTTAACCTTGAAAACATACATTTAAAAAAAGAAAGAAGGAACTTAGATTGTGTGCTAAAAGCATGCTCCAGTACAAAAAAAAATGGAGTTTATTTTGGTATATACATAAACTAAAATATTCAGTATGGATAATGAACCAGCATAAAGTAGGCATGGTTTGTAAAATAGAACCCATATTTCTAGCTTGGCCAATAAGCTAAAGTACAGATGTGGTGACCAAGTTAATTTCTGTGATGCATGTGCTACTATTTTGGGTTGTAGTAACCTTAAAATCCTACAGTCTTCCATGCTTCCTTGTTTACCTCTTCCTTGTTTGAGAATGGGAGAATAAATGGATGAAACGACATTTCAAAGTGGCTGAGGGATTTCTAAAGTGCACCTCTGTTCTGAAGGATTACAGTGGGCCTATCTAGGACCCGAGTCCTGACTGAGGATTGTTCTGATGTAGCTACTCTTGAAGATCTTTGTTGATTACAAAGTAATTAATAGGATCACCCAGGTGAAGAGACTAGGAGTCCAACTTTGAGATAAATACATGGCAACCAGAGTAATGAGTGAAAGCTGGAGAAAAGAGGGAAAAACAAAAAAAGAGACTGTTGATCAGAGTATTGATGAGAATAGAGAGGAGAAGGTAACAGGAGTTCTGTTATGACTGGTTGGAGTTTCATGTCACTGATTTTCCTTGAAGGGTTGTGTTTTAGCAGTATTGCTTTCTTAGTTAGTTCCAACTGTCTCTGTAATAATCGCACGGGATGGATGTGACCTTGAGAAAGAATGAGATCTAAAATTGTTCTGACTCCAGTGCAGCCGCGGCGTGGCCCATAAAGGTTCCCTTTTGTCAGCAGCTTCTCGAGCGGTGCAGGTTTGCCCTGGCTCAGCAGCCGGGGGGTACCGGAGCTGCCGGCGGTGCCGCAGGTGAGCGGCGGGGCGGGATGGAGCCGGGGCCGCGCCGGGATCCTGTGTCAGGGGACAAAGGGACGGCGCCGCCCGGCCTGCCCCGCGCCGGCCCCAGGCTCCATTACAAACCAATCGAAGCCGTTGCAGCCGATTGGGGAGCTAATTGGTAATTTTAGCTGGACATCTATATGGAGTTATCTGCATGCCTGCAACGGCGCTTTCAGAGCCACTTTTGTTCTGCTCCATCCTGCTTGACAAAATGGCCCTCATAGCTTTAGGGAGAGAGATGTGCATCAGTGAGTATGGGGCCGCTCCAGCTGCTTGTCTTGTTTGTATTCCCTTGTTCATAAAACATGGCTCGGGTTACAGCTGCATGGGTCTGCTCTGATCATTTCTGATAATGTGGAGCTAAACATTCCTTAAAATAGGTTAAGCCATTTATTGCGGTTTTTTCCTGTGCCAGCTAACTTCAGAAATATAACTCATATTCACATTAATTCTTTTTTTTTGTGAGGAATATGTCAGTGGCTGACTTGAAAAGTAAATGATTCAGAATTAAATTTTGCTTTCTATGCTCTCATTGTTAGTAACAGTCAGCCCAACTTAGTATGGGCTAACTTAAATGGACATGAATTGGATTAGAAAGCTGAAATTTTATTAGTGAAACTGAAAAAAGAACTGGCTGAAACACTTGACTTGTTCATTTCTTGTAGCAGACTTTACTTAAGAATTATTTTGGTGCTGTAAACCAACTACTTTGTAAGAAAGATTTCTGTTAGCTTTTTTGGAGAATATTTCAAAACAAAGAGCAACTTCTGCATCAGCAGTGGGATTCTCTTTGATTTCCCTAGTGTCTGAGTTTGTGGTGACTTTTTCCTTACAGCAACCAGCATATGCTCTGTATGTGTCATAAAGAGCAGTTCAAAGGATACTTATGTCAAAACTGAAGCTGAATTTCAAAGTTAGGGTTAAACAAAATGAATATTAATCCATATGATTTTATATGAAAGAGCGTTTTGCATGCGTTAGAGGTCCTTTTTCTGTTAAAAGGACAATTAAAGTAAAGATGTCTGGGACGTGATGTTACAAAAATGTGCATTAGTTACCTGGACTGTAGGAGAGTGTTTTCACTGGTTTTGATGTCAAAGGTTTTGCTGTTAAAATTTGTAGTTACACACTTAAGAACCAATAACTTCTCATTTGTAATTGTTCCCAAAATTTTTGAGTAATAATGATTTGCTTTGAGCAGAAAATTTATCTTATTACCAGCAGGAATGACTTTGGCACAGTAAAGAACCTGTGAAACAGCAACATTTTGTCATTAGTGTTTTTCCTTATACCTTAAAATGATGTCTGTACTTTACATTCTGCATGTGAAGCTCACGCAAGTTTTGTAGAATTCAAGCTTCATTCATGGATTTTGATTATTTTCAGCACATTGTCATGACACAGTACAGGACACATTTTTCTTGTCTCGGAAAGAGCAGTTATGAAAGCTGCTCTTTCTGCCTGACATGAGCTCAAACTCCCTCCCTTAGAAAGGCATTAATGTGCTTTGTTGGTGCTAATCAGCTTTGCTGAGGAGGTGCCTTATGTCTGTGTGTGTTTTGTCACGTTCAGTCAATGATTTTTGATTTTTTATGTGGAACGCAAAGAATCGCTCCTTTCCCTACCAGTGACAGTAGATAACTGTAGTTTGCTCAGGGAACACAACTGAGAGTTCTATTATATTGTGTTTTGCTCTGCTTTGCAGTGAAAAACTGGTTGCACTGTCTGAGTAGAGGCAGCTTACCTTGAATTTTTCGTTGTTTCTGGATGTAATCTGACCTTACTGTAGGTACTACACTCATACGTTTGTGCCAGCTGGGTATCAGCAGGCACAGTCAATAATTTCTCAACGTTAAGGGTACTTAAATCAGAAACAAGTCTCTTCAGCCACTGCCATTTTGTCTGCGACTTTCTTCCTGGTGTAGTGTGAAGTTAATTTATGTGTCCTTCTGTAACAGTTAATTTTATTTGTTAGAGACCAGCATGCAGTTCCGGATTCAAACTCCTTCATCAAGATTTTGTATATTCTGAGTAAACCTCCAGCACGCCCACATCGTTTCTGCCAGTGTATGTTTAACCCTGCCCAGGTTCTGATGCTGTTGCCTTTGTGTTGTTTTATATACTTCCACATCACAAACAGATTAATTGTGATATTTTTAGTCTTCCACAGACCTGTTTGGTTTTATACAGTTTTGCCTTCTTGTTGATGTATGTCCAGCATATTTTAAAAGATAACTGTGACCGAAAAAAGAAACATTTATAGTGAAACAGGTATCGTTATGTGTGTTAAGAATTATTTTCTTACAAGTGTTGCCATTCTGTCCTTACACATTGACGCTCACACAGATCTTGGAAAATGTGCACTTTTTTTTAGGATAAATGTTTTAATGATTGTTCACATAAAAATCTTAATTATCTGGGCTTTCTTGTTTTCGGGGGGTTTCTTGGCTTTATTTTTAATGAGAAAGCTACGGAATAGTAAATGTCCTTCTTTCTTTTCAGTTCCTTTATTGGGGTGGGGGATTGTTTTTTAAATAGAAAGATTGATGTGATGGTTGCTTTTCAGGAAGTCCTGATGATGCTTGATAACTATGTAAGGGACTTCAAAGCGTTGATTGATTGGATACAGCTACAGGAGAAGCTAGAAAAAGCTGATGCTCAAAGCAGGTAATTAGATTTATATTTTTTTTAATCTACAGAGAGAGTAAAGTTCACAGTAAACTTCATTTTCTAGCAGAGATTCAGCAAATAGAACCAATTTTCCTTTTGGACAAAATGGGTGTGAGGACATTTTATGTGCATTGTCAGTGTCACTTAGAACGAGAAGATGTTTCCAGTCCTGCCCCGATCCTTCCCTTTTAAATGGTTGGTTTGATGCTTAGTTCCACACTGGCATTTGAAATGAGCATTGTAGTCCTGAGAAGAGGCATTATTTTTGATATGGGTGTGGCTAGTAGGGTTTGGAGTTGGTGTAGGAACAGTTGCTAAGATGAATGATTAAATTCAGCAGGATTTGTTAATATGTTGAGCGTTTGTAGGTTGTGGTTTTGCTTCAAGGTGATAGAGGAAGAGTTACTGTGAATTGTATTTTTGAACTTTCCTTTCCTGGATTTGCAGACCTACTTCACTGGCCTGGGAAGTGAAGAAAATGTCTCCAGGACGCCACGTGATCCCGAGTCCATCCACAGATAGGATTAGTGTGACATCAAATGCTCGAAGGAGTTTAAATTTTGGGTATGAAACCAGCTGAGAAGTTTATTGAAGCTAAAATAAAGATTCGTTTGAAGCAAAGTTCACGAATGCACTATTTTTCTATAGTAACCAATGTATTTGTTTTTGTTGTTAAATCATGTAAGCAATTATTTGCATTCATAAAAGAAAAGCCAATGATCTGTAAAGGAAAGTCCTATCAAGGACATACTTTTTCCTTACTTTGTAATATATTTAATTACTGGTCTTTACAAAGACCTGAAGATAAAATACTGTTAGTTTATTTCATGTTATCTGTTTAGTACTCTCTTCTCTCTACAAAACAAAGGTCAAAATGTCTGTGACTGGCCCTTTAAAATTGTCAGTGTGTGCAGTGGAACGGCCAGCTGAGTGTGCAGAAGTAAATACAGGTCAGAAAGAGTGAGTGTAAAGTGAGATCATGATGATTCTGATGTGTGGCAAAACTGATGCTAGTTCAAATGCAGAGCATTACATACTACAGTAAAGCATCTTTTACTTGTTGAAATGAAAATGTCTGAAAGCAGTTCAACAAAAATGTGCATAGATTTAGAGCGGCACTGTCTGGTGCTGTCTCAGTGTGGAGAGCACGGATGTGTCCATTTGAATCTTTCTCAGCGTGTGTGCTGTAGTTCCTTCAGGCTTGTTGGGATCTGGGGAACACACTGCCCAGTTTCCTGAGTGGTTACTGTGTCCTCAGCAGAGATATGATACTGGACTGTTTGGTCAGCACCTCTGAGGATTGAGCTCTCTGAAATTTTGCGTATCAGATATTTCTACAAAGATACTACAGAGTGTGTTTGGTGGAAAAACCAAAGTGTGTTTGGGGTAGGCCCCTGTAGGTGGATCTGTTGATACCTACCTGACAGCATCTGAGAGGTGTCTGCTGAAATGCCTGGTGGTGGGGAGAAAATGTGCACCAGCACTCAAATGAAGCGTTTGAATCTGGTGGAGATCAATGCTCTTTTATTTTTATTAGAACATAACAGCTCAGCATAATTAGTCTTTCAGCTAAGCCTTTTTTGGCTGTAATTACGTGTTGCTATTGCTGCTGGAGCTGTTTTGTTCACAGTCATGGGGATATGATGAACAACTGTGTGTGTTAGAGCAAGGAATAACAAGATGAGTTTTCTGTGCTTCACACTTGAAAACTTTTTTCTTCTATCTTAGACTTCTTGTGTGTCTCAAAGCAAGGCAACACCAGACAGCTACAATATTTTGTATGTGAGAGAGAAAACAGGATAGAAAATAAGGGCTGAGACAAACTTGGTACTACAGAAATTTTTGGCAGAATGCTAGGAGTTACTAGGAAAGGAATAGGGGATAGAAGAGGAGGTGGTGGTGTACCAGTGTAGAAATTCATGATTCAAATCTGTGGTCATCTTCGTATCTTCCCCAAAACAGTGTAGAAAAAGTAGGAAAAGTACAGAAACTAGAAACAGGAACAATCAGAGGTATCCAACAGCACTGATGCAAAAAGAAAAGAATTTGGAGAAGAGATAACGAGAAGGGTGTGATAAATAAAATCATTTATGTGGAAGATGAGTAGGAAAATTCTGTTCATTATTTTCATTGAAAAGGAATTGGGAGTACTAAATGACCAAACACCAGGCTTGAAACGACAGGAGTATTTTTCAAGACTTAGTATGTGCAATTCGTTGTTATGCGTTGCTTTGGTTGCCAAAAACATGAATGCCTTCAGAAATTAGTATCACAAAGATTAAATTTCATCTTGTTTATTAAAAACAAAGATTTGTTGAGTAAATTACAACAGCTTTTCAGTGTAAACTGCTGCAGCCTGGAGAGTTTGCCAAAGAAGAAGTAGTTCTGTACGGCACTGTTCTGATAGTCTCTGACAGACTGATAAAGTTTTCTAACAAACCGCTCTGTTACTCGATCAGACACTAAAAAGAGCTGTGACTTTCATTTAGGAACCCTGCAGTGACGATTTCTGCAACACGCCTGGCTCCTTCTGGTGTAAGTTGGGCCGATAAGGTAAAAGCCAACCATGGAACTAAAGCTGCCAACCCTGAGCTGGCAACAGCACAAGCCTGTCTGGCACCTCCGGCACAGAAGTCGCTGCGGAAAAATGGCAAGTCCCTTTCAGTGGCTCAAGTTATTTGCATGAACTCTGTGGTATAAAGTTAATTCAGAATGTGATGACCTATGTTCTAAGCAAAATTAAACCTAGTTTTGCAAAATACAATGCTTAAATTAAGTATGGGGATAAAAGAATAATGCAGCCTTACATTGCAGTAAGTTTGAGACAAAAGTGTGTTTTCGTGTGTAGGTGGCATTCTGCTGTGTTTTCACTAACTAGAATCTGATCTGTTAAAATACCAGTTTTTAACATCCCAAGAAGCAAAAGGTCTTTGGTCACAAACTGCCAGTCTAACTGACTGCAAGTCGGGAAGACTTAACAATATAAAGAATAATTCATGTCCAGGAATCCGTCAAGAGCTCAAGATAGTTTTAGATGTCCTGGGAGAACGCGTTGTTAGAACCATGCTGAAGTAACAATTGATGCTTTTTCCTTGGAAGACAAGAGTTACAACATTTAGTTATGAATTGTTTCTCTAAAGATGCTCCTTGGACAATACTTGATGCAGGATCTTTTGTTCTAGAAGAGATTGGTTTAGTTGCAGACATAAAAAACTACCATTTGGTTTATAAAATTAGTTTCTTTGCACTGGATCCCTGAGATTGTCTTCAGAAATGAACTTTTTTTTTTTCATTTATTTTCTTCATGTGCGGTCTCAGCAGGCAGGATGTAGAAATGGACATTCTGAAAGAAAATTAAAAGTGCTTTTCTTTTTTTTTTTTCTCCTTTCTTCTAAGGTAGTTGTATGTTCAGCCTAGGAGTAGTACAAGTCACGTACAGTGACTTGTAGACTTGTGGCATATTCTGGAAGTAAAATACCTTGTCCAGGGGTCTTAGAGTGTAACATGAATGAGTCCAGTAGTGAATTCCTCTGCTCAGAGCAGAACCATGAAACCCCTACTCTAAGGATGGTGGTTGGAACAGGGATCCATGGCTGCTGCCTGCATGAGGGAATAGCTTGCTGTGTACAGTGAGCTGCTTAGGCAGCAGGAGCTGTTTGGCTGAGTTTTCAGCGCTATAATTGATGTGTAATTCCACTTTTGATGTATGCCAGTGGTTGAAGTTATTCTTGACAGAAGCTTTTTCTTGTGATTATGGCTGGTATTAGAGTGACAGGCTCCAAGCTGTTGCTAAAATGTCTTTATTAGGAGTTCTTGTGCATATGGAGAATGTTATTAGTTGCCCAGGGAATAAAAGTGATCTGTATTTAATACGGACAACGTATTTTAAGAGGCTAAGAGGAAAACAAAAGACTTCCTTATGTTACTTTCAGAGGCTTTTAGAGGGCTGAAGAATCAGTGTTGTGCTGTTTTCCATTGAATGTTACTTGCAGTTGATGAGCTCCTAAAGGAGAGAAGCCACTGAGGTCCTGTAGTACTGGCCTACAAGTGTTCAGTAATCTCCAAATCAAATGTACGATGCAATCCAGACTTGAAACATTTCATTTTAAGAAATAACATTCATTCCTGCTAGACTTTGTTTATTGTTAAGAATCTCTAATTGCTGACACTGAGCACTGGAGAATTTCAGTGATTTTCTCGTGGCTGAATTGTTACATTTTTAACAAATCAGGTTCTCTGTAGGAGCGTGTCCTTTGCGTGGGAGGTGGAATCGCTTTGGTAAGATCCAGTTATCCTCACTGCACAAGAAAATCTGTGAGGTTTGTGTGAAGGGAGCCACAGAGGCTCTTCACATGCATTATTGAAGCAGCTCTGAGGCTTGTGTGTCATCTGCCAGTGGCCCTTGCCCAGCTAATGCGCTCCCAGCTGTTGGTACACGTGGGCCCTGGGGGAAGGATTCCCCCTGCCCCCTGTAATACTCCCTGGTCCACCCGAAGCCCAGCTGGGGCTTACAGCCATAGGATTTCCCCAAACACTTTTTCTCCAGTGATTTCCAACAGCGTTATCATTAGGTCTCACAATGGTTCTGTGATGTGGATGAGTGGTGTGATACTGTATCTGTTTCGTGGTTGATGCAATTTCCACATTTAACTAAATAAGCCCTTAGGGAGAGAGAAAATGCATTATTTTTCCATATAGTTCTTTGATCTTTCCTTTTCTGGATGCATAATTAAATGAGGTTAAATCATCTTATCTCATTTCCCTCATTAAACTTACTGTTACCCTCAATATTTTAATGAATTTTAAAAAATTGTCTTTCATGCTTGAGTGTTTTTTACAATACGAAACGTAGTCTGTTCTCACTTTCTGAGCAGTTTCTGGTCGTGAATTCCCTGGTGCCTGTGGTAAAAAGTGAGATGGGTTATACAAGCTTAGAATGTGTATTAGAAATGGAAGTAGGTGCTTACAATTAAAATAATTGTTATTACAGAATTTAGTACAAAGAACAATCTAGAACATGTGAACTTCTCAGAAATACTAACATGTTTTCTGTTGCCATACTTGAAATCTGGTTGGTTTTTATTGTTACTACTATTATTATCATTATCATCTTTGCTGTATGAATTGCCCCTGTCCATAGTTGTGAGTAGATGTTCTCTGTGGTGTAGCTCAGACTGGAGACTTTGCAGGATGTGCAGCCCTCTAAAGCGGCTCTCCTGGTTTGGGCTCAGATGGGGCTGAAGTTTTGTGATGTGGGGCTTTGGGCAGGATGTCACTGGCAAGTAAATTTTTAAGAAGGGCATCTCCTGAGGTAGAACCCCAGGAGTTTGCACGGAGGTGCCTGAATTTCTGTTAGTGCTGTTTCCAGTGAGCTCCTTGGCCAGTTCTTCCAGATGGAGCAGCTTCCCAAGAGCCTGGTGGCTGGGAGGGCCCTGAGATAACAGATGGCTTGTCACTTGCGCGTAACACAAGAGCGGGCAGGGACAGCCAAGTGCACGTGAAACTAGAGAACGATCAGGGTAGGCAAATGAATTATTCATTTACGGAGCTCTGGGAGTAATCAAGCCCAGCATGTGATCCGTAGCCTGTGGAGATGGCTGCTGGGCTATAAGAATTCCTGAGGTAGGGAAAAAATACGGAAGGGGATTGGTGCCTTACTGAGTTTTAACTTTGTCTCTCGTTAGATGCGATCTAATGTCAGTAAACTTAAAACATATTAGCTTTGCAAACTCTTGGTTCAAAACCATGCCTGGAAGTGACTGAATGCTGAACTGAGTGGTGAGTTAAAATGGACAGTGTCTTCTGGGGCACTGTAATTGTCAGATGGCATCACACTGCTAAACTGACTCCAGGTAGGTCAGGAGGCTGAATACATACATGTATAAAAACTGCTTTGTGGTTAAAGAAGTCGCCAAACAATATTCTTTCAAATGCAAGTATTTCTGGGCTATTAAAGTGCTTGGTTGAGTCTTGGGTAATAAATATGAGTCTGACAGTGAACAAATGCAAATTAAAAATTGAACATGTATGGCTTTTATGAAGAGATTCATTCTTACTTTAGTAAGTGTGATTATGGTTTTGCTGTGCTCTAAATAATTTTATTCTGATTAATTCTGTCATTTTAGACTACTAAGGAATATGCCACGAGAAAAAGAATCAACTAGGCAAGACAGGCAAGAATATTCTTTTTTGGTAGGATAAACTTTAGTAGATATTAGTAAAAGATATTAGTGCCATTATTAAGATAAATATATATGATTAATATATCTTACTATCTAGATGTTTGTAAAATTATGTTTAGGTAGTAGATACTACAAAAGGGTATCTTCTGATCCTTTCAATGTAGAAAAAATGCTTTTATGTAAAAGGTGACTTCAATTTTCAGAACAAATAGAAGTGAGGTGTTTTGACAATCTTGCTTTGCAAATGACAAGCAAAAGGAATTGCAATCCACAGGCTGCTGCAGTAAAGCAGTGGTGGTTTTTTGGTTGATTTTGGCAGTTCTTCTGAACCATCTCTGTTGTCTGTTACTTGCCGGGGAAATTTCTTGGCCGGATTTTGTCCTAAGCCAGATGCAGCAGGGTCTTTGTGGTCCCATCAGTTACTAAAGTCGGTGGGGTCCCTAAGGGGCCTGAGCAGCCCTTGTCCCACAGGGTGCAGAGCCAGATGCTGCACAGGCTGTGAGCTTTCTGCAGTAGATCTGGTTGTGATTCCTGGGGAGTGAACCCTGTTCTCTGGAGAGCTGCTGGAGTTAAGATTGTCTCTGACATGTCATGTTCCCGTCACTAGGTCCTGTAGGTAATGACATTTTTTCTATATGAAGAGGAAGAAATGAAAAGAAGGCCAGAGTTGCCTGCAGGGTCAAATGGAACGTCTGTGGCAAAGAAAAATGTGCTTGGTGTGTTTTTGACTGCCATCCCCATCTCTGGTCAGTGGGACACACTGAAATGTGTGCAAATGCACATAAGGAGAAGGAGCACAGAAGGGCTTTTTGCAGACTCTGGTACCAGCAGTGATCTGGAGAGATCAGCCGTATTCATTCACATGGTTTGGGAATTTTGTTTATTTTAAAATACACAGCGATTTTTCTAGAGTGAAACAGTCTCAATAGTAAAATACCAAATTACTTTTTTGCATCTGTCATAACCGTTATTGTTAAGGTTTGTGACCAGTTATACAGTTACATAAAAACAGGTGTTGCATGAGCTGCTCAGTGAAGATAAATTCCAGTACAATCCTGTCAAATTCCCTGCTACCGCAAGATCTGCACCAGCTGTTGGGCCAGGCTGCTGTGTTTCATCCTGAGATGTTAAAAGAACCCAAATAATAACCCAGTTAAATGAGCAGCGTTTGTAAAATGCTGGATGCCAAGGGCAGTAAAGGATGAAAGTGCCATTAGTTCTGAGTTTGGCTCATTTCCATTGTACTGGTTCCTGCTGCTGTTGAACATCAGTTCAAGTCCACCTAAAGGCTGTTTAGTCCAGTTATGTTAAACCTTAATGTTTGAGCTCCAGCTCTGGTCTTTATGCCTGAGCTACATGACCATCTTTGTTAGTAAAAACTTCAGAAATACCCAGAGAATTAATTTTTTATGCAAGTTCTATTCTAGATTATTACCCTCTGTAAAACAGGCAATTTAGTGTTGGGTTTTCTTGCATCTCTGCTCCTCCAGGTAAAAGTCATCTCCTACACCCTTCTCTTCCTTTCATGTGAACAATCTCAAGAGCAGCTTTTGCCAAGAGTATGTTGGACAGTATATACATAGTTAGTTCTTGAGTTTTTTGCAAAAATTTTTGTTCAGCAAATAGACAGGCCTGAGCTTACCTTTCACACCTGGGAGTAGTACTGTCAGGCTTCAAAGAATCACTTACAGTTGTTTCAGGATACATGGGAAATTATGTGCTGCTATTAATTGCTGGCCACAAAAATGTTACATACGGAGAAGGGGATCACTTGGAAATCTAGGAATCTGGTCACACCTACGACCTGATCCTTCAGGCAGACAAATGTAACTTTAAATGGTTTTCAAGTATGTACCAATATCAGATATCAGAAATGTTGATCAGAAAGTTATATGTAACAGCTGTATGGAAATCAAAGTAAATTGAAGAAAACCACTTTTCTATTTTCTCCTTCAGTCTGCAGTTCCATTGTAGCAGGAATCCAGGAAAAGCAATTTTCTAAAATTGCTGACACCAATTAGTGTAATTTTGTTATCAGAGTGAGACAAATAAAAGTAGAGAAAACACTGGCAGAATAGTAAGGATAGTAAGCCACATTTCTGCTTTCCATGCTAAGTCGTGTGGTTACGTCTGGACTTGGACTTTGACAAAAGGCCTCTAACCTTACTGCTGCTGCAAAGAGGAGCAGATGCGGTTGCTTTGTTCTGCTTTACTGTCTCATGAAATTGCAAGCAAAAAGCATGGAAGGCTTGAGTACATGTTGCCATTTCCCACACCTTTTTGTGTCTGAGTAGCTTCACTCTGCAGTCACAGAACGTGTCCCGTGGATAGGGTTGTCCAGTGTCTGTAATACCAATAGCATTCCTTGAAGTAAAAAGCTTTGCTAAAGAATATTTCATTGATTTTTTTTTGGTATTGATTTTTAAAGAGAACATTTTTCTCCCACAACTTGTGTAACACTGTAATAAAATAGTTGTTTCTAATGCTTCTATTTAGAAGTCTTCCTGTCTGAGAATGGGGGCGTTTTTTCATCCTTTGTAGATCGAAAGGATGCAGAGGGCTGGGAAACAGTTCAGCGTGGAAGGCCCGTTCGATCTCGATCCACAGCTTTGGCAACAAAAGCTCCTGCAGCTGCAGAATCGCTGAAGCCCAGAGGTGACAGTGACAAAGAAAATGTCATTTCACCACCAGCAGAAAACAGGCGTGGGAGTTCAGTCATTGGCGGTGCTGCATCCGAAAGCACGGAGCTGCTACAGAAGGATCCCTTACATCACTCGGAGGGTCCCCTTACTGAAAGGGCTCAGGTCAGTGCCTCATTTTGAACCGTTTTCTAACTTTAAATCTTGCAACTTTTTCTTCAGAGCATTTTCTAAAGGTGGTGTTTGCTAGAGCTTTTGTGAACTAAGCAGATTGGAAAACGCTTTAAAAATAATGGTTATTTCAGTTACCTTTGTGGGAATGCATTAAGGTGTTGGCACAAATAGGCTAATTAAAATTATGATGCTGTGGACAGCTTTTCTGTGTTTTCCAAAAAGTCAGCATTCAGCACATCTCATCCACAGATTTCAGGTAGAAAGATCCAACTTTTGCAAGGTAATGAGCACCTGAAATAAGTTATTTGCATCAGTCACTTTTGTTGCCAGGTTTTCCCTTAAAATCTGACTGACTTTAAAAATCAGTATGTTCCATTTTTTTAATTTTGCAAATGCCTCTTGTTAGTTCACAGCTGCAGAAGCCAATGGGAGCACGGGCACAGCATTGCAAGGGGGTTCCTTGGAATCAGCTCCTGAGATGCCTCCAGTTCTCAGCAGTGCTGACTGCAGTTCAAAACCTCTGCAGATGAATGAAGCCTCTCCCCAGAGCACTGACACTACAGACTGGCATCAAACAGAGAAGGCTAAATCTGAAACTGAAATGGATCCCTCAGATATTTCAAATGTGAGTGCTGCCAGATTGGTAAGAAATCTCGTAAGATTTTTGAGTGAATAATAAATCTAAGCCTTAATTTTCTCGGTCTGTGTTGCACAGTGTTTACTGTTAGCCTTATGTAAAAACTGTAGAAAAATCTATGAGGTACCCTCTGTAGGAAAAATAAATTGTTGCACAGATACTTTTCATGATAGAATTTAATTCCGGCAAAGTTTCGGAACTTAAACTAGAAAGGTATAAATGGGTTATTTGGAATAAAGAGATCTGTGCTCTCATTACTTCTTTTAATAATGTTTGTGCTAATTTTTCATTGCCTTTCACTATCAGTCATTTAAAGTCACACTGTCATTAAAGTCTTAGTTCGGTTTTGCTCGTGATTCAAACTGGAAACACACGGGATATCAGAATTCTGTTAGAAACACAGTCAGACCTCTGCCTTTTAAGACTCGCTGAGCTGCTCTGCTGGGTCTTCCTTTACAACCAGCAGTTTGGAGGAATGCCGTTCTTAAAGCGAAAAACGTGAAGTCAGTTTTCTGTTTTTATCTGGCTTCCCAAAAAGAGTGTCCAGTCCTGTCTGGAGAACTCTGCGGGTCTCAGGGTGTCTGCTTCACTGGGATTCTCTGAGTGGAGAGTTGCAGTAATTTTACATTAAATCCAGGTTATACTTTCAGGTACTTTGTTTTGTTCTGGGGTTTGTTTTTAGGGGTTTGTGTTTAACTTGGTTTTGTTTTGTCGGAAACTAGATTAAAATTCGATTTGCAGAAGTTTTGCTGTAAATCACTTTAACTTTTGCAAACTGGAGTCCTGCTGGATAATTTCCAAGCCAAGTACCTGTTTGCTTTTAGAGCAGATTTCTAGCATCTCATCCACTAACATTGTTTCAGGTGCTCAGTTATTAACAGTTCAGGATGCTGCCAGGTTGGTGGGATCTGTGTCTCTTGGAAACATTTTATTACTCCACATCAGACTGCTTTAAACACCAGTTTGTGGATTGTGGCACATTGTTTGGTAGCAGGAGTGGAAGTGAGCTGGTTAATGCTGGACACTAGAGAAGGAAAAGACCATCAGCATACCCAGGCTTACATTTTTGCCCCACTCTCTTGTCATTCGTGTTGAAAAACAAGTACAGCCTGAGATTCCATTGTATTAACTATGGTAAAGTTTCCAGATACAGTTCATGCAGATAATTTCCATCTTTAAATAATACTTTGGGGCATGATTCCTTTCGTAGAGGTAGCATGCACTTACGTCTCAGAGTATGCCTTGCTTAGTCCCTAAGAGTAACTATTTAAAACAGTAATCACAGGAAAACTGTCTTTGTGCTTTTGATGACAGTGTTTGTATAATAAGTTTTTGAATTATGTGAATAATTAATTTCATAAGTGTTTCATGTAGTTATTAAATAAGTTAATAGTTGCTAACACTTTTAGTGAGGTTTATATTTCCGACTGCCTTCACAAAATATATCAGTGAAAAAACTGTAAGTAAAGCGAAGTTGAACAAAATATCATATAACTCATGTTAACTATGTGGAATCCTCCCTTTTGTGCCTGCTACTGATTTTGGGTTTTTTTCTGGTGTCGTGTTTCCTCCAGTCCATGGCAGAAGTCCTTGCTAAGAAAGAGGAGTTAGCAGATCGCCTGGAGAAGGCAAATGAGGAAGCCATTGCCAGTGCTATTGCAGAGGAGGAGCAGTTAACCAGAGAGATCGAGGCAGAGGAGAACAATGACATTAATATCGAGACTGACAATGACAGTGACTTCTCTGTGAGTGTCCCCTTCGTTTTACTGTTCCCAAATTCAAGCTTTGTCGTCAGTGGAGAATCAATATAGAATTTGTTGGTGTTTGTTTTGGCGTGAACGTGACCTGTTTTACGTGTGAAAGAGTGTTATGTAATAATTATCCCATACTAAGGAATATTTAGTCTTACTAAATTCAGCAGCACGGTGCTGCTGAGCGGTGCAGAGTCCTCTGATCTTGCAGTCATTGTCCTGCTGCCTCTTTCCGGGTGCAAAACAGGGGGAGCTGGGACTTGTTACATTCATTGCTACCGTGGCAGAGTAGGTGAAGCAAAAGTCTTCATTCTCGCTGTCAGAGCAGGAACAGCATCTGCCTTTGGGCTGGCCAGTTCTGTTGGAAGCATTGCTGAATATTGCTGACTTGGCACTGTTTAATGTGCGTGTGCACCTGCGAGTTAAGGTTTATGTTTTTACTGCCTGGTTCATATTAAATTTCAGGCTAATATGGGCAATGGAAGCATATCCTTCTGTGGTTTGTCTATGGACTGGAATGATGTTCTGGCAGATTATGAAGGTAAGTTTTTATATGTTACTATGCTTACATGGAAATGGCAGGAAAAATTTAGAAAAATGCCCATTTTATTCATGGCCAGTTAAGGTTTCAGAAGTTTCCCCAACACATTCCAAGTTGTGGTATTTTCTCTGTTGTTTTCTGAGGAAAGATGGACTTCGTGTTCAAACTGTCTCTGTGTCTCTTTGTTCTTCCGTTCTCTTTCTGTATCTATTAGAATTTTACATTTTTTTATCCAGTTTTATATGAACATGTGGATAAAAGTGTAATAAAATCATTAAGCATTGAAAAAGTTCAGGTATTAAAGATGCTTCAGTCTGTATTTGCACCTAGGCCCAAGGAAACCCATCTGAGACAGAACTAGAGAAACTGATCCTTATTAATGGCATTTCATGTAGGAAAGCGTGTTTAAATTGTCCACACCTTTTGTTTTTATCTGTCCAGCTCGTGAATCGTGGCGCCAGAGCAACTCCTGGGGAGACAGAGTGGAGGAGGAGCCCGCGCGTCCCCCCGGCCACGGCATCCACATGCACGAGAAGCTCTCGTCACCCTCACGCAAGAGGTGCTGCAGCTCTCACCTGCCTGGCTCAGCCAGGGAAAACAGGCAACCAAACTCGTGGCTGCTGGAAACTGGTCATAAATCTGCTCTGTTTAAGTCTGTGGGTGGAAAGTGCTACAGAAGTCTCCATATCTTTTCATGAGTAGGCTCGTGCTACATTGGCCACTAAAGAAAGAAGTCTAGAAGAACAGTATTCACATTTACAGGAAATAATTGCCCTCCAGTGGCCTATTTGTTTTCTCTTACTGAAATGGCATAGAAATGTTTGCTACACTGCCAGTTAATATTGTCTAACTTGCTTTTGCTCTACTTTGCTTTTTATTAAAAGAACAATAGCAGAATCCAAAAAGAAGCATGAGGAGAAACAAATGAAAGCTCAACAGCTGAGAGAAAAGTTACGTGAAGAAAAGACGCTGAAGCTTCAGAAATTAATGGAGAGGGTAAGCTTTCTGTGATACAAAGGGCTGCTCTGCTGCCTTTCAGAAAAGGGTTTTTTTCCACATAGTAGACATATTAGAGACTAAAACTAGTGCTGAAATGAAGTTTTCATCTGAGTCTGAGTTTATGTAGTTTTCACAGCTGACTTGTGCACAACAGCAGTTAAATAAAGCATTATTTCAAATCGTGATCTTCTTTGACTGTTCACAGGAGGCAATCTCAGATTCAGGGAAGGCATGACAAGAGTAGAAATGTGTTGCATGTATCCAGCAGAAATGGTAAAACTCACCAAACTGAGGCAGTGTACTTTGGGTTAAACTTAAGGCAGGCTTTGTGTAAGGCATAAAAGTATTTTGTTACCATGAAGAAAGCTTCAAGTATTAGAAAATCCTGAGGAAAATTCAGACCCTGTTGTCAGATACTGCATTAGTAATGGATTGACTCATTCTGTATAGGAGAAAGATGTAAGGAAATGGAAAGAAGAATTGTTAGATCAAAGGCGCAGGATGATGGAGGAGAAATTACTCCATGCAGAATTCAAACGGGAAGTGCAGCTACAAGCAATTGTGAAAAAAGCACAAGAGGAAGAAGCCAAGGTGAGTGACTTTGTTTTCAAAAGGAACTATTTAATAGCTGTGCTTTTATAAGTGTTGTGCCTCAGAGTGCTCCTGAGTAGTTTGAGAAGGACAGTGTAGGTTAGATACGAACACGTGTGAGCCATGAAGCAGATAAATGCTGATGTCTAAATGGTGCATTTTTTTCTGATATGACTTAAAATTAATTAGCTGTTATTAGACATCATGGTGGGTTGGTATAGAAGAGAGGATGGGTTGCAATAAAGAGCTGATCGTTATCTTGCTGCTTTTGTTCCTCACAGAGTGTGGCAGCGTTATTGGTGTTACCTAGTCCTCCTGGAAGGACTAGAAGATCCGATGATCAATTCTCTGATTTCCAGCGTGTAGAAAGAGAAGTGAGGGGAGCTCATTTTTCTTCTCCTTTGTTAAGAAACCTTTCCAGATCCAGCACTCTGTCCTTAAACAGTAGTTGTGTCGCTGTGTTTTGTAGCACTGATGTTGCTGAGCAGCTGGGAATAGGCAGAGACCTGAAGTTAGCGTGTGGCAATTATTCTAAATGAAGTATGTTTAGTCCTCTTCTGACTCATACATAATTCCATAAGGCAGTCACTAGATGGATGCTTTCTGGTTTGCCTCATTCATGCTACTGTGATGAAATTTTTAATGGTTTAACCCCAGCAGGCAGCTAAGCACCACACAGCCACACACTTATCCTGCCTCCTGTCCCATGGGATGGGGAGAGGGAATCAGAAGTGTAAAGGTGAGAAATCTCATGGGTTGATGTAGAAACAGTTTAATAACTGGGTGGGGAAAAATCAGTCCTAAGAAAAAGGAAAATAACAAAGAGAGCTAAATAATAAAGAAAGACAGGTGATGCAAAAGGAAGCAATTGCCAGTCCCCGAGCAGTGGCCTCACACCAACCTCCCCCCAGTTTTGTTGCTGTACGTGATGTCCTGTGGTCTCGAATATTCCTTTGGTCCCTCGGCCTTGATGCTGTACAAGCCCTCTCAACAGTAACTAAAACATCCCTGTGTTGTCAGCATTGTTTCCAGCACAAATCTGAAACATTGTCCTGTACTAGCTACCACAGAGAGCGTTAACTCTATCCCAGCCAAAACCAGCATAAAATAAATGAAGTATTTTATTTTAAAGGCTGTTTTTCCCAAGTAAAGATACATGCATCTCCTCGAAACTGTTTCATTATATGATGAGCATGTATCCCAGCTGTGATTGATGCAGCTGCTCATTTGTGTTTCAAGATAAGCACAACTAAACTGATTGCGCTTTTTTACTTAGTTGCTGTTTCTCTCTTGGATTAAAATGATTTCTAGACTACCTAATTCAGTCTGCCTTACATTGATTACTATTCCATTACACCAGTGTGACTTCTGTAATTCTATTAACTAAATCACACTTGCCATAGTTCCCCAGATAAGCAGATGTTTCAAATATTGTGTGTGTTTAAGTGTGTAGGATCTGCTGCCTCAGGAGGTTCTTGTGTTCTGGAAATCAAGGTTAATTGGGCCAGAAGGCTTTAGAGAAATAGCTGATGGGTAGGATAGCTGCAGACCGTGGTAACTGTTGCTGCCCAGTTGGTTATCTAAATTCTCCCTGCTTGCTTGTTTACTGAGCTGTAAAATCCATTCTGTAAATGGATTTTAGTCAGTAAACAAAGGTACAGACATGATCCTACCACCCTTGTTCATGGTCTGTTTTTGTCTGTCCGTACATGTTCTCTTTACCTGTTTTATTTAGTGTACACATTAAAGTTCTTTTAAGCTAACCCTTTCTTCTAATTTTTTTGTTCTTGTGTGTTGCGCTGTCCTGTGGTTGAAAAAGATAATACGTGTTCATGAAATAGGCTATATGGATAAGAAATGTTAGACCATGAGCCTGTTTGGTTTTTCTTAGTCATACTATGTATACTTTCACTTTTTTGATCAGTAAGTACACCATAATTAAAGTTAGCTTGAAAGCCCTGTTGGATTCTACTAGCACTTGGGTATTTTACTGATTCATCCATCTGGGTTTTAACATTACACATTTTGTGGCTGAGAGAATGGACTGATGAAGTCTCAATGCTGAGAGAATCGAGAGGATTTTTCTGTGTTTTACCCAAAGCTTCTTGTTTCTCTGATAGAATTGAAATTTTCTTTTTATGTTCCGTGGGCTGTCTTGTTTAAAACAAACAAAACAATGAAAAATCATTACAAAGCCTAAAGACTTACGCTCAAGTTGGTGGTTTTCCAACTCATTCTGGAGAAATGTCCCGCCAGTTTAATTATCAAGTGGATAATTAACAAATGGATGGAATTCCCTAAAATGAAACCTATTTCAGCTTCTTGGGTCTTTTCTTAGGCTTTCTGATTGTTTGCAGGTGAATGAAATTGCTTTTATAAACACCTTGGAAGCTCAGAACAAGCGGCACGATGTGTTGAACAAACTGAAGGAATACGAGCAGCGCTTGAACGAGCTGCAAGAAGAGCGCCAGCGAAGGCAGGAGGAGAAGCAAGCACGGGATGAGGCAGTTCAGGTACCATGTGTCTGCAGCTGCAGGGGCACAGTGAAACACGGGCTTGTGTTAAAATAAAATTTCTCTTAAATCCTGTTTATTTCATGCCTAAAAGAGCAGTGAGAATTTGCTTTTCCCTGGCTAGGAGCGCAAGCGAGCCCTGGAAGCGGAGCGGCAGGCCCGGGTGGAGGAGCTGCTGATGAAGAGGAAGGAACAGGAAGCACGGATTGAGCAGCAGAGGCAGGAGAAGGAAAAAGCCCGAGAAGATGCAGCACGGGAGAGGGCCAGGTAACTTTGCAGTCGTTTCTTTGGTTCTCTTCGCCGTTATCCTCCCCAGCAAACCGCATCTTCTCTGTAACAGCAGTACCTTCCTGGCTTGTCAGGCTTAGCATTTTAAAAAGTAGCATTAATAAGGATTCTTGATGAACGGCTTGAAAGAAGAAATCAGGTGAGTCATCATAAATTCTGTACTACGTTCTTGTACTCCTTGCATGCATGCACAATATAAGTTGTAAGGCTGTCTTTTATTATATTCATCTTAGTTTTACTGCTGACAAGACCGTGTAATAATTTGCCTTTTTCATATTTCACCTTAGTTTTCAAAGGAAACAAGAATAATATACCCATGTTCCCCATTTCCTCCGCTCTCCGGAAACTTTTGGACTTACTGGCATCAATTTGATTTCACGTTGTTGTAGACACCAGAGATTACATTTGTGAAGCACACAGCCAGGAAATCAGGCTGCATTAATTCTGCTGCCTGTGATCTACTTGGTTTATACTTTTACCCATAATTAAAAGTTCATAAAGGGGACTTCTCATGGGCTCTTCTCTGTCTTCCTTTTGAGCCAGACATGAAGTGCAGAGAATGACTGTTGATGTGTCAGAGAGGTTTACTTTCAAGTCTGATGCAGTGTGATACGTTCTGCTTGTTTAATTTACCAAATCCTGTTTGTATTCACCTCCTATTTCTCCCTCTTTTCCTGCAGTTCCCCTGCAGGAAAAGCATTCCTTAAAACCTTGGTAAAAGTTAGGGTTTTTTCTGTGACGGGTGTTTACTAATGGTTCTTGATACGTTTCTATTGTCATGGCTTGTTTTCTTCAAAATTGCCATGGCTTGTTTCCTTCAAAATTGTCATGAAGAGGATTTTTTTTTTTTCTAAGTAAGATATTCAGAAATGTATTGATCACCTTTCATCTTGTGAAGTCAAGAGTGACATCCTAAAGAGATTCAGTGTTCCATTAGATGTGTAACGAATTCTGGGTGGGATCTGTAGCCTTTCCTGGAGCTTAGTGGACCTTTCCTCAGTGTACTGAGCCAAAATCACAAAGAGTGAGTTGGAAGGGATCCTTCAGTATCTTGTTCTCATTTGCAAATACTTGAGGAAGATCAGGACTAATGGAGAATTTGGTTATGCTGTTTTGGGAAGATAGACCCTGCGTGTATAAGGCTTCTGCATCTTTCTGAAATTTGAGGAAACCCTCAGAGTAAGCAAATGGCTGATAAGTGCCCTACTGACATCTTTGTCTTCTAAGGCCTTCTACAGTTAGGTCTTGTTGAAAGTCTCCAAGCATATAATTCCTTGCTCCTTTAATCAGTGTTAAATCTGCCGCGTCCTTTTGTTGCACCCCGTTCGTTTCCCTATGACATGTGAGGAGAAGCAGTTTCCATTTGCCTTCTGCTGCTATTGTGTGTCAGCAAATCTCAGTATTTGTTGCTATAACACTAGTTTTCAAACCCTTTTTATTTGATACTGCAGTACCGTGCTTGCACTTGTTTTTCTTTTTTCTCTTTGCCAGATGTTGATTACACAAGAGAGATTGTTTCTTGTTTTCTTTTCCTTTTTTTTTTTTCTTTTTTTATAATTTTGAGAAAGAGTAGGAAAGAATGGGTGTGGTGCCTCACAATCTGGTGATTCTGTTATGTCAGAGTCATTACATCTCCCTAATAACAGTTCTGAGGTTTCTCTAACACAGCAGAGTGAGGGGAGGACTCAGTGTCCTGGGTTTGAAGCTCAGGGAGGGATGAGTTTCACGGGAAGCTGCTGTCCTGTCCTTTCCATCCTGGGTTGCAGTGTGTTTTGGTGGAACCTTGGGGTATCATTTGGTGTTTTGTTGGGTTTTTTCCTGCTGCTAGGATTTGGCTTGTATCCTGACGATTTAACACTGGCTGGAATGAGTAATTTTTGCAGTATCTGCTTAAAGTTTCTTCAGTAAAAGCTTTACCATGTGCATCTGTTAGTGATTAAAGCATCTGTATGAATGGAATAGTGTACTTAAAACTGACTTTAAAACCCCTCTGCCCTTAACTTGTTTCCAGTAAAGTTTTAGTGGTAATTTTAAAGTATTTTGTATTCCAGAGAGTTGAAATCCATAATACAGAAAATTTTGTTCTTGTCAGTAGAAATCATAAAACTGTGTAAAGTACCCTAACCATGTGAAAAGAATGCTTTGCAGAAGGGCTTGTGCAGGAGTAGCGTTGATGCTCTATAAATGGAAACTTGAGAATTTTGTTTCAAAGACTCTTGACCCAAGGTATGAAATGGTAATAATCGGTTGTGGTTCGTAGCATTAAACAAATATGTAAAAATGCAGACTGAAAGAAACAGCTAAGATGAGCTTGTGGTTCAGTTTTCCTTTCTGTACCTCAGGGACAATAACACATAAACTACTTAATGCTTCTCATCCATAATCTCCTCCTCACCCTTCCACACCCACAGTGGTTGGAAGAGTTCACTTTTTCTTTCTGAAAGAACAATTTTTAGTGTTTATCATTTAATTTACTTCCTCCCCTGTCTTCTTTCCTATCTGCTTTTATATTTTCTGTGGCTTTTTAAAAAAAAAATGTTACTTTATCTGACTTTTTACTTTTCTGGAACTGATTTTGTTTTTTTCTATCAAATTTCTGTGTAAAAAACCCAGACAAACAGGAATGCACACATGACAAAATCCATTGCAGTTTGGGTAGTAGTCCTTATGTTAGGCTCTCTAGTTTTGTCACTCAAGCTCCTTTAATTTTAGAACGCTTTTTGAAAAGACGGCTGATGGCTTTGAGTGACTCCTTCATAGCTCAGTTTTACCCAGAGCCTTCGTTGTGTCTTTGGCCCTTTAGAGCTGCCAGGCTTCTCTCCCATCACGTTGTACAAGTTTTGTTTGTATAAACAGCATGAGTAGCTGACTTTCTTCCTCTTCAGGATCTAATTGCTCCTTTGGCTTACTGATCACTAGGAAGTTGTTCTTGATGAAACTCTTACCTGCGGGTTTCTGCTTAATAATTATAATTACAAGTCAAGTTACACCCCTTGTTTTCTCAGAAGAAAAATTTAAGTCTTTTCAACAGGGTGATGCTGTTGGTCATAGTTTTATCTGGAAGTTTCTATATTTAAATGTGTGCCAATGAACATTTCATAAAGCAGTGTCCCCAGTGCTGGAAGGAGTTTTTTCGATTTGTTGTTTACTCCTCGCCATTGGTTCACTGGCTGCTGCCCTTGGCTGGAGAATGCAAGTGGTGGCAGGGCTTCACATTCATCACTCTTTGGTAGCATCTTCCTGACTGTCATTGCTCTGATGGGACTGAGGTGTGATCCAGGTTCTGCTGCAAAGGTTCAAGTGTCTGTCTTTATTGAGTCACTCAAATGAAAACATCAGCATTCTCTGTTACCTAAGTTGCTTTTTGTTTTTCTTTTCTGCTGAACCGCTTTCAACTTCATTTTTGGGTTTTCTTGTTCTCCATTCCAAAGATAAGTGTCACTGTTATTCATGCTTTACGTTGGTACAAACTCTTCCTATACTTACTATCTTTTGGTTAGAGATCGAGAAGAGAGGTTGGCAGCTCTTACTGCAGCTCAGCAAGAAGCCATGGAAGAACTGCAGAAGAAGATTCAACTGAAGGTATGAAAGGATACGTTAGTTGAAAAATATGTCAATATTTCTTTGGACAGTTTAATTCCATTTGCTGTAATTCAGTGTGTTTTCTCTTCGTTGCTTTGTTTATTCTCCATTCAGCACGATGAAAGTATTAGAAGGCACATGGAACAGATTGAACAGAGAAAAGAGAAGGCAGCTGAACTCAGTAGTGGAAGGCATGCTAACACTGACTATGCACCGAAGCTTACACCCTATGAGCGGAAGAAACAGTGCTCATTGTGCAATGTCATGGTGAGTTGGGCAGAGGGCATGCTGCTGCAATTGCAGCCAACCCAAGCCATGAAGCTACAAGTTCTGCTTCACTCATTTGCACTTTTACTGTGTCCCTGCTCTGCTTTTGTAAAAAGTGCATCTTGTTCTTCTGCCCATAAACCAGGTGGGTTAGGGAAGACTTGAAAGAGCTGTAGAGTTGTGGGTAGAATGGGGACTGTGGGCAGAGCTCAGTTATTGGCTGTCTCTGCTGAGAGAAGCAAGAACTCAGGAGCATCAGATGGAAGAAGGTAGTTGAAAGATAGATTTAAAGCAAAGTAAAGAATGTGGTCCTTTCCATAGCAGGCAGCTCAGCTGGGAACACCTTGCTGTAAGATGCTGTGGGTATTTGAGTTTACTGGGAGTTCAGGGGCTCATTGGTTAAGTTTTGTTGGACTGAAATTCTCAGAGAAACCACATCAAGCTCAAGAAGTTCTCGAATCGAGTTTGGTTGGACGCTTAGAAGTGTTGGACAGGAAAAGAAGTGTTCTCTTTGTCTCCTCTTTTCCTTTGGTGTCTGATTTTTTTGGTCGCTGTTGGAAGCCAAGGACATTGCTTGGCAGCGTCCCAACCTCAGCAGGGTCTCTGCTTGTGCCTGCCCTCCCTGTCCCGGGAATGGTGGGGGAGAGAAGCCACACAGCCACTGAGCAGAGCTGGGAGATCTGCTCTTGCTGATAACTGCTTTCACTGCTTTGCAGGGACTGTGCATTGTTGGAGCCTTATATGCCACTAAGAACTGTTTCTCTTTAACTGCTGCATTAAGCAAGATTGCATGGGATCACCTGAGGCAGTGCTGGAACAGAAACTCGGGCTCAGCAGCCTGCAGTCTTGTATCCTCACTGCTCGTGCATTTCAGAATGAAACTCCAATATATGAAATTAGGTTGAAGTGAAAATGAGAGGAGAGCCTAACATATTTTTTAACCTGTTGTTACACTGCTGGCTAGCAAATAATTCTGTAACTTACTGTTAAGTCCTGCATAAAAGACGTTTGTGTAAATTAGGTTGAGGAGTAAAGTACTATGCTTGAATTTCTGAACATACTCCTGACAAATTGCCATATTTTATATTACATTTAAAATACTGTTATTTATACATTATGGAGTTTGCAAAGGAAAAATAACTATTATGATATTGTCATTACAGATTTCATCAGAAGTGTATCTTTTTAGCCACATTAAAGGGAAAAAACACCAACAAGCTGTGAGAGAAAACAGTAGTATACAAGGACGAGAGCTTTCAGATGAAGAAGTGGTAAGTTTTGTACTATTTTTCTATATTACTTCTAGTTTTAAATGCCGTTCAGCTGAGTAGCCTGTGAAAGTCTTGAAAATTCTTATAAAGGAGTAGAACAAGAGTGTTTCTGTTAGCATGGGAATCACAGCAGACTACCAGTGAAAAGCAATGAAAGAAACAGTGCATTCACATACTGCAGGCAACTGCCATTTGAAGTTGATTCTTTATAGAATGTGACTAATTGCTTTTCTGTTAATCAAAGGCATTTTTCATGTCTCTACATTTATCTTTCCATCCTAAAAATCTTATCTATTGCAGTTGTCAGCATCCTGCTTTTTTTCTTTGTTCCTTCTTGTTGCTTAGAATACCTTAGTCCTTTCTTAGGTGAGCAGATGTGCATCAAGGTCCATATGCTGAAAACTGTAGTGCTAAATTACTTCCAAATGTAAGACTGGAAATGTTTTGTAAATATTAACATTGCTAAGAAGAATAATAGTTTTTCAGTAGCTTCTTTAGAAGAGTTGGCATTTAGGGTGATTCTGAGGAAGCATTGAGGACAATTTATACTACACCAAGAGGCTACAGTTTTGTGGAAAAGACATCTGTGTAGTTGTCTCATTTAATTTTTCACTGCTGCAGCCAGAATTCAGCTGCAGTATTGTAGCTGAACATATATTTACAGTATTAAGTCAAGGCCTGTTCTATGAGAATTTGACTTCTGCCACATCCAAAAAAATTTCTGAATGCCCCTGTATGGTATCTGTCAGCCGTTGGGAGGAAATAGTGTGCCAGTTCTTTAGCACTGATTCAGATTGAACTTAATTGGGTTTGGAAATCTGTTTCCAGCCAAGCTGATTCAGGTGACACTGTCCAGTGGTTCTGATTTTTTCACTTTCCTTCACAGTTGTTGTTACTATTTTTATTTACCGAACTCTTCTATTTGTTTTCAGCTTCTTACGTCTGGTTGTAACACATTTTCCTTTTTAAAAAGCTTTGGAGAGTTAAGTCTCTGAAGTACTGAAATCCACAGAGGTGGTTATCACTGAAAAAGCAGAAAAAGATAACTGGAGAGGCACGGTAGTCTGGAGGAATAAATGTTTGTGGAGTTGCACTTTCCTGCCCCTTCCCAACTGTAATGAAAGTACATTAACTGGTTTTTCAGTTTCCTTTTTCCTCTTGGACAGTGGTCAGTGGGAGTTGAGTGGTTTTGGATTTTAGATGCCAGGCTCACCTAGTGTATATATGTGAGAAATCTCCACACTGCACCTGTTTGCCTGGAAACACCAGCTGTGAGATTTCCCAGAATCTCTCCTGTCGTGGGCAGTCCCAGGTATTGACGTTTTCTAGGATCTCTCTGGCCTTTGCTGGTAACTGTCTGGCCCCTGGTAACTGAGGTGTGGTGTTTGCTGGGCAGCTGGCTCAGATGAGTCTGGAGGAAAACAGTGAACTGGATTTTCTTGTCACTGGGCGTTACACACCTCTCACATCTACGTTGATAGCTGAACAATTCCGGTTTCTGGGAAATGGGATCAGGTACCAAGAGCGGCGTTTGCACCCCGCTGGTGAAAGAGAAGTTCCACTAGAGGGCGCAGAGATCCTGATTTTTGTGCTTAAATCCAGGCTTTCTCAGCAAAACATTTTGCTGTGAACTTAAGACCTAGATGAAGGTTAAATGTGTGTATTTCTTGAGTGGTGCTCAGTGCAGGAAAGAAAGGAGAGAACAATTTTAACTGAATGAACAGCTTGAGAGCTACTGTAGCACATTTCAGTATCCTTAAGGTGGTGCATAGTATTTGGCATACTGGCAATGTAGGGGTGCTTCTGTTGTTAGGTATTTTATATATTATTTATGGCTATGCTTCAGTTAGTCCAAGTATGAAATAATGAACTGTATTATTGTAACCTGAAATTTCCTAGGTCTGAGGCCCTCTCTGCTTTTTACCACCTATTATTTTTTTCAAAGAGCAGTAGTAACACGCTCATTATAGATCTGTCAGTGTAGAGTAGGAAAGCAGTTTTATTTATCAGAGCAATCTGCTTTGTGTATCCCTCACAACTAAAGCATTCAGTAACTTGTCAAGTTTTGAAAGACTTGAGAAAAAAATTCCTAAGTATTACATAGAAGTGAACCCGTATTCCAGGGAAGCTTTATAATAGTCATAGTTACTTATTTGTCACTGCTTTCAATTTTTCAGTCAGTGAAGGTAACTCTAGTGAGAACACACTTGTGCTACTTAAAATTATTGCTTGTCATCTGCAATGTCTTTAGATTATATATGTCTTGTCTGTGACCCTTCTTCTTTGACATAAAAGATTTTATTTATATCACCTTTGACCTAATAAAATTTCACCTTTAACCTTATGCACTTGACACCTCAGATAAGTTACTCTTGATCTTTGACTCATTTTGTGTTCAGCCTGTTTGGTATATTAGGTAGCTGCCTGGAAAGAGAGCTTTTTTAAAACTCTAATCTGATCATTGAATTTCTTTACTATTACTTGAGAAATGACAGGATTTGAAGTATTTTAATTCTGTCCATATTGGTATCTCAGATTTAGGTATCTCCTCAAGAGTTTGGAAACTGATTTAAGCAAATGATTATATAATTTCCCTTAACACAGTAAGGATTTTTCTTGGTTGATTTGACTGTAAGCAAAAAGTTAAAAACTACTTAATAGTCGTGGACACTGATCCCTCTGGGCCGGGTGGGTGGTAGGAGTTGATCTTGCCAGAAATGAAAAGAAGCTGATGTGTTCTAGGGGTTTTGTCTTTGCTATAGTGTGTATAAATTCTGTAATTTTACAGACGTCTTCAGAGGTAAAAGCAGGCTTCGTGTTGGAGCAGTGTCCCACTGGTTTGGCATTAAGTGCTCATTGTGCTTAATTCCAGCATGTCCTGTGCAGGAGCTGACAGCTGGTATTAGACCATCAGCAAGGTGAATTCATTTGTGGATGTGACATACACAAAGAAAACAGTTTTGCTGTGAATGAAGATAGAAGAATGAAAAAGCATGAAGTTCTTTCTCAGACTGTGTGGCAGCTTCATTGCGTGTCAGCCGTCTGGGTTTCCTTCATTTGGGGCTTTATTAGTCTCCAGTTGAAACAGGTGTAGCTTTCTCTTACAGCAAACAGCTCTTGGTTTTCCAACGGTGGTTATCCTGTAAAAGCAAATTAAGTTCTGTTCACATTTGTTACTTCCTTTGTAACTTTGCTTTTGTCTGCCTCTTATAGATACATTAATTCACCTAGCTGGTAAAACTTGCAGCAGGCTAGAAGTCATCTTCAGTATATTTCTGTGCTTTCAGTGCTCCCACTGTCCCACGTCATTTCAGCATTATCTCAGGGCAGTAAGAGCGTCCTGCCTACATTATCTCTGCTGAAGTGCCTGGCTTCTTCCATCAAACTCTCAGCTTCGCCTGCTTTTGCATTGCCATTTTCTCTGCTATTGATTTCCCGTCCCCTCTCTCAACATCCGCGTTGCTTTTAGTTCAGCAAAGGATGTATAAACAGTGTAAGCAATTTGCTTTCATTGACTTCACTGGAATCAATTAGTATGTTGGTAGTCCTGACTAATTGCTTTGCTGAATTAAAGCCTGTGTGACACAAAGGCCTCACTGAAAAGGTGCCTGCAAAAGCCATAGGACAACACCTGGTGATTTCATTAGGCTGAGGAGTCTCTGCAAGGACCTTCTAGACGTTTTCTCCCACTTGTAGCTCCTACAGATCCACTTTTATGCCCCTCTGCTTTCCCTTTTGTCTTTGCCTTTCTTGTCTCTCCTGGTTTGCTTAGAGAAATACACCCAAGAGCTCCCTTTGAACCATTGTCCCAGCTCTCTGTGTATCTCCTGGTGTTTAAATGCCGTGGTTTAAAGGGACTTTCAGAATATAAATCATGTCATTCCATGTGGTCTATGAATGTTTCTAATAAGTGAAAAGCACTTCGAAAAACCAGATGCAATAGATAACTTGGCAGGGTTTGGTTAATTTATATAAGGTGCATGCTAAAATTTTATGTATTCCAAAAAATGATGGAGGAATATTAATGAACTGTTGTTTGCATATGTGAAAAATGTGCTTTTTTTTTTTATCAGGAGAGAAAACTGATTCTATTGTCATTATATAAGGGCAACAAAGAACTTCTAGGAGGTATATTTAGATCAAATGAAAACATAATCCCGTGATGGAGCAGAGAGGTGGTTGTTGTCTGAAGACTGACAGCGTTAAAATGCGAGGATTTATATAAAGACCTGGTTGGTTGAGCCCACCCACGATCCTTTAAAAAAGCTGCTGGCCAGTGACTAAAGCTCCGTGTGGAGCGTGGCTGCCCAGCTGGCTGGGGCTGCAGTGGGAGCCCGTGCTGGCCCAGCTCTGCCCACTCTGATTTACAGAGTGCCTGTGCTGGCAGCTGCCCCGGGCACGGACAGCGGCCCTGGCAGGGTGCGCCGGGAGCCCGAGGCACAGCTGGGCTGGGAGCTGTGCTGTGCCAGCCAGGTGAGCTTCAGAGCCAGCACCACACACAGGCAGAGCTCGTGTTCACAGCACGTGGCATTTCTGAAAGGTTTTTAGATTTTAGGAGCGAGGAGTTGTTTTTCTGAAAGAAATCGAGCTATTTTCCTAGGGGTGTGTGCTGCTTCCGTTATTTCCTGCAGAGGAAATTAGGGAGGGAAAAAGATGTGGGAATAGTTTAATGTCTGACCCTTGCTCTTCTTCATCTGTATTTACAAGGAGCTTTCTTGTCCAGACACAAGGTGATGCCAGGATTTTGCTAATTTTTTTCTTTTTTAATACACTACGTTTTCATTACAGTTAAATTATATATAACTATTGTTTTATTGCTTTAGGCTTCACAGTATTGAAAAACACTTTTGTTTTCCTTTCTGAATCAGAGTGTTTTCAAGTTCTTGTATTTAAATGAATAATAGTGTTTTATGAACTCCTTTGGTAGCCTGTCTAAAAGATATGGTTAAGCAAAATGGAAAATAATAATACTAAGCATGGTCACGTTTTTAGTTTCATCTAGTAGAGGAGTTTGAGGTGTTTATACCTGTGGGTTTGTGGCTTTTAAAAATCACTCAACACAATTAATAGTTCTCTTTTTTATTCTGGAACATTCATATGTATGTTTTATGTCTACCTGCATTCATAGAATCAGACTGGTTTGGGGTGGAAGGGATCTTAGAGCTCCTCCAGTGCCACCCCTGCCGTGGGCAGGGACACCTTCCACTGTCCCAGCTTGCTCCAAGCCCTGTCCAGCCTGGCCTGGACACTTCCAGGGATCCAGGGGCAGCCACAGCTCTGAAGTCAGTGCCCAGTGTGTGCAGCCTTGCTCTTGCCCTGGTGTTTGCCCTTGATCTCTTCTGCCGTTTGGCTGCTGCATTGTGACCATCACAGCACAGGGAGCTGACCCAGACCCAGCTCTGGTGGTACTGCAGCCATTTCTGGGCAGTAGGGTGGTGTGTATGTTTTGGTCATATGTAGAACAATATTCCTGTTTGCTTTATCCACAGACTTCTTAGTAAATTCATTTTTTTTTTCTTGGCATCTGATTATAGTTCTCCAACAGTAGCCCATTTTTCTTCTCTGTTGCTCAGGGGAAACAATCTGTAAATCACTTGCAAACAAGAACTCCCCATCCCAGTAAAGCCTCGGGTTCTGGTTGAGTTAGCTTTACTCAGTTTTTTTTTTCCTGAGGAAGGAAGGATTTTTTTTTTAGGGCAGGGTTGCGTGTTGCTAGAGGAGTGGAATTACGCCAGGCATCTGTGGTCCATTTTTGTTTATGGATGTTTCAAACCTCTTGGATACCTGTGGTCCTTTCAGCCCAGGAGCTCTGGCCATGTCATTCTGCTGTGAATACTTCTGTCCTGGAAGACATTGTCGTGAACAATCAAGTGATTATAAAGTCTGATCCATGTTGCAGCTTGCAGAAGGTCTCTCAGTACCCCATACATCAATTCGAGTTTTTTGTACTTTGCATAGCAATAGCTTCTTACCTTTAATTTATTATAAAGTGTTGTTTTTCTTGGCAAAAATATACGTGATTAATTGTTTATTGGCTGTGCCTTTAATTTTGATAGATCACTGCCAGCAGCTGCACCCTTCCTAGTTTTGGCTTGGATATCTTGAATATTCACAGCCAGTAATAAAAACTACTGCTGGCAGGCCCAACTGCACTCTCATCCCCCCTGTCTCTCAGTTGTCCTTGCAGCCAGATGATAATGTCGGTGCCCTCATCTGCAGGGATGCTTTCCATGGCCAGGATGCAGAATTCCCTTTCTCACGGAAGAGACACCTTTACTTTGCCTTCTGTTCCCACATTTTGGAGTGACAAGTGGGAATGATATTAAAAATCCAAGGAAATACTTGAAGCTCCTATTAAGGGTGTTATTCGTTCTTTATCTTAGTGGCAGACTGTCGTGTGGTTGGATCTATGGACAAGCAAGGTGTTTGAAAGTGCAGTCACTATGAGCAGTTGAAGCAGTCTCTAGTTTGGGCATGCTTAAAAGCAGGATTAGTCCCTCATGAAAAAAACCCTAAATCCCAGATGTCAAGGAAAACCTGCTTTTACAATGAAAGGTCACTCTTCAGTTTTGAATGAATAATAAAAAGTTTTTTAATGCTCTCAACTCATCTTCTAAAGTACAGTCTAGCACAGAAATGTGAATAATTAAAATCTTGATTTTTGAGAAAGTAATATTTGAATATTCATTGCATCATAACCTGTTTCTTATACATGTAGCACCTCTAGTAACACTTACTAATCCATATTAATAAGGAATACTTTCCTTTTTATGAGTCTTCATATTTTGGAGTGGATCATCACTTGTGGTCCTGTAATAGTATTGGATCTCTTTATGAAGAATTACTGATCATTTGTGTTTCAGGCTGTCATTTAAAATTGAGGTGTGCTTTTGGTATAACTCATAGTCTGCTTCAGCATCTGTTTTCCATATTAAATAAAGTCCTGGGTTATGAGGAAAAACTAAAATAGTGAGGAGTTCTGTTGAAGCATGTAGTAAAATCATGAACAAATATTCCTGTGGTAACATGATTTAGAATTGAACCTTAAAAAACCCTTCAAAATTTGGCAAATATATCCCTTAAGTGACTATATACACAGGTAAGAAACCATTATTCCTGACATTGGTAATAAATAGTGAAAACACTTTAAAATTATCTTCTGCAGTTACAGGATATTGTTTGTTTTGAAACAGGTAGAGATGTAAATCCAAAAGATATATGTAGGCTTCAGAATAGTTACCTATTGATTTGCTAGAATATATTCCTTATGTACCTTACCTTCATGGAAAATACTCTGTTTGATATGTATTTTTTATATTAAGATGGTAAATGAATGACAGCTATTATTATGTGATATAAGCTACTACAAGTATTTCTTTATAGTTTTCCTCATGTTTATATTTTAATGCTGATGTGAGAGGGCAAGTAACAACAAGTGTTTGGAAGTTCTGAGGACTGAATTTAGATAAATAGCTGGAGACAGATGTTTTTCAAGTTGCCTTGGTCTGCAGAATTGGTTTAGAACACTTAGGAGAATGCCTTTTCTTTCAGAACATGGGGATTCAAGGTTGGAAAGAATACAAAAATAATAGAATAACCAGCCTTACAGTATTCTGGCATTTCTGCCTCAGTTCTGGCCAGAATCCAGAAATATAGAAGGGAATGAAAATGAAAAAATAACAGAGAGGAAAAAACCCTGTAAATGCTTGAGATCATCAGCAAGGTCATTTTGGCTTAGTTTTTTTGGGTGGAAGTCCAATAGCCAGGAAGGTTTTCCACACCTATGGCTTGATCAGTTTAGAAAGGATGGAAGCACAGGTAAGGAGCCCTGGCTCACACCCTGGATGGCCGTGGCACTGCCAGGCCTTGCCCTGCCCCGTGCTGGACGGGGGATCCCACTGCAGCTCTGCCTCCCTGAGCCTGCAGCAGGTGCCAGGAACTCCTTGGAACACTGCCTGCTGCTCCTGGCCTCTCCTGCCAGCTCCAAGGACTCCCAGAGCCTGCCCTCCCTGCCTGTCCCTGCCTGTGGTGGGGGAACACTGTGCTTAGGGAGGCCAGGGATCCCACAGAGGATCTGCAGCCAGGCTCTCCTTCCCTTCTTGGCTTTGCTGCAATATTGTCCTGCCTATGCAGCCTTTCCCCAGGCAGAACTCATAAAAAGGCAGCACTTACTTCAAAAGAAAGAAACGGGAAATAAGGATTTGTGTTATGGTTAGCTCTGATTCTAGCAGGAGGGAATTTCGTTAGGAAGAATTCTGTTTGGCACACTTCACAATTTAATAAAGTTCCTATTAATATTTTCTGAGTAGTGAAATGAATAGTAGCTTATATGTAATAGAGAGAGCCAAGAAGTGTCATAGTCGAAAAGATGGGGTAGGAACATCGTTTTGCAGTTGTGTTCTGGTTTGATAAATACATACCCAAGGCTTCATCTGCCAAGGACAGATCCATGGATGCTGTTGCTGTAATTAGGACACTAAATGGGGAGAGCTGGTGAAGAGTATTGGTCTTGTGAATGGCTATTGTATGAAGAGGATGTCAACTGGGAAATTTCTTGTCCAGCTGTTGTATTTCATATAGATTACTGAGGTTCAGAATCCAGTTTATGGTATGGTTTTCCTCATACAAGCACAAGTGGACCCTGCTCAGCTATATAGCATTTCAGCATTTTGTAGCATTTGCTGCACTGTCCATGGAAAACTTTGCAATTATGTTTGTTCTGGAGTCTGAAAAAAGTTGCTTTTATTTCAGGGGATATCGATTATAATGCTGTTATCCTTGTAATGTAAACATGTCGTATAAGAAAAAGGGGTTTCATTCAGTATACAGGGAAAACATCGGTTATAAGAAGTGCTTAGTCAACTAAAATTATCAACTTCAAGATATGAGATTAACAGGGTAGATTTTCTGGTTCAGGCAGTTGAAGGGGACTAGGCAATAAGCAGCAAGAATGTGACTTTGGGGGTGACCTTGATAGTTTTAGCTTTAATGGTTTTGGCAACTCGATTTCTCATGTAGTTTGTAGATGAGGCCCATCTGTTGCATTTGGAAAGTTTCAGGATCTTCAATGACTTGACTTAAAGTCAGAACAGTTGAGAATGGAGGGAGAAGGAAGGAATAGCCAAGACATTTTTTGTAAATAATCTAATTTCCATCTGCTTTGTGGTGGCTGCAGTTTTACGTGGGCCTTTAATATTAGCCTTTATCACCTTGTTTGTAAATAAAGTAGTGAAACTTTTACAGAAATTTATGTCAGTTGTTCTAAAAATCACCTCAGTGTTCTTCAGTGACTGCTCTTTGTGGCACAGATTCTGCCACCTTCACGAAAGCTGAGACCTTACTTTGTGATATTCCTGATCTCAGCTGTGCAGCTCAGAGGATGAGTATCAAGTATGAAAAAGGAGGGCAGAAATCTGATATGGAATGATCATCATAGCTGGCTCTGGTTTAATCCTGAGATAAAGAGTGTCCTGGTAGGACAGAACCAGCAAAATTAGTGTATTGTACATAAGGCTTTAAAACAGAGCTTCAGAGGAATTGCACAGCTAAAATTGATATGGCTGAAACTGAAACTGCACTGAACATTTCTGGTAGGGCTGAATACAGGTCTTAATGACAGAAGCTTCAGTTAAAAAAGAGCCTCTACTTATAATGCTTTGCATTTATAATGGCCTAAATTCTCCAAAGATCTGGTGGTTTACCAGTATCTGGGGGTTTGGGCGCAGAATGTGCTCAGCATAGCACAGGACCAGACCAGTGATGACCCTTCCTGCTGCTGTAAGAAGAAACCCAGAATGCTTTTAGGAAGAGGATAAATTAATTTAGTCTCAGAAATTGACTGCATTTAGCGTTTACTTATATAAAAATAGTAATAAAAAAAAAGTGAAAGCCTTTCAGAAAGAAGTGTCCAGATTACCCAGTTATCCTGCATTACATTTATTAGAAATACACCCACCCACCCCCCCAAATTGATGAGTTTCATTCCTACTTAAATGAAAGGATGACAAAAGTTTGCTTTGGAGACACTGCACTGGCCTCACTCCCTTTTGTGCTCTGATGGTTTTTATTTTTGTGGTGTGTTCACCTGCCCAACTATGGCTGTGCAGGTAAAATTACTCATGAGTTTAATTATGTAAAGAGTTGGACTTTCTGTACTTCAGTGTGACTCAGTGGATTCTAAAACCTTAATTTTTTCAGGTAACTGGTGGGAGCTTAATAAACCACAGGGATAAATATTTCTCCCCTGCTCTGGAGGGTGCTGTGGCAGCAGCTCTCCTCGGGTGCCAGCTGTCACCCAATACCAAGCTATTTGTTATAGTTGTTTCACACCTGAATGGTGTCGCTCTGCCCTCGGTGATAATCCCATGCTTTGATCTGTACCTCCAAGAAGTGATTGTTTTTGTGACACAAGGTATTATTACTCCAGTCTGACTTTAATGAGCTGTATGGATGAAGTCTGATATTAGTCCAAACCGGCCCGGGTGAAAGCCGAGAACGCTGAGAACCGTCGTTCCCAGAGGTGCTCGAGTTCCTGTGAACAAAATGTGTGCGGCCATCGTGGGTGCTCTCCTGGCCCCACAGCCTGGGGCAGGAATGGGCTTGTTGAGCCCTGTAGTTCTCTTCAAGTCATCAGCTAAGCCCCAGATAAGATGATGAAAAAGGAGATGAGTGTCTGGGCAGGGGGTGCAAGCTTTGTCTCCTTCCTTTGTGCCCAGCACGAGAGTGACCCCACGGTCACAGCTGCGCTGGTGGGGCTGCACGGCAGCCTGGCTGCCGCTGGAGTAGCGTGGTGGCCATCCCAGAGTGCAGGGGGAACCTTACCCCACTCTGCTGTCGCTTTGGAGCGGTAATCGTTTGAAGATGTGATGAACCAGAATCCCAGCTGCGCTGTTGAACGAAGATGCAGAAGTACAGGAACAGTCCTGGTTGGGTCTGTGTGTTACCAGTGCTGCTGGAGAGACCTGAGGTGAGCTCGTGGTGGTGCTGGGGTGCACCCTGTGGAAAGCAGGGATGTTCATACCGAATCCCAGATCATCCACGAGTGTCTCTTTGAGTAGATGTCCCAGGATAAGGGCCCTGAAGCCTGGTAGCAGAGCAGCAGTGCCATGGTCTGTTCTGAGGAAGTCTTTTCTTTTCTTAACGTTGTCAAACTCACACCCACATGTTTCCTGTGCAGTTTGAACCTAAGGACTGGATTTCTGGTTTTAAGGAGAAATTCAGTGGAAAAGCTATTTTTAAGTGTGTGTTGAGGGATACATCTCTCTGAGGAGACAAAATTGAGCTGGGGTTTCATAACCAGGACGGGGATGGTTTATTCTGCACTGCAGCATCTCGGTGAAGAACTGGCTCATTGCTCTCGTGCTCCAAGGGCACAGCCTTTGGAGATACCCTGAGAAGGTTTTCTTTGAGCACTTCTTGCTAAAATTAAATGGAGACTAATAAGGGCATATTAAAATATTATTAAAATGCTTACAAAAGCTGTTAAAATTACCTTACAAGTGACTATAGCAACCTGTAGCAACGTGTATGGTTTGAACAACTTGGACAATGCATTGAGGAAAAACTGTTCAGGTGTGCTCGGAGTTACCCAAGGTAGGAGAGGAGCAAAGGAAAAGTCAACATTACCTTTAGAATTTGCTTAGAGGATAATGTTGGATTTGTTATGTCCAGTACTCATTCAGTAGAATTAGAGCTTCTAATTCAGTATTCACTTTGCATTCCTAGGATTTAAAATAGATATTTCATGTACCGTTTTCACCAGATATATATTCCTAGGTTATACCAGGCAGCACTGCTTTCCAAAAACTAAATGGTCTTTTTCCAGGAAATTTCACTGAGATTTATTCTGTTTTCAACAGGCGCAATATTTTCCTGAATCAATGAAAGAAAATATAGGTTGTTTTCTGGAAAATACTGGCTATAAATTTTTTTAGCACTTCACCTCTTACTTTGAATTTTAAGGGTACTTACCAAAAGGGAAGGAATAACCACATCTGATTGTGGCCATAATAATATTCAAGGATAAATTGTCCTAATAAGCAGTGGTGACCTGTACTTTAGAGTAAGTTTGGTATTTTGTAAGAAAACAAACAGATGCAAGACTCAGTATATTAAAAATTGTGCAAATACATTCTCATATCTGGCATTGAACTGGTTGTTTAGCATTTCTTCTGTAGGGAACTGAAATTTTACCAATATTTTGTCTAAATTCAAATTTTTAGTGTGAGAGGAAAAGTAATATTCCTGTTAATAAAGGGTAACATTGTAAGTAGTGAATAGTAAAATAGTAAAATACATTTCCATATATTTTAATGGAAGTTAAGACACATTTATATTCATGAAGAATTAATATAAAAACCAAAATTAGCTTGTTTAATGTAATGAGTTATGTTGGTAGGGCAGTTTCCTGTAGCTGTAAGAGGCAGCTTGGAGGAGAGGTGGCAGCTTGGAGTCCATACTTGTTAGGTAACAATTTCTTGTAAAGAAGGCACAATATTTATTGTTCTTCTTTTAATAATTTTTCTACCTTTTTAGGAAATACACAACTTGTTCTCTCCAGTGTGAAATAATCTCTTTCCCAAGATTTATTTTAAAATTTAGCTTCATTTTCATAACCTTCTGTTAAATGTTTACCACTGTTTTTTCCTGGGAAGATAATCTATGATCTCCATCACATACTGTACCATTAAATATTATTTCAATATTTTCTGCAGGAGCACCTGTCATTAAAAAAATACATTGTGGACATTGTGATTGAGAGTTCTGTTCCTGTGGAACCATTAAAAGATGGAGAGGAGAAACAGAAAATTAAAAAGAAAGCCAAAAAGCTAAAGGCACGGATGAACTCCAGGTAGTACAAATTTCTTTTTATTTTTTTTTCTCTAAGTTTTGTTCTAAACTTTACCTTTTGTCCTCTAGTATGAGTGCAGTGGAGGGCTGAAAAAAATGTAAAATTATTTGCTTTGGGAGTGTCTTGAAAATAACACTGATGAGCCTAATTTATGGCCACTTTCTCTGATTGAGAAAGAAAACTGAATATCGATCTGGAGCCCTTGGTTTCACCTGTTAAGAGCTTTTCTCATAATTGGATGCCAGTGCCCTGCCAAAACTGTAGCCTCTTCTAGCATACAATAGCATGTTTAAATTTGTGTAAACCATGCCTATTTTTCTTTCTAGCTATTGATTTTTAAATGAAGTATCAAAGAAAATCAATAGTAATCAACAAATAGAAGTCAGCCTGCTGGAGTGTCAAATCCCATGACTAAATTTAATCATTTTTTGTTGCCTGTCACAACAAGAAGAAAGTTAAAAATACCTTAAAGTGGAAAGTGAGTTGTCAGACGTGCAATTTGTTCTTAGTCTAAAAAGTGACATCTGCAAATGAGTGTGATGTGCAGGACATCATTATGTCATGAGCTGGCAGTGTCGCTCTTTGTGGCTGAACAGTCCCCAGCTCAGGTTAATGCTCAGCTGAATATTGTAACATATTTTTGCATTTCTCTCTGAAAATACTTCTCAGGTAGGTAAGAGTCATTGTTGCACATTTTCTCTGCCTTTTTAAGCAAGAAGGGTTTCAAATAAGAGAAAAAGGCTTGCACAGGTTTTTAGAGCTACAGTAGAAGTGAGATGTTTAATTAACTCGTAGCAGTGCCAATAATGGCACATCAGCCTTCAAAACCACAGCACTCTTACAATATACTATTGTTTCTGACTGCTGACTGCTCTCCTCTTTGGATGAGCAGATCCACTATCTGAATATCACTGCTGGACCTGGATAATGTTCTTCCGGATTTCTGGTTGCTCAGAATGCAGAGTTATTAATATGACCTGTTGATTTAATGCAGTTACTGGGTCCAGTTTTAATTATTTCTCCAGGGCTGCTTCTGTTGAATGTAGTCAAAGATTTGTCAGACCTTGGAATGCAAGTTCAAATAATAATTTATTGTTGGCACAGATAGGAGAAAAACTTTTTCAGAACGTTTTGAATTCGTATGTGTCAGACTGCTGTGTGAGTCAGCATATTCGTCATCAAAAACTGTAATTAAAACTGCAATAAAATAATCATTTTACAACGGTCATGTACTATTGAAAAATACAGTGAAAGTTTCAAAACCTGAGTTATGTTGAGGAGACATGAAGTTCATGTTGGTTAAGCTTGTTTTTGCTTCTAAAGGGTGGCTAAAGTTTTCAATGGCTTTGCTGTCCTTGAAGATAACTCAGAGTTAAATAGAAGATTTTGTGATGTTAACACAAAATACTTACTAATGAAAATGTCCAGCAGCAACATTAAAGCAGAGGTATTTTGATGTTGATAATTCAGAGTTTCATAGGTGTTAGCAGATTATTTACAGACCATGTTTTAGTACATATTTGCAACTCTTCTCTAGGAAAAGAAATAGTTACAAGAAATGCCCTTACACCTCAGCACTTGAAATGCCACATTCATTTCAGTTTCTAGCTGTGATATTTTAAACTGGAAAAAAATAAGAACTGCATCCAAATAGGTTCCTGTTGCACTCCTGAGTTTCCAGATCTTAAATCACTCTTGCAGTATCAAAGCAATGAAGGGCAGAGGTGAACGAGGGGACAAATGGTGATCAATGGGATATTAGATGTGTTGAGAAGTTTTGTTAGTCTTATTAATTATATTTATAACCCTAAGCCATTTAACTGGTGCTATCAGTAACAACTGATATATAGGTAAGTAAATTATCTCAGGTTACCATGTGCGTGCTGCTGGCAGAAGGATGTTTGGATACTCACACAGGAAAAGCAGGCTTGGTGAAAGCTAATTGGGAGCATGAGAGGTGTGGTTAGCAGGTAGTTGGTCCGTGCTTTGCAGAGCATTCAAAGCACTCCAGCCATGGGAATTTAGTAGCAGGGTTTTGGGGTGATAATTCAGGTTTGACTGACTTGTCTGTACAGAAGCTGAAATGTGTCGTTTCTGGCTAAGACGGCGAAAGGTTAATAAAGGAATCTCACCTTCATGTTTAATACTAAATTCAGCTGTGATTCATGGCTTTATTAATGACCCACAAATCAGAGCTGGTGGTGATGTAACAATATTTGTGTGGAGCATAAGTTGGAATGTTTCAGCAAACGAAAGGAACATCTGGGGAGCTTTGGGAAACTTGAGCCATTTGGGTGAACAGAAAATATAAAGAAAGGTTTAATATATGTATCTGAGAGAAATGGATCTGCATCTCTGCAGTGCCTGGATTAGTTTTGCTTTATGTGAGTGTTGTTAGAAATGGGGTACAGGATTGTCACTGTGGATCCTGCCTTGCTCCAGGAACGACTCGTGGTGCTCACCTGTTGGCACAGGCTTGCTGGAGTGGAAACAAGCAGTGGAAAAAAGTCTTGTCTCACTCTTCCTGCTTTTTGGCATGTGGCCAGTGTAAATAATACTTTTAAGGGACTAAAGAGGTTGTGTTTCTGTTTCCAGCACTAAAGGAGTCGTTGGTGGAGGTGTTTCTGTGCTGCTCGCCTAACATTCATTATGTTACAATGCAGTCAGTAGTTACATAAAAAATGCTCCTGTGCCTGCAAATACAACCAGTTATTTGTATGTTAATTGCAATCTCTCTGATGTCCTAACTGGTCTGCACTACTTCTCTAAGTCATTAATACTTTATATAATAATATTACTTGTGTATTTCTATCATAATATTATATAGCATTATATCACTAATCATTTTATAATAGGCAGTAGATTACTATGGTTGTATATATCACTCATGCAATTTTCTACCATTTGAAAAGTCGGCTTAAATACACCATTTGTGTACTGACGTTATTCTAAAGTAGTAATGTTAATCATCAGTTGTTAATGGCCAGTGGCCAGCAGTTAAGCACCAGTGGATTACGGATTATGACAGGGCAGCACTGACAGAAATGCTGTGCCTTACTATGAAGCAGAAAAACCCAAAGGTTTGAACTCCCTTGCTGGTATTACATCCTGTACACTTTAGACAACAGTCAATAATAATGAATATTTTCTCCTCCAGGGCAAAGGAATATGAGAGCTTGATGGAAGCGAAAAATGCTGTGTCTGATTCCCCATTTAAAGCCAAGTAAGCATTTATATATTTTAGACATACGGTTTCTTCCCCTGTGTGTGACAGAAGTGCCACTGACATTTCCGGTGGAGCAGGTGTGGAAGGTTTCCCCTCAAAATATGGGGCATGTTGCCATCCTGAGTTACAGATCAGTCTCTAATACAAAAGGTCAGACTTCAATAAATGCAGTTTTTTTCTGAACACGCTGTATATCTTAACCTGTGTAAGCTGCAGTAGTAAAGAGAACATACACTTACCTTTTTCTTACCTGGAAACAAGAAGGTTCCAGTCTTGTACTTCAAGACTGATGGGTGAAAATTCAGCACTGGAATTCTGGGACTGGAAATCTTATGTTCCACCTCCATTTGGTCAGAAGCAAAGGTTCTTGTGGTGGAAACACCCGTGTTTTGCTGCACAGATGTCTTAGACTGACATTGAGCTTTTTAAAGAATAGACCTTTTTTTGGTCAAGGGTAAGGCACAGATGAAAACAGCTGGATGGTGAGATTAAAACAAGATCTGTGATCACTGACAAATTCCTTCTGCTTAGTTTGAAAGTGAAAATTGCTCAGCTTTTGTTTTCTGATTCCATTGAAACCAGTTGGGAAAAGATGCAAGATATTTGGATTTCTGAAATTATTTTGATGAGGTCTGTTACCTAAGGTTTTAAAAGAAACTATATAGCTGTAGTTTAAGTGGAAAACAGTTAAGGAATTGAAAAGAAGTGGAGTATTTCATCAGTGTTTGGCAGAACAGGGAGTTACCAGTAGAGTTCTGCAGTTCTGTGATGGTCAGCATGTTCTCAGATGACTTGGAAGAAGAGGGCCAGCAGTGTGATGCTCATACCGAGATTCAGGACAGCAGGGACAAGAGCTGGTGCTGAGTGATAATTTTGAAGAGAGTGAGTGACCAGGCAGTAAAATGGCAGGGGAAATCCAGTGTATATTGAGTGCTACACGATGGAGGGGGAAGACAGAACTCAATTATATCTTCAGGTAAAAAGCGTGGGCCTTGAATTTGCAGATGGGACAGGTGGTTCCTGCAAAATATCGGCTCAGTACTCAGCAGCTCGTAAAGATCCTTTGTTAAAATTACTCAGAAACAAGCAGAACCAGAACAAAGAATGTCATCAGGTACAAATACCTGGGTCAGTTACATGTTTTGAATAGGATGTGAAGGTCTGGTTCTTTGTCTCTGAACAGATAAGCCACAATTGCTAAAGGTTCAGAGACAACAGAAAGGGAAATACGTCATAATTTCAGGTATATCTTATGTATTAGGAAATAAGTAAACTAGTACTACTCCTTCTGGCTGAAAATGTGATGATGGGAAGAAGTTCTTAGGGGGTTATGTTATAGAGATCTACAATGGCATGGGAAAGATGGATGGTGAGTGCTTGCTGTCCTTCTTGGTACCAGGACGAGGGAGCACAGGGGAAAGCTGGAGCCAGGTTCTACAGAAACCAAGCCCAGTGTTCTGAATGCAGCATGCAGGGAGGTGTAGGGAGCTCCCTGACAATTCACACAGCTGCTAACAGACAGGTTACCTGCATTCCTGCAGCTCTGGGAAAGTACAGCCAGCCCAAGACTCCTAAGCCAAAAACGGGGAAACAAACAGATTAGTGAAGAGGATTATGCAGGCCTGCCCTGTTCTTAGTGTTCCTGAGCCATCGTTCCAGTGGGCAGATGGTGCGTGTGCCTTACTTGTAGCTGGGCTTAGGGAGTCTGCAGCATCAGGCTACAGTCTGTGGGGTCTCAAGAGCTGGATTCAAAAACCCTCATCCTGAAATTGCAACAACTTTCCAGATTGGGGATATTTGTCTCCAGCCTGAGGTAATAACCTGTACTGAATCCTGTATATTTTGTGGCTGTTTCCATCGCTCGTAAGCTGCTGATGAAGGTGGCATTTTGTACGAGTTGCTGGTGGTTAAGCAGTTCAGGTCCTTGCAGTCAGACCTCCTTGATGTATATACAACTAGCCTGTATGCAAGTATCTTTTACACAGGCTTTTCAATAGCTTGAAAACTGCTGCTGAATCTTAGATGTATTTTAAAATAATAAAAATCCATCACTGGGGTTTGACATAAGAAAATGACCCATCTCCAGCAGATGGCACACCTGCATAAACACATGGGAAGAAGTTGGCTTCATTTCTTGGTCATCAGCACTTCCGTTTGCAAGATTAATTTCATGGTATATTAAGACTTCTAGATTTGTAGCTTTTGTGTTTCGCTTTTCTTTGCTGCTAGAAAATAAAAAATTAGGTTCTAGTCATCAGAAAGTAGAAATGTGTGCGTTTGACTCTGAAGATATCAATAACACTAGTGCCTCAGTGTTAAATTTTGAGATTGTCAGTGATGTAACTTGGTCAGTTCTGTCTCAGTTGTAGCGCAAGAGAAACTCAGATTTTAAATTTTTTAAAAAATATTTTCAAATCTTTTGGCTGATCCTGAATTTACAATTTTCATTTCTCTTTATGTAATTAATTGCTCATTTGCTTTCAGGCAGAATCTTCTGTTCCCTCTGCTTTTTTGGTTTCTTCCTTTATTGCCTCTGTTAGGGCTGTACCCTTTTAGGTGTGAACTAGTGATGGCCACTGTGTAGCTCACTTCCATCACAGATCTGGGAGGTCTCTTTGCGGTCTTCATGTAGAAATCTAGAGATCTATCAGCTGCTTACACCTAAATTTTTAAAACATAATTTCAGATACCGTAGTTATTGTTACTTCCAAAATTACACAACTTTTTACCTACTATAAGAGCTTAAATATTTGTGAGCTTCTTTGAAATCGAGGGGGTAAAAATGGGTGTTCAAGTCTGGTCTGGCTTGTTGAGTAGAGGAATGTCTGTGAGTCAACCAGAAGCCCATTTATTTCTATTAAAATGGGTCTGCTTTGCACAATGCATATTACAAAATGGAAGAAGAATAGGAAGTATTATTTCTTTCTGTAAGAGAAAGAATGAGAGGGCAAGTAATTTTATGAGGCAAGAGTTTTAGCCCAGAATCTGTTTACATGGCACAACCTAGAATACAGAGAAAAATAACATGAAAAAAGCAGAACTAAGTACTGGATCCTACTTAACCAAGGCCAGCAGGAAGAGGAGTCGGCACAAAGAAACACCCTGTAGTAGGTCTGAAGCTTTGTTATTACCTTGAGGAGCTGTGCAGGCAGGCAGAGTTTGGCTCTTGAGGCAGAACACCTTGTGCTGCACAAGGATCCTGTGTTACCTGCCCCTGGACCTGGCTGAGAGCAAACTGCTGCCAGCTGGGAGCCTGCACAGCTCTCAGGAGATCTGCACAGTTACTGAGAAAAGTACCACAGAATGAAGGGGGTAAAAACTCCGAGTGCTAAATGCATTCTTTGGGGCAAAATGAATGCCAGGACTTCTTGTCTTTCCCAAGGGAAGGTTTGAAGTACTCAGATTGGATTGGAAGTATTCCAAAGGACAGAAAATATCTTTTGACTTAGTGGGCTGTGGAACTTAAAAATGGAGAAGTTCCTTTTTAAATTTTATTTAAAATGGGATACAATTGGTAGGTTTATTTAATTGCTTAACAGAAGCAATGTGTTTTACAATTAAATAAATATATCTTTCTCTTATGCTTCCTTGTTTATGCCACATGTCTTTATCCACTCCTCTACCCCCGAACTGAGAGTGTCTTCACAAACAGCCAGAACCACTTACGGAATGCAACTTCTTATCTGATTTTAGTTCTTAGTCATGTTGTCAGTTGTTACAGAAGAAAGACAGAAGCCAGAATTAGTCTTTGGCAGGTAAAAAGCCTTTTTAGATCACCTTTAAGATTAGGCCGCTTTAATATTATGAGATCACTGATTTCCTGATGCAGCTGATAGACCCTTTCAGTGGTTCTTATTAGTTGAAGGTTTGCAGATTTATAAAACCTTTTGCACTAAGGAAGCACTGATCCAAGTGCTTTCTAAGCTCTACACTGGTACTACACTGATAGCAATAAGCAGACAGGCTTTATCCTGCTGTGATGGACACTGTGTGTATCCCCTTTTCAGTGTCACAGGACTGACTCGTGGCTGGCATTGGAAATGGCTCTAAGGAGTTCTTTCTTAGAAATGACTTTTAAAAGGTGGCTAGGACAGTTGGGGTTTTTTAATATCTGTTTAAAAAGTCGTGCACATTAGGGAGAGGAGTGGGATAATTCCAAATATTGCCTTGTTTGGTAGCTGTTTTGGTCTCTGCACTATTTCATGTGCCGAGGGGGACATTCAAGGAAAGGACTGTGGACATTGTCACCTGGAGCAGCCAGGTGTTGCTCCCTGCCTCTCTCCACTGTGCGTTTGCTGGTTGGTCCCTGGTGGCACTTTAGGTAATTTTGTAAGTGCTGGTGGACTCTTGGTGGGTTTGTAGTATTAATTCATATTCTCTGGGAACTGAGCTGAGTAATTATTTAGTGTCCAGTCTACTGGGATAACGTGGCAAAAGGTGTGTCAGGTGTCCATTAGAGCATTCTCAGGTGTCCATCAGAGCACCTTTTTAAAAGGGAAGGAAAACATTTTCACAAAGTTAAAGGGTTATTTACGTCTATTTAGTGTCTCCTAATGCAGAGGCCATGTATTTCAGTGTTAAATATCTGGGTAGCAAAGTATAATTGTCATCCTTCAATACAACAGGGAAACTAAAGGAATGAAAGACTGCCTTGTGCCTGAAGGGAATTAGCAGGTTTGCAAGGAGAAGGTTAACCCCTCTGTCTAATATTTTATCTAGTCTCTCCTCACGTAACAAGGAATTGTTTTAATGTATTCTTTTTATTTACCTTTTTCTTTTAAACTGTAAAGGGATACTTCAGATAGAATGGAAATTGGAGCCACTGTTATTCTGGAAACAGACTGCAGCACAAAAAGAAGAGATACTGTATTTGTATCTGCTGAACATACAATTTATTAGTTTACATTATGGTAATGTTCCAAGACTAATCAGTGCCTTATGTCCTTCTGATATTTCTTCTGCATTCTGAATTATCCATTTGTGAGGAGTACTAAAACCTTGATAAGTGAGATGTAAATAATTTTAGAGAAAAAGACATTAAATTCCTCTTTTATCCTGCACAGTAGAGTTTCAGTTATTTATCATTCCCTGTCCAGCTTGGTAAGCACTGGAGGAGTGAAAATTGGGGGACAGAAGGAAGACAAATTAATTGTCTTGAAATGTTTGGATTTGGGCTCGATGGTATTTCCAGAGTCACTGGATCAGGTGTGGATGCCATGTCCCAGTAATCCCCAGTGCATCCCAAGAGTGTGCAAGGAGTCCAGTATGTACAAAGAGCTCTCTCTTTCCAAATCCTTTCATAGCAATGGCAAATTCTGAATCCAAGCACAAGTCCTCTTGCATAGATTTCTAATCCTTTGAAACAGTCCAAAAATTATTCTTATTTCTCTGACACGGCCAAGAAGTTGGTATGAAGGATATTTAAATAACTTCTCCAGGGTTCACTCGGGGGGAGGAGGCAGATTTTATTTCCCCTCTCCTCCCCGTGTGATCACACAGCATCCGTTGACTGTTTTTGGCAGAGGTCTCGCCCTGCAGTAGGATATGAGGATGTAAGAGGTAATTCTTTAATGTGGCAGAATTGGAAATCCATTCTTCCAGTTTCTTACTCTGTGATGCTGAACACGCGCTTAGGAAGTTTGAATTTTGGTAGAAGTGTCCAGAAAGACTTTTAGAAGAAATGGAAAGCTGGAAGCTTTTCCTTGGGAGTTGGTAGTGTACAGCTTGTTTTTAAGGTGATGACAGAAACTGAACGTGATGTTTAACTTATGGAGCATCTTAACAGACTGAAGAGAAAGACACTTCTGTTAGTTCTGTCAGCTCAAGGCTCAGTGTAATATGATTGTGTTCTCTTTGAGTCCTTGTGAGTAGTGTTTTGATAAACCTTACACATTTTGTGTGCTGATGCCCGATGGAGATTAGGAAAGTGCCTTTCGTTAGCCTCTGTGGTTAATCCTGGTGGAATTCCATTCCTGTGATGTTAAATGAAGCAAATGGAAAGATAGCTGTCTTGCTGTCTTTTGTCAGATGAAGTTACAATATAATGTGGTGGGCTTTAAATTTGCTTTATTTGCTTTAATCGTGGAATTTGGGTAGAAATATCAAAGAAATGAAGTATTTTTTGCTTAATGTGCTAGGATATTGCCAAGGCAATAGCCGTTCTAAATCCCATTCTGTGAGAATACTCTGCTTCTGGACTGCAGCAGTTCCACTTCTCATTGGTGCTGTGGTCTTTTGATTTACTGTCCAAGTCCTGCAGCTATTTGGGCTTTGGCTTTTAATTTTGTTTCCCATTTTAGCTTGTGGCTGATGGAGATAGACAGAGGTTTCCTCCAACCTCATTTTCCACAGAGGAAATAGCAGTGCAAAAAAATCTCATCAGGATGTAATCTCCTTTTATTTTTCTTGTCACAGAAAAATCCTGGTTGTATATTAGTGGGCCCAGCTGACCAGATGATAAGAAGTCCAAGACTCAAAATTCTACAAATCATTTTTATTTGTACCTCAAGAACATAGATGTATCTTCAGCATGTCTTGGAAGCTATTAATGAAGCTCCTAATTTTTTCAAAGAGAAGTCAGAGTACCTGTTGTCTCTTGATTAAGTGGAAACTCTCTATTCTTCCCCAAATTAATGTTCTGATATTGGGGAATTTTTTTTTTTTTTTTTTTGAGAGTGTGACTGTTGTGGTAAATTCTCCAGCCATTCCATCTCCTGTCTCACTTCTGGGAGACTGGTTAATGTAATCTTTTTGTTTTCCAGCACTCTGTGGTCACTTTGTGAATGCCTTCTGGCCCTTTTACGCTGCTACCTCCCATTTTGTGATGAGCATTGTTACCCTTCCCCTCTCTTTTCCTTCCTGTACACTTCTGTGTGTAGGCTTCCAGTCCCAGCAGTGTCTCCCGCTCCTCCTGCTCAGTTACCAGCTTTGTCCCACTTCAGTGCAAATTGCCCAGTAGATGAAACCAAAGGTCCAGCAAGCCCTGAGTGTTGTCACTCAGAGCAGCCAGGAGGAGACGCCGAGGCAGTGACACAAATCCATGGCAGGCAGGGAATGACCCTTCCCCCTGACTGCTCTCAGTCTGCACTTCAGGGACTCTGTCAGCCCTGTCTCCTCTGCCTTGCTGCTCCCACAGAGGGAGAAGTCTCCAGGACAGTCTCCTTGAAGGACAAACTCTGAGTGTGTTTCGAGTGCTGTATTTTAGACCTTGGGGTGAGAGAATTGTGCCCTGGCACTGTGTATTCCCCGTCACTGCCGAGCAGGAGAGCACAGGTGAACAGCCCAGGTGCAGATGTATGAAATTGAAATGAAACCTAAACCCATGTGTGTGTCCACATTGCTCTCACCTCTGTGTTTTGGCTTCATTACTGACCCTCGTTAATAAGATGTCCTTTCTGAGGTAGGCTGCAAAGCCATTGCTTTTCTCTTGTTCAAATAACCCTGAAGAGCCATTTCTTTTATGATGCCTGTAAGAAATCAGCCAAGTGGTCCTGCTGTTCCATTTCCCTTACTCATCTTAAATAGGGGGAAACCATTTGAAAATGAGGATGCCAAAAAGTAGCAGGATAAGCTGTGGAAGGGGAGTAGGGAAACAACAGAGACAAATGTAGCTAATAAAGAAGCACCTTTATGGCTGTACTGTTCACACTGTATCTGTGCTGTTTCCTTGAGAAAGTAGTGAAATGTCACAGACACTCCAAGCTGCCTGTATCTCCTTGGGTGTTTAGCATCAGGTCCAGAATAGATGATAATAATATTTAACATAGCTTTTCATGATTCCTTCATCCTTACCAGAGGTTCATTACAAAGATGTAAGTTAATACGGGAGTTTTTGCTTTACCTGCTCTTTTTTTTCTGTTTTCTGTTGAAGGTTACAGCGATTAGCAAAAGACCTTCTGAAGCACCTCCAGATGCAGGATAGGTGTTCCTTGGGGAACAGCAAAGTTCCTGGGCTGGACAGGACTTTAGGAGAGATCGCTCGGATTCTGGAAAAAGAGGTATTGTGACTTACGATTGGCTTATGATTGACCTATCAATTGTTTTGCCCTCAAGTCTCATCAGTTTGGATTTGGGAATGTTTAATATGAGATATTGAAGAATAAATGACCTCTGTGTAACAAGCAGTGTCTGCTTTTACACTTTCCACTTTTTTCCCCTATTACTTTCATGAGAATTGGTTTTAACCTGGGTCATTTCAGTCATTAGTTTGTAGTGCTTACCCACAAACAGCTTTTACAATAAGGGGCCAAACCAATTAGCAGAAAACAGAGGAAAGAATTGGATCCAGGTTTGCTGGAGCACCAATCCGTTGAGTTTTGCCAGAGTTCAACGAAGTCAGTGGGTCTTCGCTGGAGGAGGAGGGTACGATGTGCATGTGTACGGGATATTTCTAGGTTTTTAAGTTTTTCAAAGCCATATGATTGTAGAGCATGTTTTGGGTTATGGGAATTGTTGGAATTTTTTTTACTGATAGCACTGCATTTGCATCTTTTTTCCTATTTTCTCATGGTCAGTCTGCTGCCACAGTGCTTTGTGACTTGCAATGATGTGGTTTTTTGCTCCATTAGGGCCACGGTGTTTGAGTTTTCAGCTGGAACATTATGTTCTGTTCTCTCTTTAACCACTAGAAAATGGTTCTCTTTCTTATCTGTAATCAAGACATAATGAAAATTAGTTCTGGAAGAAACCAAATTAAGGGAATCTGAGGAGGGGGTTGCATCACTGTGGTTCATGGTTGATGTTTGTGAAAATGAGAGCTCTGCATGATGCTTTTCACAGCTTGGTCAGCGTGGAGAGCACAGTTGTTAATGGCATATGCTTTTAAGTACTGGAGGCTGCCTGGGATGCACGGGCTCCTCTCGTGTGTTCTGCTGGTTCCTTGGAGCTGCTCTTCAAGCTTAAGAGTGTGTTTGAAAGAGTTGTGCCATTTTCAAATTTTGCAGTGTTTCCATTAATGATGGAAGAATTCGTTTTTTATTGATTTCAAAAGACGGAAATCATGTTGTTGCATGACTACTAGGAAAAGATGGATCTATTTTGAAAGTTATCTAAATAATCCTTGGAAACTCTTTGGAAAGTGGAGTTGTATCCAGCCTTTTACTAGTAGTCATTTGCTGAGATTTTTTAAAATGAGATGTGAATTGCAGCTAAGTGTTACTCATTAATTATTCACAAGGTTTTGCTGGTTGTTGAGTCTGCAGTGGGGAATTAAAAACAAAATTTGATAGTATTAATAGACACGCGTTACTTTGTTGTTGATTTTGGGTTTTACCCCCAAAACATTACTGAACCACTGGAGAAGTATTTTTATATCTGAGTGTCCTGATCAATAAGGTCAAGAAGGATTGATTTCAGTAGCTGTTGCTGTGTTTACAGCACAGATCATACACGGTCATTTGCAGAAGGGGATGGGAATTCTCTTGTTAACCTGGGAGTGGAGAAATCAGCAGACACATCTTACATGTCAATGGGCACTGAAAGGAGTCCTGATGGTGTCAGTCCCGGACTGAGAGGAGGAGACTGACACTGTTAATTGAATTTCCCTGGAGAGCATACAAATATACCCTAATGTGGGGGGAGGGATGGGGGAGTGGGAACCACACAAGCTGTCAGTGTGTGTGAGCTGATAACATTGATTTACCCTTGCTAATGGCCTGGCTTGAATAAAGAATTGCCCTGAGGGAGGACAGGGTTCACTACAATAGATCCTTGCCACTTACTAGAAATTCTTCTTACTCAGAAGAAGTCCTGCAAAACTATTGCAAAATATAATTGATCCAAAACCCCTCTTTCCATTCATACTGTGAAACATTGGATTTTTCTTTTGTTAATAGTTTACACTGCCTGAAAAATTTATGTATACAGGCTCACTGGGGAAAAAAAGATTGGTTTTACGAATCATGAAATAAATTGCTGAGTTGGTGTTGGTAACAGTAAATAAGAAAAATATATACCATTAAATTTATCAACAGAAGGAAGGGTTATTCAGCTCATTAAAAATTCCATGACTGTGCTTAAACAGCATTAAAGGGTGGGGTGTAATATTTATGCAAACTTGAATCACAAAAAAAAGCCACGCACAAAAGATTTGCAGCCCCGTCTCAGTGGGATTTGCCTCCAGGTACAATCAGAACACACTAACAATTTCTGTTTGGACTTAGCCTTCATCTCATGCGGTCTACTGTACTGAATAGGGCTTTTTCTCACTTCTGAACCTCTTTCATAGTGTGAGAACGTTCTAGGGCGCTGCATGCCTGCATGATTATTGTGGTCACACTTGCTCTTGTTTCTGCCTGCCTGCTCTGCTGGACACAGCACATCCTGCACTCGGGGCCAAGTGATTCCACCAGTACAGCAGGAAGTGCTTGTTTAATGCAAACTGAAAGGTTTATATATCCTCTAGATACTCAGATTTGAGAAGTCTCTCTCAGGCAAAGATGCATCTTAACCACTGTGTATTTTGGAGTCCTGGCTGTTTATTGCAGCGCCGTACCTGCTCCTCGTTCACTGCTGCGGGATCCCCATGCAACACAGCATATTTTGAGTGCAAACAGATGAAAGAGATGTGCTTTGCTTTGCTTCAAGTGGTTGTTAGATCTCCAGACACTTCTTGATATGCCCACATTGGCTTAATTGGATGAAGCTCTACAAAAAGTAGGAGCTTTGCGTCCAATGCTGGAAAAGGATTTGCAAAGAGTAAGCAAATTGAAGTGCAGGTTTTGAGGATCTGCCTTGGAGTGTGGCGTTAGCAGCATGAAGCATGTGGTTCACGTGTCTTTAAATTAAATATGCAGAAGAGGTACTCTAAAGTCATAAACCACCGTGTGGTTCCAGTTTTAAGGAGGCTCGTGCCCCTCAGGTCGTGTGTTGGTAGGAGGCAAGGAGCACAAATCCCGATGTTGTGTACACCTGATGTGCTGTCCCCCAGGTGTGCCCAGCGGGTACTGCTGCTGCTTTGGGGGTGTTCTGGATTATTGGAAGGCAGTCCTGGGGTTTGTGCATCTCATCCTTTCTGGCAGAAATCCTGCAAGAAGCTGTATTTGCTTTCACCTCTACTTTGTTTAAAAGTACGTTAAGAAAACAAACACACACAGAGCCACAACAGCAGAATGCATGCAAATGTTACCAGAAAGCCCTGGCAGATGTTGTATGGGACTCCTCAAGCTCTTAATAAGATCTGATAACCCTCAGTTTAAGATCTCTTATGAATGGGCCTTTGATGCTAAAAGAAAAACTCGTGTAACCTCTTACAGAAGGCAGAGCTGATGTTTGAAGTGGCAGGGCTAGAGCACTTTCCCTGCCACGATTCTTTTGATTTTATGCATGTCCATTCCTTGATGGACTAATTTTACGCATCCATCAGCGAGGGCAGCCATGTGTTTCAGATGTGCAAGGAATCCCAAAGTAGCTGCTCGAGTCAGCCTTGAGCACTCCCACAGAAATGTCCTGCAATAGGGAACTCTGGGAACTGGGATATTGAGAGCTGTGTATCCTGTTACTGTGACTGCAGGTACAGTTCTAACTTGCTTATGCTTAGATCATCTATTTCCCTATTATGTAAAGAGGTGAGATTTACTGATTAAAAACTTGCTGATTAAAAAAATCTTCTGATTGAAAAATGTCTGCTGCATAGACCTTAGGCACTGAGCTGGCTGAAGTACACACATTTCTAAGGTTGCGACCCTGACCTGGGTCAGAGGTTACTGCCTCTGGGATGATCATCCTTACACTTGCTGACAGAACATCCCTTCCCTGAAGTTCTTCCTGAAATTTGTTTATAGAGGGTTGGATTTGCCTTCAGATTTAAAAATCCTACTTTTAAGCGTTCGAAGTGTTCCGTGTGGTTTTGGATGAGTCTGTGCTGGGCAGGGTTGGCAGACACTTATTCTGAGGAACGTGCAGGATGGTGACAGCAGCTGAGGGCAGTGGCCTCTTCACCTGGCTCAGCTGCAGATAGAACACTGCAGTTGAATCACTCCAGTCAAATTTGTACAACACTTACGTGTGACGTTTAGACAAGCCCTTAATGTGTCTCTTGTCCACCCGACTTGGAATATGGCACAGAGATTCAGTAGGATTCTGAGGGGACCTCATGATTTTTGGAATTCAAGGGCAACGATTAATCTGCTTAACTGAAATTACTTTTATATGATGCTTTTTACTGATCACTAATTTGAAAAAGATCTCTACCACAACACTAGTGATAAGTGGTTTGACTGAAGGTCTTACAGCTCTGCTCCTGAAGAGAGGGCTGCAGCAGCAGGATACAGGTTTGATCCGTGGCCCAGCACAAACAAACAGTACAGCTGAGGCCCCCATATCCTCACAAGGCACAAAGTCCTGCAAACAAGATTTCACTGCTTCTGTTCATGAAACTTACTATGATTTTGTTTGGGTTGGAGGATAGCTGTGTCCCCGATCTCCTTCAGGCTCTCTAGGTGCTGTAAAAATCTCAGTAAATAATAGTGAGGGCAAAATAAATTGTTAAAGTGTGGAATAAAAATGGCACCAGGAAATAAAAGAGGAGGCTTTTAATAAACTGGGCCACAGTGCTTATAGTTTCTTAGCAGCTCTCTTCATGCAAATCTAGAAGTAGCTGCCTTTCGATAGGCTGAGTTTCAGCATGGTTATTTACATTACTAATTCAGAACAATATTCTTACTAGAAACAGATTTCAGGGGGAAAATATACTTGCTTAGAGAAGGTATCATTTTGTAACTGAAAAATGTGTGAATATGAGCTAGTAATCGACTGCAGTGGTTTAATCCTTTTTCTGAAAAAAGGGTCTCAATGCTCAGGATCTCTAAAACTTGCTCTCTCGGTGGCCATTAATGGTTTGTTTTGTGTCAGGCAATGTTTTTGAGCTTGGGATTTTTAGAGAGATTTTTCAGCCTCCCGTTTGAGCAGTGGTGATGTCAGTTATTTACATTTCAGTAAAATGTTTGTCGTAGCTTTCAAATACATGGGGACTGTAGACAGACAGTGTTTATCCCATTGTAAAGACTGTCAGAAATGGCTGGCTCTAACAACACACTCAGGCCCTGTATTTATGTTTTATTCTCTAAACTGTTGGGCCCATTGGGGATGGTGACCATAGCCAGGGTGAAGAGGGACACCCCCCCGCAATAATACAAACTCTTCATCATCAGAAGCAGAAACAATAAAATTAAAAACTGCTGAAGAACTAACGTATGGAACACGAGCAGTGTTAAATGGAACATGTGGAAGCTTTTGTACCGTTCATGGTAAGTTTCTTCAAATATCTCTACAGAGATTTAAAATTGCCCTGTGTGTGTATATGTGTGAGTATGTGTATATAAATACATATATGACATATGTACACAGACAAAATAGATTTTAGAAGCAAATACTCTGTTCTAAAGACTCAGTATTGTTGCTTAAAGTATATTTAAGAGTACGGTGAGAATTGTGATTCCCGAAGTCTTGCACATTTAACTCTGGTGCTGCAGATATTTGCACCCAAGGAACAGTGTGTTCCGAGTGTAGCAGAGTGGTGTGGCCATCGAAGGGGGAATTGCCAGCCTATCTGTCACCATCTTACATATGTCCAAAGAAGCAGCATAGGGCATGATACATGAAAAAGAGTGAAAATTACTGTTGTAGTGAGTTTACCTAAATCATGAACCAGTGGCTTTACCCACACTGTCTGTATTTTGAGATCTTATGTATATCCATGCATGCACACACAGGCACAGGATCTGTATATAATTTAACTTACATTATTCTCTGTGGCCTCACAGCAGATTCATTTCTTAGGCTGACTGAAGCTTTTAGAAGTTTACCTTTGAGCGTTATGCTAGCAATGAAAAGCTTGGTCAGGGTTGCAGACCTTTACTGGCAGGTCTGTGAGTGGGAGGTGTTCCTTGGCAGGGTGGTTCTGACTCAGCCCGTTCCTTTCCCTGTTTGCTCGGCATCTGCCGGCTCTCCACTAGAGGACACCACTGGCAGGAACAAGAGCGGTCCTTTGCATCCTTACAAGTCATAAATCTGTTTAGAAGTAGAATTTCTTTCTGACAACAGGTTCAGACACCACGGTGCTTGGAAATCCCACAGCTCTTTCTGCCGCTAAGCTGCTTACAGCAGCCCGTCTCCTGGTGTGGGTGCACAGGGGACGCACCTGGGTAATCACTGTGTGTCCTGACAAGGCTTAAACCTGCAGCCACTCAGGGAATTCTACAGAAAAAGTAGAAGTACACATACGCACAGTATGAATTTTAAAGGCATCAGCTACACGCCCGCAGTTCAAGAGGCACACTGATGAGCCAGGGCTGTCGGTGCTGTCCCTGCGTCGCAGGGGTCTGTGGCCACGTCGGGGTGTCCGTGTGCAGCTCTGCAGCAGCTCTGCAGCTGGGCTGCAGCGCAGCACTGCCGGGGCACCAGCAGCAGGGCTGAGCTGTGCCGCAGCAGGGCTGAGCTGTGCCACAGCTGGCAGGCACATCCATAGCTGGGGGTGGAACCAGCTGGAGAGACCCCCGAGCCTCTCCCTTTCCACCTCCCCTTGCGACCCCTCAGTGGCACTGTCACGGTGCAACCTCTGCCTTTCTCTTATGTGTCTTTTGGCTCTTGGCCAGGTGAAGATTTTCATGTACAGTGCACTGGTTTACACCAAAAAGCCTTCTTTTATCTCAGGCAGTGGGCATTTCCTAGCCAAAGTTTTAAAAAACAAACACCCACGTACCACCTTAACTGTGCTTTCATCCTTTTGGGTTTTGTTCTCTGTGAAAGTAATTGCTACTCTTATTTGTTACAGTGAGAAGTTAAAACTTTAAGGATCATCTTAGCTAAACATATGATGTATTTCTGTGCAAATAGTGGATTAATATTTTAATCCATCCATTAATTTTTCAACTCGGAACACTGCTGCAGTAGCCAGTTCCAAAGCTACAGTGATGCCACATGAAGGGAAGTCATTAATCAAATGTAAAGCTGAATTATAATAGTTTAAAAACAATTTAAAGTTAAAAATCCAAATTTTAGGAAGGGTATTGAATTGCAAAACATAAAAATAAGTTTTAAAACTTGAAAATAATTTTTTTTAAAAAGTAAAAAACTACTAAGTTTTTTTTAAACTGAAAAATAAGTTTTACCAGCTAAAACTAGAATTCAGGCCCTTGGAACTTAGTATATTGCCACTGAAAATCTAATAATTTTGCCAACGCAGGAAGTAACATAGGGAATTCTGTATTTGTGCTTCTTTTGTTGCAAGTGTTAAGTACAGAACCTGAATTGGAGCATGAACTCTAGAAAGGTTAAAGCAGATATAACTGTTGGAAAAGACGAGATGTAAGTAACCCTCCTCAAAATTAATTCACTTCTTTAAAGCCTGTAATGGTGAGAATTAGAGAATTTTAATGTCTGGATGATCAGCACCGAGTGCCAGTGATGCACAGTGCCACTCAAACACAGCTTGGAGGAGGTTCAGCAGTGCTCAAAGCCTGGACTATCAGAACTGTCCTGTAAGTACCAGTTTCTCTGCAGATGGTCCAAGCTGCTGTTGGCAGTAGGAACATCCCCTTCTCCATCAACTGCGGCAGCAGATTTGATAGCCCCAGCACAGAGGCCGTGGGCAAACACAGGAGGAGCTCTTTGGACAGCATTTCCCAGCCAAACAGCCTTTCCCTGTCACTGCCTGGAAGAAGTCAACAGGTCAGGTGTGTGTTGTGTGCTGCAGGTTGGCCAAGGCAGCTTTATCTCATCAATAATTCGTTTGCCCAGGGTTTCTGTAATCTGTGGATTAACCTTTTCCCCAAGATGAACGTATAAATAGGAGCTTGTTACTAGGGGTCAGTCACAGAATATTTTTTAACTTGTTTGCTGGAAATGGTATTAAAAGGCAAGTTGAGTTCACAGATAAGCTCTGCGGTGTTCTTATTCCGAGATTATTGGGAGGTTAATTTCTGTGCACGGTGGGTGTAGTTGGGAACTGCTGCGGGATGTAATTAAATGCTGTCAGCTTCCAGTGTTGTACTAATTGTGGCTTTTTGCTGTCAGATCAGGCTTCTACGTCAGTTTAGAACTAATACATCACATCAGAATGGATATAATGGATATTTATACATTCCAGGGTGTGCAAAGTTCCTTCACTACAAGACAAGACAGATGTTTTAGTGTCATTAAAGCCCGGGCACTGATTTCTCAGTGAGGAGAACTCTCTACCCAGGCACATTTCTGCCACTAGCAGAGGCCAGTTTAGAAACCACAATAAAGTAGTGATTATTACAGTTTCTAAAGAAGTTTTTGTTTAATTTGGTCTGATGGTGTATATATACACATATCTTCTTCGAAGTATTTTTAAATTCAGCAGCGTTTTGAGACCATCACTTCTGACTTGAGAACGTATCACCCACAGGCCTTCATGGTCTGTTCTGATGTTTGCAGTACCTCCCAAACCCACCCTGTTCCTGTGCCCCACAGCCCTTTGTGGCTGTCCTGTAGATGGGCTCATGGGCAAATGGTCCCAGAGGTTCCAGGAGAGCACCCAAGGCAATCAGGGTGAAAGCTGTGTTTAGAATTCAAAACCCTTGACTTCATGACAGGTCTTTAAACAGCCACGGCTCCCTCTCCATATGTCCTGTCCCCCATAATTTTAATATCTTCATTTTGGCTGGATTGCACTGGTTTTCACAGTCTGGGTTCAGCAGAAATCAGCTGCTTTCTAAAGGCTGACAGCTCTCATAGTGACCTGTCAGATTCGGTGTTCAGAGAGACCTAACTTTCCTACTCACTGGGCAATTGTTGTCCAATAAATGTTGAGAGGGGACAGGACAAGATCACATAATTTTGCTTTCTATTTACCTGTTTGGGATCTTTTATATGTGAGATTAATCAGAAAAAGTCAAATTTGCCTCAGCTAATGAAGCCATCTATGGAGCTCCAGGAGCAGTTGTTCCTCTCATTAAAGCTCTGTTGTTGCTTTCCTCCTTTAATTGATGCACTTACTAGGTGCCCTGTTATTTATAATAGACCAAACATTTATTTTTAATAAGCACAAGTGCTGCAATGCTCAGTGCTGTCTCTCAGGATATCTCTGAGGATAATTCTTACTTTCCCAAGCATTATTGTCTGTTTCCTGTTATGCTGCTTGGTGTGGGTGAATGCAGCTGCACAGAGAGCATGGAATTCGGTGGTTTACCTTTACCTGTCTTTCCTTTATGGCTTTCACTGACTCTGGGGGCTTCGCAGTTAGGATTGTGAGGGTCCTGTCCTTGTCAACAGAAGTGCAGCAGGGTGCCTCTGAGGGGCTTTGCTGCTGAACTGGAAAGCCACTGCAGAACTCAGAAGGAGGTTGTGTAAATGAGGCTCATCCTGTTCAGTTATATCATACAGTGAGTCAGTAAAGAGTCCTATTGAATTTGGTTTAACCTGATGATGTGGGCAGATGTTTGCAAGCAGAAAAATGAATTAAGTATATGATGGCATAGACAGAAATTAGGTTTATGTGCACAGGATATTTAGTGTTTTCAGGACAGGCCTAAGAATCAATTTCTTAGTATTGGTGTTGTCCCTAGGCCTGAACCAATTTTAGGTTGCTTGTCAATAGTAGACTTTCAGACAGGATAGTTGAAAAATGCCTCTTCTTTTATTTTTGATACAGTTAAAAAGTAAGGTGAGCCTCATTTTTATATTGCATTTGAATGCTGTATCAAGTGCTTGCTTTTTCACCCTTGTTGTTCCTAGATACTTGTCTTCCTCTGTGCTAAATGCAGGCTGTGCAGCTGCAGTTGGCATACCTGAGCTGGGGAGGTGAAAAGCCAGAGTTCCCCAGATGGCTCGGGTTCCAGAGGCACCTTTACGTGGGAGTGTGCGGGGCTGAGCCCGGGCAGGGAGTGAAACACCTTCCCCAGGTTCCTGCCAGCAGGTGCCAGGGAGCCACCCCTCCTGCCTGAGGAAACACAAACAGAGCAGCTGCCTTACCTGAAGGCTTCAAAATCACCTTTCAGGCTTCAGAGTCTGCGTTTTGCTGTGCAGGACAAGGTGGGATGGAGCATTTCCCAAGGTCTCCTTTCTGGGGCTTTAACCCCTAAGCAGTACAGGAGGAAGAAATGGATATAAATACCTGATAGATATTCCTTCATGTGAATGAATGCCTCTCTCCAAGTCGAATTACACTGAGCCGGTTCTGGCTCATGTTTTAATCCTGAACTAGTTTTCCGTTGATATTCAGTGGTTGAAATTTTGTTGTGGGTGAATTCACTCATGTTTGAAAACCAGTTTGAGATTTTCACATGGAGTGGGGGATTATTGTAAGACTAATTTCACTAAGGAGAAGTGTGGCAGGGAGCAAAATTGCCTATTTTAATAGGAAATACTACTTTGGTGTACTCTCCAGGGATTTTCACTGTATAAAGTCTGGAGGACTACTCAAAGAATGTAGATTTTCTGCAGTCACAAATGTGTCCATGGGTTTGTATGTGCGTGTAGATATACTTGTGTATTTATTTAAAGGGAGAGGAAAGATAAAAAAAAGAGAGAAGCCAGCCCCATATTCAGTTGTCTGGTTTGTTTTTCTAAGGCAGCTTTGAACTGCATTTCTTAGCCCCTGGCATTTTAGATAGAATCTTCAAACACTAGATAAAAGGAAAGAAAAAAATTCTTAAGATGGATTTCAACTATATTTTACTAATTAGTTATTTCTTCCATCAGTGAGCAGTTTAGAGTAGAGTTGCACTAGTGTGTTCTTTCAGAAATAGAAGTCAGCATGTTTCAAAGTATTTGGGTTCCATTCAGAAATAATTTCTTCTGAAATACTTTAGTTCCTGAGGTCTGTTCAAACGGGCTTTCCGGATCAGCTTCTGATTTGGACATTCTGCAGGACCAGCAGAAAACGTTCTTTAGGTTGATGAAGGAAAAATAATTTCTCTAAATTTCCTTTTTAGTCTCCAGATATTTATTTTGGAGGTTTGTCTTTGAGGGAGGGTCTACACCAGAGTATTTCAGTTAATTCAAAAATATTTCAGATAGTCAAAATGGGCTAAAGTCACATAGAGCAGAGATAGCAAAGCTGGCATTAAATCATTTCAGCTGTTAAAGCTCAGCGTTATTTCTGATTCTACTCTACTTATGAACTAATAATAATACTTTAACAGGAGAAATGTATGGAAGTGAGTACTTTGGTCCAGGACATTGGATTTCACCCAATAACTCTTGCACCAAATTAATAAATTATGATTTAACTGGGATCATATTTTTCTAGGAGATAATCAGGTTTGATTTAAAAACTTTAAATGATTGAGAGTCGACTATATATGCTAAGTATATTATACTCATCATTGATTACTCTTGGCATTAAAAAACCCCCATTTTATCCTTACCTTAATTCATTCGGTTTCAGCTTCCAAATATTAGCTGTTCCTGTGCATGATGAGAAATCTTCTTCCCATTCAGGTCCTTCCACACTGTCATCCCAGCATGTTTTACTTTCCCCAGCATAAACTGCTGTCGTGCCTCCTGGTGAGAGATTTCTGTGACCTGTTCTGCTGCACACGTGCTGCAGTTTGCCAGTGCCCTGTGCAGAGAGAGGGGAGCAGCAGTGCAGGGCAGGGTTTGGTCTCCCTTCTCTCCTGGAGCACTGAACACGCGACCCAAAAGCTGTCGCAAAGAGGTGCTGGCTTTGTTTCACTCTGTGTTACTTTGTGTTACCCACGGACTTGTATAAATTCAGCAGCGATTTCCCCCGGTTGGGTTTTATTTCTGAAGCACACGGTTCACATTGTGTGACTGCTTTAATGAGTGCAACGACAGCCAGCCAAGTACCAGCACAGGCCAGTTGGCCTTTTCATGTGTTTCTTTGTTGGCCACGTTGGGTAGGATGGGGCATGTGTGTAAATCACTCTTTCTGAGCTGTGTGTACTTTTCTGTACCGAATGCCAGATAATGAGCTGAAAACATTATATTGAACTTTCTATTTAGTCTGCTCGTTTTCGAATTTGCCAAACATACTTGTGTCCTCGGGTAAGTGGTGCTTTGGAGGGTGCCACAGATGCCAAACCCTGATAAAATCTACCCTATCTTGTTAATGAACACAGAAACAGTTGTTCCCCATCTGCTGCCTCTGTCTGAAAGGTTAGGAAGCCCTTCCTTCTTGATCACAAAGGACATAATTATTGTCTGTAGAGGAGTCAAGTACAAAGACAGTCCATCCAGCCTGACCGCTACTGCACTGCAGGCCACCAAAGATTAACAGCTGCTTCTCCTTTGATTAGGTTAGGTAATAACAGTTACTTTAGTTAATAATTGGATGGATTCCCAGGCCATGTAATTCAGGTTTAGGCTGTCATTTTTTGCTGGCATGTAGCTGAGCTGTATTATTGGAACAGAGCCTGTAATCCTATTAGTCAGTTGTCACTCAAGCCATAGGAGAGAAGGGAAATTCAGATCCATTAAGGTGTTGTAACAGGTAGGTAAATAAGTCAGCCGTGCTTGCCCACTGTGCAGGGAGCTGTCTTGATTGTTTGTCTTCTTCTTTAAGGATTAATTTTAAGTTTTTAAGTGTGTTTAATTCATAATTATTCCATTAAATGGTTACACAGTTTGTGTAATTTATCGCTGTTTCTGTTTACTGTGCCACATGCATTAGTGTCCACACACTTCCCTCTAGGTTACTTGGTTCATGCAGTGTTCTGCCTAAGTTAGTGCTGTGTGCTTCAAATGACAAGTTTGTAATGGTGCAGAGATTAAATACATGCTTCCTGTCACATCAGCTGGGTTGGCTTTCCTCCTGTGCAAACAAGAGCACTGGAGTTCCCAACGATGGGCTTGGGAGGGATAAGGAAAACAGACTTTTCATGGATTGAGTTTGAGTGCTGTGTCTGCTGCTCTGAGGCACTGCATCTCTGTTTTTGTTTTTCTAATGTTTAAGACACATCTAGGTGGCATCCCCAAGGTTTTTGTGCCTCCTCGTCTCTGTTAAAAAATGCATAGATGACAGTAATAATCACTTTTGCCTACTTGTTCGTTTGTCTCTGCTCTCCTGTGTCACCAGGTAACCTCAGAGCATAGAAATCCTTCTGTGTTTAAAAATCCAATTGTTTAAAAATGTTATTTGAATAGTTGTGAATTTCTGAAAATACGTATTAGCAAATCAAACTTTTACGCGCTGTTTAAAAACAATGTATAAAAACATGTTTATATATTTTCTGCTGTTCAAGGAACATGAATCCCATGGTATGGATTGCAGAATAACCCTCCCAATCTAAATGTGCAGCTACTCAAAGAACAGTTCCTACAGTGAAATTATGAAACAGGTTTCATAAACAGGAGACTTGATTCATTTGGGAGGCCAAGTTAGAAGTCTGGAGGCTTCTTCTGTGCAGTGAAAACATGCAATGCTGGTTTATGCTCTTCTCAAATAGGGATTTAATATTTATTCCCTGTAGGATCTATCATTTTTCATACTCACGTGATGCCTGATCTGCTCAGAGCTTTGGGTGCCACCAGAGTAAAAGTTACCTGAAAGAGTCTTTCGTTCTGACACAGGTTCAGGTGGGGATCAATTTAAATAAGAATAGTATGTGAGCAAGGGCTCTGAATAACTGAGATGCCTCAGTCCACTTCTTTTGAATTTCTATTACAATATGGATCAGCTAATGTAAAGCTTTAGCACTACAGGACATCATATTTTCCAGTTCATTTGTGAGAGAAAGGCAAGTTGTATAAGATGTCTCGCTCACATATTTTTATGATCCAAGAAAGATTTCTTTAGATGAATATAAAAGTACTTAAAATTTGAAAATTGCCTCAAGTAGGAATTAATTCAGACATATTTTAAAATAACTCGGTGTGATTTGGCTGCTTCAGGGATAGAATGACGGTATGTTTGAACACTGGGGAGATTTAATGCTGGATGTTCTTTACAGCAGCTCACCAGAACGAGGTCTTGTCATGGGCGGCTGAGGGACAATTCCTTTTTCCAGTGTTTCCTCCAGTCCCGCAGTGTTCACCCTGCAAACATCAGCAGTGCAATATTCAAGTGGCTCTTCTGCTCCTTTGTGAAGAGGGCTCGTTTCCTTTCAGCTCCCATGGCCAAGCTCCAGGAGCTGGGCCTGCTCCTGGGATTCCTGAGAGCGGGCACTTGGGTGGGACCAAGGTCATTCCCACGTGCCAGGTACCAGCAGCTACTCTGGCATCAGCACCGCCTTCCAGGAGATGGAGTAGAAGCCCTGGGAGTTCTCCATCTTAAAAGAACCACTGGAGTGAAATATATTAAGTGTGCTAAGAGTTCTGTATCCCTACGTGGCTGTTCTACAGAGCTCTGTGTGCTCGTGGATCTGCCCCAACTTTGCTGCTGGTTGTATCTTCCTTTTGCTGGAGCTTCTCCCTCTCTCCTCCATGCCCATCGTTAGGGGTTTATTTTCATGGATAAGCATCAAAATGCTAATGAATTTTTATGAGTAATCTAGAAAGAGGAGTAGTAGGACATACAGCTATATCATATAAAATCAGAAGAAAGTACAGGCTTCCTTCTGCTTGATAGAAAGCTGTGGTAGTAACAGAAGTTTTTAAAATGCAGATTGTATTTTGACAAGTAGACTTGTATTTTAGTAAAGTATCAGACAAGAGTGAACCAGGCACTCTGAAAAAAGTCTGTCTGTAAAAGAAGTGATGCTCCAGATCGAAATGAAAGGAGAACACATAGGAAATGAAACAGCTTCAAAAGATTTATATATTTTTTTTTAAATAGATACACGACAACCTCTCCTCAGAATAGGGAGACACTGTTGCTTCTTTCAGTGTGGCTCTAGTGACTGATTTGGGGTAGGGGGAAGTTCCTTTCTGGACACTTCATTACCAGGTATTTATGGATAAAAGAGGAGTTCTGGAAAAAAAATCACAGATAAGAAAAGTTCACTTGAAAAAATAGAAAAGAAAGGGTGGAGGTTAGCATTAAAGAGAACCTAGAGTTGAGAAACAAGCCGAGTAGGAAAAGGAAGCAGTGTATGAGTTCAAGAATGGAGCAATTGCTGAGGGGAGAAACAAAATGAATGCAATATTAAAATCCCTGCTCAGAGTAATGGGATGATACAGAGAAAGGGCATATTTGGTCTGAGTGACAGGAAAGACTTCTTGCCACAAGAGCTAATAGGTTGTGGCATAATCTCCCATGAGAAACAGGGACAGTGAGAAGTGGCGGTGCTGGGCACCCTTGGAGCTGGAGGAGCACTAACAGATAAATCAGCAGCGTTGGAGCCGGGCCGCCCTGCCCTCGCGTGCCTCTGCTCTGCCCTGGCAGGGTGTGCCCGTTCCCCAGGCAGAGGCACACTGTGGCTAACATCTGACAGGCTCTTCACACCCGGGAAGGTTCCGGCTGAAACCAGCAGGGAGGGCTTAGAAGGGCCCTGGGCTCTGTCTGGGGGTGCCGCAGCACTGGGGGAGCAGGGCAGGAGGAGGTTTGAGGGCCGTGGCTGTGAGCCGAGGTGCTCGGATGAAGTCAGTAATGATGATTTATGGCAGGACTGTTTCTTTGCTGTTTGGGTCTTTTCTTTATGGCTCTAGCAGGAGTTGGTGGAAAGTGTTATTGGGAGCCAAGGGAGCTTAAGGAGGCAGGGTTTTGAGGGTTTTTTCAGATGGGAGGAAGAGGAAGCAGAGGAAGAATATATGAGTGAAACTCAAAAATAACTCTGCAGTTAAGGCACACCTACTGGGCTCACTGGGCTAAAATTAACTGCCGGAAATTATACTTATCAACCAGCCTGTAGGAAATCACTGGCTGATTTTCTTAACTGCTTGGTGAGTTGGCACACAGATTTCCACTCATTTGAGGCTAGTTATTCCTTGGAAGGTAAACCTTTTGGTTGTCTAAAAATCTAAATGCACTTCATATTAATTGTGGAAAATGTTTCCTTTTTGTATATCTGACTTCTGTGAGCAGTTTTTCTGTAGCTTGTAAATTAAATATAATATAGCTGTTTGCTTGAATGAAACTTAATGGAGAGAAAGTCACATGATTTAAATAAAAAGTAAGATATGTACTTCTCTGTGTGATGTCTGATCTCACAGGGAAAAATGTTGCCCATCTAAATCATATTACAGCCGCTTAATTATTTTTCTAGTTGTTCAAATAAATATTTTGTTGTCAGAGTCATTAGGAGCTTTTTCTATTACGCAGTCTGTTACAGTAAAACACATTCTTTACAGACTAATAATAATAATTGTGTTTATAGAGGACTTCCCATTTTTCCCCATATATGAAGTGCTTGCAACACGGGGGAGAAAAAAGAAGAAATTCTTTCTTATTAACTGGAATATCATCATCATTGACAAAATCAAGATGATCAAATACAAACTGCCAATAAAACTATACAAAATTAGCAGCTTAGAAGTAGAGAAGATCTTTCTTGCTTTATTGTGAACAGAGGAGATTAAACCAATTTTGCAGGAAAGGAAAAGAGTGTAAGTTCTAAAATACTGGATCTGCTGCAGCAAAACTCCAGTCATTTGCAAACTGTGAGAATGATGGTAGGATGGTATCTAAGTGTAAAATTCTGCTATGTGCAAGTTCCAAGTGGACACCTAGGAAAAGGGATCTGCCTAAGCTATTTTATGCATATTTGTAAACCAAGCCTGGAGGTTGTCTCCTGTTGGAGAAGTTTGTAAAAAAGAGGAAGCACCCATCTAGAGATTGTCTGTGTTTTTTGAATCATACAAAGCAGTATAGCTACAAAGATAATAGCAACTGATAGAGATGAACTTTATTAAAATCCCTGTAACTGTATGTCCTTACAGAAAATACGGTATTCAAGTGTATTACCTGTGTGGTACTGGATATGTATATATGATAACTGGAAAAAAATAGCACCTGAGACTTTCAACTCCTGCTCTACCCTTGTGCATGAGCAGTGAAATGCTCTTTTTCAGAGGTGTCCAACATGATAAATAAATGTATTAAGGACTTTCTACAGTGACAGAATCCACAACTGTCAGCTGTACCATTTCTGTAGACATTTCTTTAACTTCTGTTGGTTCTCTTCTGTGTTTGTGTTTCTTTAGAACACGGCAGATAAAATTGCATTCCGGGCTGCAGGAGGACTGAGTGCCCTTGAAAACGTTCTTCAGATGGTGACTTCTCCCACCAACCTGAATGCAGCTGCCCGGGTTCCCTTTAAGTGAGTATGATGGGTTCCTCAGCTGCCACTCAGAGTCACTAGAATATTCATTTCATATCTGCTGCTTCACTGCTTCTTCTTCTCCTGGTCCCGTGTTGGACTTCAGAGCAAAAAACCGTGCTGTTCTCTATGCCATGGGAGGTGAAAGATGTTTCTACTCACCCTCTGGTTTCCTAACTTGGTGGTTTTATTTTGAGCTATGGTATGTTTGAGCAGCAGCTGATTGTATAAAAAGAGAAAAGACGAAACTGTATTTAACAGAGGAGGAGATACATAACTTTTGAAGTTAGTCTGCAGAGATCTCTAGTGGGAAGCAGGGGAATTGTTTAAAGGGTTGTAATTCACTGGAATCCGTCTGCTTTTAAAATTAAGTAGTTGTAAGATACTGCTTGCTGAAAGGGCTCCAACAAACAGGTAAATCAAAATTCTTGTGGATTAGAGAAATTCCTCTTTGCAGAACGTAAGAATGGAAGGCTTTAAATGTCTAATCCCTAAAAAAGAAGGTGGTGACTAAGCAGAATTCCTGCAAAAACTGGTAACTCAAAAGCATGCTCTTTCCCCTAATCTCTGACTAGTTTTTATACAGTCAGGAGCACATAGGTGCTTTCAGAGCAGAGCGAGGCGTGGTTTTGGTACAAGACAAACCAAACCCAGGATCTCCTGGTGTGTACCATCATCATCCTTTGTTTGCAGATATTTTGTAATATTGGTATAATTGTAATTCAGGCACTACAGTGTGAGAGTTTGAATTAAAACTGGCCAGTAATATGTGTGAAGTAATAAGTGTGAAGTGCTGGGAAAGAGCACTAAGGAAAAGCCATTTCTTTAATATCTTGACTTGGCACTTTTAAGAGAATAAATAAAATCCCTGCCTTTGCAGTCGTGCCAGATGCACTTGCTGCAGGTCCAGCCAGCTCCACTGGTGAGCAGTCCTGCGTTGGGCCTATGGTGAGCAGCTCAGGGTCAGCCTTGGGGCTTCTTCGTTTGTAGAGTCTCTAATTTTGAGTTATCTCCCCAGTGTGGGATAAACTTCACCAGGGACAGGATTGCACTGTGTGCCCACATAAAGCCTAGTTTAAGTTGAGCTTTAAGTTCTAAGAATGTGCACATTCTGTACATCTTTGATTTTTGTTCTCTTAAGAATGGTCTTGCTTTGGGAACCTTTGTGAAGAAGGTTTGAGAACATTGTGTTTACATTACTGGAAACGTGTTTGAAGTTTGTTAGACAGTTTGAGGGGTTCTCGCAGGAGTTTGTGTGCTGATAAATAAAGCCCCATGTCAGCCACATTTGTATAACAGAAATCACATCCAAAGAGCTGATCAGAGGTTCTCCTCTCTCTGACAGTTACTGTCTCACACCCCTTTCGGACCAGTGCTTGCTCAGATTTCTGAGCCTGTTCATGACTGAATTAGAAAAAGAGTTTTTGCATCTTTGAAAAATTCTCTAAACATTGTTTTATTAACACAAATTTTCCACTAGCCGTATTTCCAAAAGAACTATGAGGGCAGAGAAGAGATTAATATAAACTGTTCTGTCAGCATTGTATGTTAAAAACATCTTCTGAAGAACTTTGCTCCATTCCTGAAATACAGCGTTTCATTCAACTTCACAGCAAATTGCAGTCTCCAGTTTGCAGGCATCCGAAGGTATGGAAGTTGGGAAGTTATCCATCAGGTTGCACGTAATTTGACACGGGATCCTGCTCTCTACAGCAAACTGCTCCTGCAGGGTTGGTCTGCGAGAGTCTGACTGCTTGAGTCTGACTTAGAGAGTCTGGAGTCTGCTGGAAGTGGCCCAGGGAACTTGGTGTTGCTGCTTGGAATGCAGAGCCTCTTCTGTTGGTGTTTCTGTGGTCTTTTTGGTGGAGAAGAATGTTCTGTGCAGAATCTGCACCTCAACTGTCGAGAACAAGCAGTAGTTCCAGAGAGTGGGACTTTCCATGAGCAGTTTGAACCAGGCACAAACCATGTTCGTGGGCATTGGTATGGTCTCACTGAAAGGATTTAAGGAATTTTTCACATGCAGAGTGTTTGAGGGAGGTTCAAAACCAAGGGCAATCATAGAATATATTCAATTCTTTAAATGAGGAAGAAAATTCAGATCACATTTCTCACTTAATGTTGAAACAAGTTTGAAGTTATTTTTCTTTTTTTTGTGTAAATATCATTTACATCCTGATTTCTTGAACTTTGAATCTAGTGTAGCAGCAGTTTTCTCTGTTTAAAGACAAAGCAAAGCCCTGTGGAGAGAAGTTGAATGAAGACCTTTCATGAATTGCCTTCCAGTCTTCTCCCAGCCAAATATGCTTTGCTGAAGGACACTACTGTACTTCACATTGTTTGTGGGTTCTTGCAATGTTTAACCGTTCGTACTCATCTTAAATGGGGAATTTGTCTGTTGCTTTGTGATGAGGATAAGCTATTTACAAGTAGGTGAGGAGATTACATGGGCTATTATCTACATCTCTCTTTCTCCAAAATCCTGGCAGTATGGTGCAGCTCAGAACTTTAATCCCATGTCTACAAGATAAAGCTTTATTATCAGAAGATTTAACAATATGCCTGTTGTTTTGTGCCACTGTCCAGCTCGGTTGTCAGAGCAGCAGGATGGGAAGGGCTGTGAGGAAGACGTGACATTTATGAGACAGATGATATACATTTGGTGTTGGGGCAGTTTTTCTCCTCTTCAAATAAATCACTGACAAAGGGAAAGAGAAAGCAGTGGGTTGTAGTAAGTTTTATTTTTGGTGTTAACATAAAAATTAATGTCCAGCCTCATTATTAAAGCAGCATTTTGTAGTTTTCCAGAATTTGTCCACTTCTCCACAAAACAAGACATATTCAGCAGAATTTGTAAAGGTTTCTGAGCCCTATGGTGTTTTTCTTACACTTCTGCAATAAAGCAAGTGGGAGCTGCACAGCCAAACAATTCAGTGCTTTCAGATGAAGAGCAGGAGATGAGCCTCATGCCCTGGGTGCCTTGCAGCGTGCAGCTCATTTACCCCTTTGTGCCGTGACATGTTGGTAACAAACCTGCTAACAAATGAGGCTTGTAGGCTTTGTTTAATTAACATCTGGGAAATGCTCTGACTTCCTTGAGTATTTTAAAAGAGAAATTGGCAGTAGTTGTGTAAGGAACAAAATTCGACTTTTGCTACAAGTTAAGATGGGATTTAAGTCAAGTTTAATGTATCTTCTATTTTCGTGCAGTTTCTTGCATCATTTATTTAAAGCAAATATTATCAGGGTAAAAAAGCTCAAACCGTAATTACATGCATAAAAAGAAGAAATTAGTGCCCCCATAATATTTTGGATAGCATTGATACAAATGACTTTTTTCAATAAGAACTATTTTGAACTAAGGGCTGGTTTTATAGCTTGTTCTCTGTAATTTTTGCTTGGGTTTATGAGCATGCGCTTCTTAAGCTGCAGTGTTGCTGTTCATGCAATTTTTTAGGATTGTTCATGAACTTTTTTTTTACATGAAATGCAGAACAAGCTTTCTTATTTTCCTGTGAGGTTATTCCATGTAGAGGAACATATCAATTTCTTAACTTACCAGAAACAAATTAATTGAAAACTAGTGATTGGTACAAGGACATAAAGACCCTCTAGAGAGAATGCCCACTGTGCAAGTGAACATCTGAAAGCTGCAGCATCTGTCTCTTCCCATGACCTATTCCTGCTGTCTGGTTTAGCTGGATTTGGGGCTCAGAGCTCTGGAATAAAGCAGCATTGCCTCGTGTGCAGTAAAGGAACAACAGTTTGGTTGTTGAAAGCAGCTCTGTGAAATGGTATGAAACTTTCAGATTTAAAGCCAGGTCTTGCATGAAGTGATTGATAAGCCAGGGGCTGGAGAATTTTGGTAGGAGATATTCAAATCCTATCACACCTATAAATACTGGGGTAAATTAATTGTTTATCATTTGTCATCCAGCAGTTTATTCATAAGTACAGCAGCATTTCAGAATGGAACTCCAGTCTGGTTTTGGAAGTGTCTTGAAGCATAATTGATGCTGAGTTTTATCTTCCCTCTATTAATTGAGTCTAGACTTTGGCTGGAGCCCATTTTCCAATTGGATATCCTTAAATAATGTAAATGACAGACAAAACAGTAATTATGAATCTCTGGGGATTCCTGATTGTGTAAAAGACTCCATGACTGAAGGGTAGTAGCCTGTAAGGTCTTCAAGAGTTAAAATTGGTATTTTTAACCTTCAAATCAGGGGAGTTTTATTGTTGTTTCCATCCGTATTCTTACCTTGATGGTTCCTTACCCATGCCACTCTATAGCCATTCTGTGCACCATTTTTCAGTAATATTTCACCTCCCACTCCTTTGCAACTCAGCAGGTAATTACCAATACTGATCCCTTTCCCCACAAGAATGCTGCTTGATATTCAAACTGGTTAAAAATGAGCAGTTTTCTACTGAATTAACACATCCTAAATTTGATAATGTTTAGTTTTGTATTATTGCACTGCCAAATTGAGCTTTTAGGATTATTCCTTGATAATCAAAGTACATTCATTTGTAATGTCAGAAGTTGTAAATATATGGAAAAGCTTTACACTTGAAACAGGTGAATTGTTACGTGTTGATCATGCCCTGGTTTTTGTAAAGCAAAAGCTGAGTTCCTGCTTCTGTATCCTGGTGCACTATCATGGATTAATTTTCCATGATTGCATACTGTTAATGCCTCAGTATTTTTAATAAAAGTTAAAGTTTGTCAACTTGTTTATATCAGGCAAATTGAGGAAATGAAGAAGTGCTAACATAAAAAAAAAAATTGCATGCAGATGTATGAAGTGTTGAGATCCAGCTTGATAAAAATGAATCCTCCTCTCCTCCTCCTTCGTACTCACGTAAAATAAATACGACATACAGATGCGTATCTTTGTCTAGTTTAAAGACAGATTTCTTTTTTGGCTCCAAGCTTGTGTACCATAAGGAGTGTTTTTATAATTGGATTTACTCTGAGGGCAGCCTGGCCGTGGGGTGGTGTGAACGTGCTGGGGCAGGAGCTGGAAAGCTGATTTGTGCCTGTGATACAAAGTTTAGAGCAGCATCGGTAATCAATAACCACCTGCTTTGCAGAGCCTCCTGCTTCAGGCCTTCAGCCGGCTTTGGGATCTCTGGAGATAACACCTTTGGAATTCAGAGCAGTTAAGAGCTTCCAAAAGGGAAGAAAATGGTGGGAAATGCGTTAGGTTTTTCATCTTTAACATGAGGTTAAATAAAGTTGTGGCCCTGCCGTTCGCAGCCCCTCGCTTGTCTCCGAGGCCTTGTGCAGAAATGGTGACAGTTGACAGCTGTTGTTCCCTTAATAAGATTAAAGTAAAGAAATTAGTTGTGCTGTCTCTAATCTGCCATTTAACACTGCGAACCACCTGGGGACACTTCTGTGCTGACACTCCCCTGCTGAATCCCAGCCAGGCCGTGGGGCCGAGGCGGAGCTGAGCGCGTGCCGTGATCAGAATGGGTTCAGACGAGCTGCTGTTAGCAAGCTCGTGGTATCAATTAAATGAACCCTCTTTATTGTTGTGAAAAATTAATTTGACATCCATTTGCTTCCAGCACCTTTTCAAACGCATTACCAGAGTCTCTGAAAAAGCCAGAACTCTTTGTGACGTGAGGTTCAGTTGGGAAATACAAAAGCGTGATGCATTCTTACAGTGGAATTTGGTCTTTATGTAAAGTGGGAAGTTTTTGTGTTTTCAAGTGTAAAATAAATGATCCTCTTAGGAATTAGGAATCCCATATATCACAAAGCATTTATTGCAGCGAATTAACTAAATCACCTCAGAACTCTGAAATGCTGTCAGAATTAACCTACAAGTTCATATTTGACACTTTGGATGAATTATAATGTTTATATTTAAATAGAATTGATCTTTATTTTAGAATAGCTGATAACATGACAGAAGCTGATTTAAAGAATCTTCTCAACAGAAAATAGAAACTACCAATATAGTTCTTTCTCTCTCCCCCTCTAAACATACCTCCACAAGGGAATAATCTTCATGAAGGATAGAAGTAGGTGCCTAATGAAAATATTTTTCAGCATTACTGAGAGAAGGGAACTAAATCCGCTTACGTAGTCAGGAGAGGAAAAGAGAGTAGTGTTGCAAGACAGATTTTTAAAAATGCACGTGAAGCGTGCTGCTTCAATTATCTCTAGGTGTTATCCTCATAGGGTAAAAATTAGTTGAAATAGATGAAAATTAACCTGCCTTTGGTCAATAAGTAATTATTTAATATTGTTTTCACATCACATAAGCTGCAGATTGAAATTGATTTAATTAGGCAGTAGAGTAAAATTAATTACCAGTACAGTTAAATTAATATAACCGGTAATATGGTGATACTCAGAAAAGGAGGAAAAGAATAAATGTTCATTCACTTCTTTTCTAAATTCTCCAGCTGAAGAGAAGACAGTCCAGCCATAGACATGAAAAGATTTTGCTCCACTTTTTCTGGCCTGTGAGCATTTCCAGCTTTCCTTTGCTTGAGAAGTACAATGTGTGTATGTGAGAGGCTTCCATTTCAGCTCTGGGGAGCCAGGCTGAGTGACCAGATGCCTCAGCAATGAGCCCAGCATCAGTAAAGCCACAGTCCTTACTGTGTAAATAATTTTGTTGTTTCAAAAAATATTTTAGGAGAAAGATAAAGCATAAAACTCAGCTCCAGAAGTATGTTGAATTAGTCTGCAGCTTGTTCTCTTAAATACCAGCTTTGATGATTTCGGTGCAGTAACTTGGTGTTTGTTGCAGTTCCACTTTGTCATGACCTTTCAACAGTGCTCATAATTTATTTTCTTCTGTGGAGCTTATTAGAACTTAAACACATTTTTTCACATGTTGAGAAAAACTCAACAAAGTAAAAGTTCTTTTTATTTTGGTTCACTTTAGACAAACAACTTGAATGTCTAGCCATCTGTATTTATTGTTGGATATATTTATGATGCATTTGTGTTGCATGTCTGTGTGTGTGTTGTGAAGTAAGTGATGGCTTTTGTAGTAAGCAAAGCTCAAGAAACAAATTTTTTGTTGATTCTGAACCAGAGTTCTCTTCGGAAAGATTCATCTTCTCTGTGAGAATATTCTCTAGGACTGGTCCCAGCTTCCCTGCAAGGCCAGTTTTGAGATCACTTTCGTTGGAGCAGACGGAAGTCAGTGTGTGTGATGCAGAGAGCAGGGGTGGATGTGCTTGTGCTTTTGTGTTCTTGCCATCGTCCTCCCTTGGCCAGGCACGGGTGCAGCTGAGCCGATGCTGCCGGGGCTGCAGCCCAGCACTGGCAGGCCCTGGGAGCAGTGGGTGACAACGTGGCACCAGCACCTCTGGGCCAGGCCTGTCACCTGCTGGGCTTTGCCAGTTCCTTGGTCACCCCTGCTCCTTGTGCCGGAGCACGGGCGCTGCCGGGAGCTTCTCTCTAGAGCTGGCCCTGCTGGCCTGGGAATTGCTGTCGAATGCTTCACACAGGGCCTTGAGGGTCCTGCCAGGAAAGGGTTCATTGCGTGCTGCAGCTGTAAGCCACACACAGAAAAGTATTGCCTATCCAGGTGATGAAATTGGCTGGTACTCTGGATCAGTTTTGGTCAGGGTTTTGAATACAGGGGAGTCCAGTACCCATAGAGTGCATGGCTTCTGATAAGTATGGCTTTACTGTTTTGCAGTTATTTAATTGATTTCATTTAAGGTATTCGTTCTGTTTGCAATCCCAAGTTGAAGAAAATGAGTGTGAATTCCCGCAAGGTTGTTTTCTGATGTGCTGCCATTTATTTGCTTTTAATTTACTGAAGAAAGTAAAATTCAGAGTTTTCTTCCCTTCTGATTTTTTAGGTCACTGTGCAGTACAGTAAATGTTTACAGCCTCACTTGCAGCAACTGCATAGAAAACTGCACCTATGTTCTCTTTAGTAATAAGATCACTTTTCTGATGGACCTGTTGATACACCAGTTTACGGTAAGTAAAATAACTTCTTTAATTTAGAAATTTTTGCATGCTTCACAAACATGTTAAACTATTTAGAATATAAGAACACCAGGAGGTAAATAAGAATAAAGGTGTAAAAGAATAAAATTTATTTGTTGTTTGTATTTGGTGGCTGTATCTACTATACTCTATAGAAATGGATATATTTGCTTCTTCTAATAACTTCTGCAAAAGCATGCGCACCAGGAACTCTAGTGAGTGGATGTTGTTCTATCTGCAGAATTTTCTGAGGTTGTTTTCTTTAATTCACCCTCTGAGAATATTTAAAGTGTAGACTATAATGAGTTGTCTCTGTGTGTTTGATTCTTACTCGTTTCAGTGTCAGGAGTCTAAGTCAGGTCAATACATTGCCAGAGTCTGATTTGCTGAAGTGCTTAAATAGGACTCTTTAGCAATGAAAGTTTTAATTTTCCAATGTTTCATTTAATTTGAAATGTCATTAAATATTTTATTTGAAAACTCATTTTTAATTCATAGTGACCTGCTCATCATAAGATATTTAGTCTTGGTTTTCTACTTATAAATTGTGTGTATGTATTTTCATGAGCCAAGCAGTTTGTTAATTGAAAAGTTATGTACATACTTTTAATAATTTAAGTGACGCTGTTAGAATCAACAAGCCATAGGACTGTTGACGACCCCTTTAAAAGGATAGTCCGAGTTCTCTGACACAAAGAAAGCCCAAATGCAACCTGTGCACTCTGGTGTGAGCAGCTGCCAGCCCGCTGTTCCCGGCAGATCTCTCCAAGAGGATTGCAGGTATTAGGTTTCACAGTGAAAGGTGCGTGGCTGGGCAGCGCTGGCTCTCGGGGAATTACCCACAGGGGAAATCCTGCAGCACCTCACCAGCGACAAGGCTCACTCTGCTGCCAGAGGCCTGCCCTGCACAACGACCTGTGCTGTCCTGGAGGAGCACACGGGGCATTTCTTGGGCAGAGCTGCCCACCTAGAGCTCAGAGATACTACAGAAGGAAAATCTACTGCACTTAGAGCTCTTTTCAGGCCGTTGCCAAATACTACCCTTGAATTGCAGCAAAACTGTAATTAAAGCTTAATGTTTCCCATGATCCACAGTGGACTTTTCTTTCCTATACAGAAAGTCTCTTATGTTCTCTCCATGCAGAATTGGCCCTTAAACTGGGATATCTTCATAGTTCCATGAAGTGCATATTTGAGTACAAAACCCAAAAACAGTGCTGCTATTCTAACCCTGATTTTTCTCTCTTGAAAATATAATAAATCAGATGAAGTTTGAATTTTTCTTTTTTTTTTTACAAAAAAGAAATATACAAACTGAGAGCAGCACCGAATACCAAAATACTAAAATATACCCCCAGAAACTTTTAACTGCTTCCACTTTTCCTGGTTGGATGAGCTGTGTGATGCAGCCTTTGCCCATGTCATGTGTATTTCCACTTACTGTTGGAAAATAAAGCCCAAGTAATACCAGGAGTAATAAATGAGAATCTGTATTTGCAAGGTTTTAACAAATTATTGAAGAAGTACACCGATATTTGCTGAATACAGAAACAGTACTGTTTTGAGAAGCATTTCAATACAATCTTGAATACGTCCAGTATGAACCTTATTTCCAACCAGTTTCATGTGGATTTAGTTTTGGTTTGGGGTTTTTGTGTGTGTGTGGCATCCAGCCTGTCCAGGTTAATAGTTTGAAGTGTCCTGTTTAGTCCTTTCTTTCCCTCCTACCTAAGGGGACTGGTAGGAACCCTTCTGTAGCCTGGCTGAGCGCGTTACCTTCCTTAGCCTGCTTAGCTCAGGTAATGCCTAAGCCGGTGTCTGCTGGGGACAGCAGGGCTGTTTCCTCGTTGCCATGGCTCACACCTTCCCACCTACATCCATACAAGTCTTGTGCTGGAATTGTAGCTTCATTTATTCACTGCTGTCTCTGCTCTTCTTTGTCTGCTGTAGCCAGAAGATAGCTGCAAAATAATTGCTGCTTTTCTAGTTGGAAGGTTTCACACCGACAAAACCAAGTAATTAATGGAGCTCTGAGCATGTAAGGATAGTTTCATATTTTGAGGGTTTCCAGTCGAGTGACAGCTGTCATGTACTCTCCACAAAGATATCTGAGAAGCCATTCATATAAACCATCCCTGTCTGTGGGATAGGACAGATCACTGTGATTATTTTTTAAGGCAATCTTTAAATGCATAGTATCTGAAAATTCTAAGGCATCATTAGTGAATGTGCAATGAACATTAGGTGAAGTAGCAATCAAACAAATGTAGGGATCAAAACTCAGTTGTTTGTTACTTTTTTCTTCTCCAAAATGCAGTTCTTAAATTTGGACCATATTTTAGGTGAGTGGCCTGTGAAGTTTTGCTGGGTTTAAGCTAATCTGGCTATCTAGTCACAGGAAAGTCATTTTTCTCCTCCATTTCTTGCCTGGAATGTGCTGCCATTTAATTTGGGTTCTTCAGATTGACAGTATACATCATATTGCAGTTTCTTCACCATTTGTGGTCAGTTTTTTAATCTTCTGTGCTGCATCAAACGGGGCAGCTCCATGTTTGCACTGATGATGACAAGAACTGTGAAATCCAAGGCACATCTGTGCTGCTCGGCCCTTCTGGTCCGTTTTGAAATGACATCTGTCTCCACAGGGTTCAGCTGTGTGGCACTGACAGTTCCCTTAGTCCCTAACAGCAATCCCATGTGGAGAGTAGTAAATCCTGAAAACAGGGCTGGAGTAGGAGAGGTAATGACATGCTGAAGTGTTTAGGGGAAGGGAATTTAAGGTTGAAACCTTCACCTGCACCATCTCAAGCCCATGCACTTCCTGGGCCGTTTCCATTTCCTTGGTTCACTAGTTACTACACAGAAAGTCTGACATCCTGCTGGTAATTCTGAGATGTATTTTTCAGAGTGTTTTTGAGGCAAGCCCAATGACTACACATGCAAAAAGCACAAAATCACCGTTGGTAATGGGAGAATGATATGAAATAATTGACGAAATGAGGAGAGATTGTGTGCTTCTAAAGGTCTGAAGTCTTTCTCTTTAGGTTTACCAACTCTACATTTAAAATCCTTCATGGCTGTGGAAGACTATGCCTTTTCTAGAATAAAAATATGAATGAGTTGTCAGTGCTGGACCTCTACGTTGCTAACTGGAAATTGTTTGGTGTTTTTTGTTAGCACAGAAGGAGAACGTGCTCTGATCTGCAGAGGTATTTTGGTGACATGAGTCAGAACAGAGGAGCATTTTCAGCTCTGTTAAATGTGAGCCTAAGTGCTTTACTGGATTGGGGCCATATTGTGCAGCATCTTACAGGATTAAGCCCGAGATGCTGGGCAGAGCTGAAGAGCTTATGGCAGCTCTGCACGAGCATGGGAACCCCTGCACAGGGGCAATTCTCTAAGGAATAGCTTATCACTTGTGTGGAGGCGGTACCAGAGCTGAGAGTCAGGTCACCAGAGCGTTCCAGTTCAAGAACTGACTTCAAGAAAGGAGGAGTCTTGGTTAGGCCCAGCAGAGTCAGCCATCAGAAAAGCTGAAGTAGCATTGAGACGTTGGATGTGTCAAATATTTGGACAGTAGTTACATGTTTCCTGATTTTCCGCTGTGGTTTAAAAATGTTTTATACCAATTACTCAACAAATCAGTTTGTGTGTAATCACACCTGTAGATTTGTGTCATATAAACTGTTAAACCTGTTAAACCTCAGGAGTGTGGAATTTTGTGACATTTACCCATCCAAAGCCTATGTTCAACACAGTTTCTCTGAATATCGTTAACTGCTTGTGTAATCAACACAAAGAAACCAGAGCTTGAAAGCTTTCATAATTACACTATTAAATCTTAAAGATTTCCTACCCCCTTGCTTGATATAATAATCAACAAGCAAGCACCTCAATTAATTTTGCTTCTGCAAGCACACCAATTAATTTTGTGCATAAATCTCAACACACTTTCATGCTATGCCATTAATTACTTCTTCGGTAAAAGAGCTGATCTGTTGTCACTCATTTGAGTTAGAAAAAAGGAAAATCTTCAAGGAATTAAGTTCAAATTTACCCATTTTCTGTAAAGCAGTATTTCCTTTTATCTCTTGTTTGACATACACTGTATTAAAAAACACATTTGTTCTCACTTTATATTAATCAACACACATTTTCCCAAAAAACTGAACATGAAAAATAAGCTCTGGAATAAATGACTCTAATAAGTGCCAGATCTATTTATTTTACACGTTAGGAAGAGCAGTTTTATTTTAAAGCATGAACTTTGATAGCTAAGGGCTCTATACTTAGAATATACGTTTCTCCTATGTACATTGGACTAGAAGACAAAAACAGACATTACCCACTCATAGTGCTGTTCATTACAGCAAACGGAAGTCTCTGCTGCAAAATATTATTAAATCTTTTAAGAAATAGCATATGTAATTTTTTATCTAAGGTGAAAAAGCAGTAAGCAGCATTTGTTAGCAATTTTTAAAACTTAATGTTGTGAGTACAAAGTCACCACATTGGAGTTGATTTACACATTGCAAAGCTCAATCCGTCTGTTTCAGTGAGCAATTGGTATCATTAGGCTTGAATTATTTTAGTCAACAACTGTTACTGGAGCAACGTAGTATTGTTTTTCCTATTGAACTTGAATAAGCAGCTAAAGACTTCTCACTTGCTCTCTTGGCTCAGCACCAGGAACAGACCATTACAATGAGTTAGAAGTAGCAGCACAAGGCTCAGAGCTAATGAATAATAAAGAAATGTGCATGTTGTTCTTTGTCACCAAGTGTTACCAAATCCCTCCTGATACCTATACGGGGAGCAGTGGTTTTCTCTGGCCTCGCTTGCGTATTCTGAGTGCAGATGGTTTTAACCTGGGAGGAAAATGACATTTCAGCCAGTATTGATCCCTAATGCCCGTGTCAAGCCTCGGGCCGTGGCAGAGCAGGGGCTCCACAGAGGCCTGGGGGGTTTGGCCCAGCAGCATCAGCCCTGGGGATGTTCCAGGAGCCCCGAGCCCTGGCTGCTGCCAGTGTCTGCCTCGAACACTGCAGGACTTCTCGCACGCTCCGCTCACTGTTTGATCGTGACAGGGCAGGGTTTCAGCTGGATAAATCACCTTGGACTGCAGAAATGGAAAAATTAAATCAGTTTTTTAAAAATTACACTCTTCATGAGGATTTCCTTCCAGATCTGTATCCTGCATATAGATTTGCCTTTGGATTTATGTGTCGTACAGCTCAACTTCACCTTTTTAGGAGTGGGCTCCGGTTTAATGATTTAGAAAAGTGAGATTCCTCTGAGGTCTGCTCAGAGAGAACTGGGTGTTGTGCTTCTGACATGATTGACAAGTGGGTGACCTCTGATGGACAAGTGCAGTGGTCACTGGTGATGTTTTATGCATAAGAACACAATCATACTAATGACATGCTCTGCTGCTATCAGCTTCCTTGGTTCTCAGACACTGCATTCTTTTGATTTGATTTATTCTGGTCCAGCTTGGATTACGTGTTTTACCTTATCTTGTACCTGAAATGGTTTAATGTCCGTCAGCACTGCTAGAATGTTACTTTATTATTACTTTTGGTGTAGGCCTATGCAAATTTGTAAATGTTTCTCTACGAAATTTGGTTAGTTTTACTGAATTCTGGTTGTTTGTGGTTTTTTCTCTTAGGTTAGTGTTCCAGATGACCATAATGCTACTGCAGGCAGAAGTGTAAATAAGCAGGTATTTGAAGGTTTAACAACAGGACTTCTGAGGGTAACTGCTGTGATTTTCAGATGTCTAATCTCCAGCTTCCCAGATGGCAACAACCACTCTACTGCGCTGAAGATACTACAGGAAGTGAAGAGTAAATCCTCACAAGTGGAAGCCTTCAGCAGCAGAGTCCAAGACTTAATCAGGTTTAAAAAAAGATAATGAAACTTTTCTAAGTATTCTTTATAGGAAAGAAAGCAAATTGCATTGATTTAAGAGAGGAACAAAGTGCTTTAACTCTTAATGCAGTAAGAGTAGTTTGTGTGGGTAGTCAAGAAGACTGTTGAAATACTGTATTCTCAATCAAAAATGTTCTTCAGAAAACTGCAGACAAAGAAGTACAGAAACCCAAGAATCTTTTATTTTCGGACTTGTTTTTCTGTGTCCTTTCCATTAATTTTCTCTCCTGATTACCTAGGAGCCAGCTTCTGTATTTTTTTCTCTCAGTTCTCTATGCCCACTGTGTGTGCCCGTTGCCTGTGGTCTCTCACATCACACATGCATTCACATGAGCTTGTCATAAAATACACACTTCCTATTAGAAAGATAACTCAGTCATTCCTAGAATCTGATCTTATCATGCAGCTGCATTTTAATAGCTGAACCTAAATATATTAGTAGATACATAATTAATGCATATTTTATATCTATAAAATATATAATATATATCCAACGGTATATTAGACTTGCTAAAAGTGTATAGTTTCACTGGTAAACTATATAAATAGTTATCAATAAATTATCATCTAAATAGTTACCAGTGTATCTTCAGCCCTCTGAAGAAATGAAATTCTTCTTTATGTGCTGCTGAAAACATGTCACAGTGAGCCTTCAGACGTTTCAAAGTCTGGTATGATGCTGATGCAGACAAAGAGGACATCTGGAGGAGGAAAGCAAAACAAGTAGTTGTCATAGATACCAGTGACCTCTAAAACTTTCGTGTTCTCATGTAACTCTCCTTCTCCCCAAACAGGTTTTGATAGAGTGTGAAATTTCAGGATGTTGTGTTCTGCCCATTTATGAATGGGAGGGTGGGAGGTCTGTGCTGAACAGACATCTGACACTGACTGGGCCAAGCACAGGCAGACCCTCAAGATAAGGAGAGACATGAGAATCCGAGCAGGTCCCTCACCTGAGGCACTTTAGGGGATCTGGTTATAGATGGGGAATGAAAGGCATGATGACAAGGTAATAGTGCAATTAGGAAAAAAAGAGAGAGAGCATTTTAAACCAGTCAAAAACAGACAAATTCTGTCATTAATGAGAATCTTTCGCCTCCAGGTCGTTGTATCGTATGTCATGGGGAGTTGATTAAGCGAGAGTTTTAGGAAGATGGGGGAAGAAAGAGGAACATTGACTTTTTTTTTTTTTTTTTTCTATTTGGGTCTATTAGACCTGATGCATAAACACCAATTATCTGTGTGCTGTCTGGGTATCAGAAGGGTAGCCAGGTTATTTCAACTGTGCTCCTGTGGGTAAAAAGAGATGGAGGCAATAGATTAGAGAGCTTTGACATTCCACTTGTCTGTGTGCTCAATTCCTCAAGGAAGGGAGTGCTCCATGCATCTTCCTATTGTCTCCGGATGCCAGTGAAGAACAGTCCCCACAGACTGAAAGCTCTCATCCATTTCCTCTCTGCCAGAAGAGCAGCTGCTTTGTACCCAGGTGTGGGTGGAAGGGAGGGGACAGTGGACACAGTTTGCAGGTTTCAGTCACGCTGTAGAGGTGCTCCTAGGGAAGAGAATGTTGGTGAGAAAGGTTGTGCCTTTTTGTGAGTCACCATCTATCAGTAGTAGCTCAATTTTATTTAGTTCTTCCTCTCCCCTCCTATTTCTCAGAGCTATTTCCAGCACTCAGCATTTCTCTGTGACTGTGATGCATCTAACACCCAGCTCTGTTCCTGGAATTATTCCACTAATGCAGGAGAACTTGTTTATCACCTGTGTGATCAGGTGGATTGCTTAGATCAAAATCTGCAAGAAACTTAATGCTGATAACCTTTCATGTTGCTAAACAGAACTGACAAATTTACCTGCACAATGAGTGTGCAATTAATAACCTTTGTGCATCTTTAAGTGTTTTTAACTGCTGTACTTCAGCAGCTTTGAAAATCTTCCATGCTGCAGTTCGACTTCTTGCTTTATATCCAGTGTGTTTTCATTCTTAATTCCTTCACTTCTTCCAAAAGCTTTGTGTCAATAGGGTGGACGTTGGGCAGAGGGTCTCGCTTCCAATCCCGAAGCGAAATCTGTCTTAGAGCAACAGCAGTGTCTGAAAAAGACAAGGTTTTCTTCCCTAATGTCAAAACCTCCTGTTTCTTCAAAATCAGACTGTAAGGCATGTTGTGAGGGAATAGTTACTTTTAGTAAACAGTTGTAGAGCTTTTGTGAGAAGCATTATCTAATCAGTAGTCTTTATTTACTGGAATCAATATTATTTAGTAGTGTTCCCTATGGAGGCAGGTCAGGGTGCTCTAGCCATGGCGTAAGCTTAGAGCCGGTGCTGTTCCCTTCTCAAGGAGCCTCTGCTCTAGGAGCCTTCTCTGCCCAGTGGGCTTGAGGAGCAAGTGGGGCAGTGGTGGGACAGTGATCGTAGGAACAGGAGGTTCGGTGCAGGCAGTGTAGGAACAGTGCATCATTTCTTGGTGTCTGAAGGCAATGGCTTCCCCATGGCTTTTACGTGAGGTGGAGGCACAGCATAAAACAGCAGTTCTTCTGATTTTGACAAGAGGTTTGTCCTGCCTCGTGAGAGTGGAGGAAAATGCAAAGAAAATTAGAGGGGAAAGAAAGGTCCCAGTGTAATCACCTCCCTTTGTCCACAAAGAGAGTTGATCTCACCTAAGTCAGCAGAATATGGTGGTTGAGATGGGCTGACGTCTGAGAAGCTGGATGTTTGTGGTAGAAAAGGAAGGTAGGGGAAGTGAGGTGATACCAGCAAAGTGACATGGAAAAAGTGTACCTGGCACAGTTTAAGTGGAGTTGATCATGATCAAAGTATGAGAGAACCTGCTGTGGACAGAGAGATCTTGGTACAAGGGGGGAGAGCAGATTTTTTTGACATAGGTTTCCAAGCTATTAGAAATCCAAAGAAGGAACTTCAGCAGTTGTGATCTGAGGATCAGCAATGATGGTCTGGTCAACCTTAATAAAAAAGAAAGGAGTTTTCAGTTTAAAAAAAAAAAAGTCACCACATGGTTTTCGCTATATTGAATTTGACTGAGTCCTGAGGAGGTTTTTTGATCCTGATCCTTCTATACTGGTGGTAGAAGGTTGTAAATATTCTGTTAGTCCCTGAGATGTTGCATATGTATTTATAAGAGGGGAACAAAGCCCAGCAATCAGTGGTTGCTATGATGTATGTATTGCAATAGAACATTATCTGGGTAACATCATTGTCTTGTGTTCTACAGAGTTTACCTCTTCATGCTAAAAAGAAATTGTGCTGTTGCAGAGCTCTCAAGATTATAATAAATCATTTAACTATGGCAAAATTCCATTGTCCTTCTAGCAGTATGCTAAAATAAACATTTACACTCATCTTTCTGGTACAGTATAATACAAATTATCCCACAACAGACAGATCTCCTAACAAAAACTACTGATAGTCACAGAGAGCCAGATCTGAAGTTATTGTCATTGGAATTGTTTTATTGAACCCTTTCAGAAGGAGTATTTAAGTAATCACAACCTGCTTTTTGAGTGGTTTGATAGCAGAGAAGCAAAAATTACTTCTTTTGCAAAGTTACCAAAACTGTTGTGGAACTATTTTTTTGTAATACACATTTTCCTCTGTTTGTAGTTACGTGGTGAACATAGGATTGGTGGACAAGCTGTGTTGCTGTTTCCTGTCTGTTCAAGGCCCCGTGGATGAGAACCCCAAAATAGCGAGTTTTCTGCAGAGTGCCACGGCAGTGCTGCATGGGATTTGCCAGCTGTGTTTCGCTGTCAATGGAAGGTGGGTGCCCTGGCTCTGTCAGCTCGAAACGTGTTGCTCAGGCAGTGTTCTGCTGCTGAGGCTGCCAGCCAGAGCTGGCCCACTGTGGGGCACGCAGGACCAGCTGGGAAAGAAACAGAGCAGGAGATTGCCTCTGCTCACCCTCCCACCAGCAAACGGTAATGAGTTACCTGCACCGAGGGTCCGTTCTTGTAAGTCGTTCATCAGAATTGCAGGCTTTACCTCCTTTACTCTTCATTCCACACAGGCTTTTATCACTGATAGTTTTAAGTGTCCAGTCCCAAGGACTTCAAGAGGTATTTTATTATCAGCTAAAATCAGCTCTTAACTGATTTGTCTCTAGAGCAGCCTAATTCAGCTCTTGTTCTTTAAAATACCACCGTCAGTAAGGGAATTATATTTTCCATAAAGAAAACTCTTACTGGTTTTGTCAGGGAATTTTCTAATGCAAAGTGCTTGTTGTTGTAACCTAACCGAGGTTGTGGGAAGTGTGCATGAGGTATGTGCCTGCCAGCAAATCTGGATTTCTACAGTCTGCAGTGTAGGACAGCCTGACACTCACGTGAGAGTCAAAATTTCAGAGCTTTGGGATGCACTAACTAGAACCTACCGCTGTTACTGTTACATATTTCAGAACAAATCAAGGCTGGCAGAACTTTACAATGCATTCCTGAAGAGTAAAATGATGCTAGGGTTGAGAAACAAGACCTAATAAAACATAGGATAAGAAACAAAGCTGTAGGTGAGAGCTGTTGCTGGTAGCCAGGGACACAGACACATGGAAAAAGAACTGCAAGAAATATGAGCCCAAAGAGACCATCCCAACTTACTGAAATTTCCCTTTCTGAAAGCTGCCAACTTGGCATTTTAAATTCCAGGAGAGCGCTGCCAGAAGTCAAATGCTCACTAAATAAAATAATAAAAAAATCACCCTTCTGTTAGTGGAATAATAGTTCCAGCTCAGAGTGAGTAATACAATATTTGCAATTTCTGTAGCAGGCACACACTTCACCAAAATATTAGAGATCTTTGCACCCCAAAATAGTACAGCACTGCACAAGGACATCCGTCAAGAACATCTGTTCGTTGTAGCACCAGAACAAGTTTGGAGAGTTGAGTGTTTTTCTTCGCAGTTACACCAAGAAGTATCTGATCCTACCACCTCCAGAAGCAGCAGCGCTTTGGATTTTATCCAAAGGTGCTGGTCGTTCGTGATTTCCAGCTTAGATTGTTCATCTGAGCATGAAAAGAAATGAGAGGAATGAACTCAGAGATTTCAAAACTGTTGTCTTTCACTTTCAGATCAAAAGCTTTGATGTAACTGATTAGAAGGGCAGTTTAAATCACATGTCTTTCATCACCTGAGCCCACTCTCATTTAAGCAGAGAATGCAGTGTAATTCTGTCGTGTTACAGAAGTCCTCAGTGTTGGAGGTGATTTAAATGGAAAAAGGTACTGCCAAACACAGATTAAGATGGCAGAAACAGAGCTTGAATTTATTGAATTCTTAAATATGTCACACCACAGTAATACCTGATGTGTGATACCTGATCTGCAGCACAAAGGGCAGCCCCTCTGTGAGAAATACAGATGCCTCTTTCATTCCTGCTAAATGGTGGTGGAGGCAATGCAGTCAGCTTTTCTCAGTCTGCAGCTCAGTTGATACATGCCTTGAGCACCAAACCAGGCTGCCTGTTACACACCTCTGTCCCGGTCACCAGCCACTCCGATCAGCCAAGGGCTGAGGTTGTTACTGGGTTGGAGAAGCCCAGGAGGTATTAGGAGTGCTCTGACACTGTAGCATGGAAAGAAGCTTTGCCAAATTAATGGCAGGCTTCCGCCATTGTTGCAAGAGCAATTTTGAAATGTTCTTTTCGTATATCCTCCTATATATGATAGTTCAGGTCAGAAACTTCTTTATGCTCCTCAATGGGAAGAGGGGCACACAAAATTAATCTGGTTTTTTGGGTAGAACTTTTTCAGGCTGTTACCTGTCATATAAAAAGTTGTCATTCCATATTAAATTCCTGAGAGTACTTCATTCCTAGAGGGCTGTCTGTTCCGTGTGCAGATCTCAGCATGCAGCATTGGGTGGCGTAGTGGGGAGCTGACACAGGACAGTAAATAGTGGGTGGGGAACCAGGTCTGCCTCAGGGCTCAAACCAGCCCAGCAGACAGGGAAATCCTTGATGAGCTGTGGGGTCCTTGTCCTGTGGCTGCAGCTCCCACCAGGTTGTTAGGAACGGTACTGCAGCTGGGATCTGCCATATCCCCAGAGGGACGGAAGGTATTGTTTAGGACTCAAGTTTTCAACCATTAAGAGATCCTGTCCTGTGGGTACAAAGTATGTTGGGCCATTTCTGGAGCTCTGAGGTAGGAAGAGCTGTCAATCTAGACTTTCCTGTCTTCCTCAAAAGCGCATCTCATAAAACTCCTGAATCCAGCAGCATGTTTCTAAACCAAGCTCTGAATTGATACCCAGTGTGTATTTGGACAGTTACTTCATGGAGCTAATTCTGTAGGCAGTGAAGAGATCTCAGTCGAGTCCTTCCCTGCACATACCTCTGCATCAGGCAAGGTGGCACAACAATAATGATTATTAGAGAATAGCCTCCATTTATTTTAGATAGATATATATATATATAAATCAACATTATGTATTAAATGAGGTCTATGGTTGATATAATGTAGATGGTAAAATTTTAAGACATGAATGAAGAGACTTCTTTTCTTTTATTACTGTGGTAGACGTGTAGAAAAAAAAAAGTCCAAAATCGTGGAGTTAGATACAGTAAAGAAAAGCCTTACTAATGTAGAAACATAAATTGGAGGATTTTCAATTTTAAAATCATAAAATGTTATTGAAATAAGGGAATCTATTCTGAACGTATGTTATAAACATACCCTATTATAAGAGAGGGATTTTCTTTCCATTAATGATCAAGGTCTTTAAAAAAGATTTAATTTTGATATTGATCTTACTTTTCAAATTATCATTTTTGATACTGGCTAATAAATGCTTGATTGATTCTTTTAATTGAAATTTTGCTGTGGATGGAATAGCACATTTTCCAAACACTGTGGAATACATATAAAAGATCAATTGTTGAAAACCTTAATAAGTGGTTACTCTGTTTCAAGCTTGTTTTGATACTTTCTGTCCTCTTCTCTTACTCGGTGACGATCATTGAGGGTGACTTGAGACCTCCAACTGAAAGCCCCATTTTTCTGATGCCGTACTGCATCTAATAATTAGCAGTGGAGGTGAGAGCTCCTTCCTCCATGATGAGTTAAAAAAAAGGTGTATGAGAGCTGAAAGCAGGGCATTGTCCCTTACTGTTTGTAGGGAGAAATCAGAAAATGCAGCATGTCTGGATATTGAGCTCTCTCTGCTGAGCAGATGAGCCTGACATCTGATACTTACGCTTGAAAATTGTGGCCCTGGTACTGCTTAACTGGTTTTTGCTCACCATTAAGAGTAACAGTAGCCAGAATTGAAAACAGAGACATTTTTATTAACCTGAAATAAAGCAAAATATTAAATACACTTACTATGGAATAACAGTGGGTTGTGTGGCCATATAGATCTCTTGAAGTTTGTGTCGAATTCCAGGTAGCGATGTTCAAGAGCACAGCCCTGTTTTCCAGAGTGTATTATTGTAAATATGAGAGATACAAGGCCTATTTTGGGCCCTCAGGTCCTGACTACACATCTGAAATGTGCTTGGCTTGTACCCACAGGACAGAAAACAGTGAGTAGGCTCGGAATACAAGGAGCATTAATAAAGGTGTGGCCATGCTGCCCCAGCTCAGCCTTCCCTGAGAGCAGGAGGGAACACTGAGGATCTCCGTGGCAGGTCCTTCATCAGCACAGCAAAGGTTCTGCTCATGTTCCTGCCTTTTCCTGTACCGCCCAGTGTTCATCAAGTCTAGATCCCCTTTGTCCCTGTTTCTCTGCAGCTGAGCTTGCTGTCCTAGAGGTTTAGTTGTTGCTCTGGGGAGGGCTAGAGTGAATGCTTTGTTTCACTTTTGCCCATGAGTATGAGTGAATAAATTCATGCTAACGCAGCTAATGCAAAGAACAGGAGGAAACCAGGGGCAGTGCTGCAGTGTAAGGGTCAGTCACTGAGGCAGAATGTTCTCCCCATGAGCAGTAGAGTAGAGAGCAATAACACAGATACAGGGAGGACAGTGCATTGTGCATAAGGGCAATATTGCACATAATAGTCTCTCAAATTATGTAGGTTCTTGGGACACCAGGTGTTTAAAATTGTTGCTGTTTTCTCGATTTAAGAAATGCCTTCGAGCTTCCTCGTTATCCCAGGGAAATACGGTGTCAGAGCAGTGCAGTAACCGAATTGCTGCTGTTGTATGTTATCTCAAAGCAGTGGTGGGATACATAAATGTGTGTCAGCAGCTAATGAAGTTGTGGGTTACAAGCTGCAGTGGCAGAAAGCTGCAGATGCAGGGTCTCACCCAGGAGACGGTGCCTGTCGTGTCCCAGGGAAGTGGGCTGGGCTGCTCTCGGTTTTATTACAGTAATTAAGATAATGTCTGTTTTGGCTGCTGCATGGTGAATCAGATGCAAGTCTCTCTGAACCTTGGTTGTGCTTCTCACCACGTCCAAGGGACAGCAGCTCCAGCGAGTGCTGTAAACTCACTCCTGCTTGTGTCTGAAATTCCTGAAAGGTTTCACTTCCTGGCTTCTGTGCAGCACTGCAATCCCTGCTTGACAGTGGCAATTGTAGCAAGCTCTGGCAGGTGCTAAATACTTCTTCGTTCGTCTTTCATTATCATTTTGCCTCTTTATTTTGACATCTCTTTCTAAATAAAATAATTTAGAAGCAAAAAGTACTGATGATAGTTTTTAAATCCTAATAATAAAAAACCCCAATAGATTATATTCTAAGCCTCTTGGAAACTCATGTTTCCATTTCAGTCCGTGTTTTTAATCAGGAGTATATATTTCAAATATACAAACATTATAATGTATACCCTGAGAGAGGCTTGTCTGCTTGTTAGCTCAGCCAGTTTTTAAAACAATATATTTTCAGATATAAACAGTTTGCTCATATTGAGGCTTGGAGAAATTGTAGTTTTATACTTGTTCTGCAGAGTATGCTGTTTCTTATCAAGCTGTATTGAATTCCTGTTTTTAATAAATAGTGGTGTATTTTAAGCAATGAAGTACCACTGTTTAGTATCTTTCTTTCCTATGATGGATGTATCCACATTTTTAAATTCTTAAACCCTTTTTGTAAGTCATAGACCCCATACCAATTCCTGAAACCCCTTGATGGCCAAAGCTGAAAATCACAGTGGCAGCCTATAATGAAAATCCTGTGCATTTCATTAAACCTTTTTTTTTTTTAAAGATCCTGCAGGTTGTTTGACCGTAATATAAATATTTGTCTGTTTTTCCGTGTTTATATTTAACATATAATTATAGAGACTGGTAAAGTTCGAAAGCCTGTTTGTTTTCCCAGCTATATCAGCCAATGTCAAAAATCCAGTGAGCCTTGCTTTCCTTCAGGGATTAATTGAAGGGGTTTTGTCCATAGTGACTATTTTACTTTTGCAGCTGTTACAGACTCAGAAACAAAGTTTCTTTAAATAGGAGAATTAAGAGGAAGTGCAGCTATAGGAATCTGATCTCTTAACTTCAGTTATGTAAAGTCTGATTTTCTTGTGTGACATTGTCATCTTATGTTATGAAGGTTTTTAGGGGTTTTTGCTTCAGTCTGTCCCAACAGCACGGAGTTTTCATTGGACTTACTTTTTGAGGTGAACTTGAAATCTGCTAAATGTATGAAATCCAGTGTTGTGCAGACTTGACAAAAATCACTCAGAGCAGTAGATGCAGAGGTTCGTGCTTTATTTTCCATCATTTCATATAGATTCTTTTTCTATTTTAAAGCCCACAGCAAGTACAAGTAACTTCTTTTACCTTTTTATTGTAAACATTCAGGCTTAGGGTGATGTAACCAACAGTTCAGCTCAGCAGGAGCCAATGGTCTGTTCACATACACATTAACTGTAGTACAGGCAACATCCAAAATAAATTTTTTCTGGCAGTTCCTCCAATTCATCAAATCTAGAAGACAGATTTTTAATTTCTCTTTAACAGTTTTGTTCTGCAGTACAACTTCAAAATTTTTCATCTTTTCTGTGAAAAAAACTAATGCTTGCATTTAGAGTTATTTTACAATTGACTTTTTTATGTATATTTTGATTCATTCTCTGCTCCAGAGCAGCACAAAATCGTACAAGGATTTCATCCAGCAATGTAAGCTTTCTCATATGGAATTGTTTAAAAATAATGATGGAGTGAGAGTTGAAAGCAAGCTAACTTTAACCTTTGGTAAAATTGGTCGATCTTCTGATTGCACAGAGTCAGAAAAAATTCTGTGAGGTATCATATGCAGTAATTAATTTGGGGTTCTCCTTTGACTGTGAGTGTACTTTTCTGTTTTGTACAGCTGAAAAAGCTAAGAGTGAAATTAGGAAATACTAGTTGGCAAGAGGAGCTGCTCTCTCATGTGATCCTGTGGCAATAAACATTCTAGTTAGTCGAGTGTAACTAAGCGATGGTTAGCACATTTTGGCTACTGCATCCTGCAGGATAAATCCTTGGACATCAGAAGGCATTTTGCAGTGAGGAATGCCGGGGAGCCCGGAGGCACACAGAGCAGAGCGGTGCACGTGGTGGTCCCAGAGCTGCCAGCTCTGCCTGCTCCTGCAGCCGCCCGCGCCGTGCCGCCCTGGCAGCCGGGTCGGTGTGCCAGCGGCACTGGGAACCTCGCAGCAGGGATGTGCCTGAAGGCACGGCTGCCACGGCCGGGTGATGGGGCAGGAAGTGTCTCTGCTGGCTCCATGCACACGCGCTCGCTTAGAGACCGCAGAGCTTCCAAACGAAGCTTTGGGGCATGGATTCCAGGCATAGGGAAAGGAAAGCCATGCCAGAAATTGTGCAGTGTAGCCCCACCCAAACACACTTAGAACTCTAGTATTTTTTCCACTTTTTATTCTTCATGGAGTAAATCTTAGGGTCTGAAGGAAAACAGACCCACTTACGTTGCTTTTGTTCTTACTGTGTTTTACTAAAGAGCTGATTCTTCTGTCAGAGACTTGTGGACTCGTTCTGCAGTCTGGAGTGGTTTTTGTACAGCACAGGTATCCCTGAAGTAGGACTGGGACATTGGTCCTGGAGGCAGCAGCAGGGGGTACAGCACTGAACAGCTTTTGCAGTAGCATTGAATATTCACAGACTGTAAATAGAAATAACTCAGAAATGGTACCCGTAAGTGCCAATTTCAGATGAGATCACTCCTTACATCATCTGTAAAGGTAAAGATGTGAGGGGACAGTGGTGGAAACAGATGGGTGCCAGTAGAGCACAGATACTGTCCTGTCATGTTTACCTGAGCTCAGGGCTGCTGTGGGACAGGGGGAATGCAGGTTCATGATCCTGCTCGGCCTCTTTCTCTCCCTTTGGTCCCAGGCAGCGATGGAGTGCTGTAAACACAGAAATTCTCGTGGACAGACATTGGTGTGGGTGAGGTGGTGCTTTCTTACCTGCTTTCTTTGCTTCACTAGGAAAAGTGAAAATGACAGAACAAGGTGATGATTGCCAAAACTTGGTCGTTGCTGAGCTCCTGGTTCAGTTTCTCCGTTGAAGACGTCTGTCTGTAATTGTAAAAAGCAGCATTAGTCAGCCTGCCTAGGATCTGTGTTGGAAATGTCACTGGAGGCACTGTTTGTAACGGAGGGGTGCAGGGTGCTCCTGGTGCAGATACAGAGGAGCTTATTGAGAGCTGTTCTAGTCAAGGGAAAGCTCCTTACTGGTTCTGCTCAACCAGAATATTCTGAGCCCTCTGAGTGTCTGGTCTTTGCTGTCTTAAACTGTGGTCTTCAAACTCACAGATTATTTTAGAAAATGGTTCTGGTTTTCACTTCCATTTGCTTTGCTTTTGGTAGTTATAAAAGGGAAAAATACCCTCATTTAAGTTATCCTTTTATAACATTTTCTCATATAACCTGTCATATTTTCCTTTAATTATACGAAGGAATAATATATACACTCAGTCTTTGTAGTCTCTTTTGATATTACACTTCTTCTTTTCTTTCTTTTTTTTTTAAAGAAGGAAACATAGTAGATGAGGTAAAAAACAGACCTTGATGTAGCATATTTTCATTTTTGCTGTTAGCTGTATTTTATTATTTTCATGTTTCCTTCAATTACCAATATTGACCAAATGTGTTTCCAAATTGAAATTCAGGTAATTTATGTGATGGGTTTGAATTGGAACTCAGAGAATATAAAACTTGCTGAATTATTTTGGGGATTGACTTTGTACTTGCCTACCTTCCACACAGTATTTAGCCTCCAGGGTGGTGATATTCTGAGTCTTCCTTGGTAGTTGTCCTGCATCATCTTCTGGATTATTAACAATGTGAAAAAACATGAGTAGTACAAATCATGGAGAGATCACGTTAAGTGCTTTTGAAAGTGTGGATGTGAGAATGGAAAGGGCAGTCCTGAGTTATTTGCCTGTCTGTGCTGGTATCCTAGATAAGCAAAAACCTTCTCTAGTATTTTATGTGCACACCCAAAAGACGGCAAAGAAACCCGGGTCCCATGTGCACGAGCTGTGCTGGTTTGTCCTTACCTGTGCTTTGCTGCCCTGCTGCAGTCTCCCATAACAGCACCTGACTGAAGTGAGAAGCAGTGTGTTTTCCTGCTCCGCCATTCATTCTTAAATTCCTGCAGGACCATTTGATTAAGATCATCTGTTCCCAGTAACTTATTTCGCTACTTAGGTAGGCAGTTTGTTGCAGTGCCTGCAGCCCATCACCGTGGCAGGAGAGGCTCCAGGGAGTTCTCCCACTGCTGCTGGCTGCTATTGCAAGCAGGAAAGGTGAGAGCAGGCTACTGACCCGAGACAGGGCTTGCATGGAGCCCCTACATGGTCCCAGAGTGCCCCCAGACTTCGCGCTGGTATGGAGAGCACGGGCACAGCGTGTGAGGCAAGATCCTGAACGATACAGCTGCGCTGCAGCTGATGAGAGCACGAGACGGTGCCCTAATCATTGCAAGTCTTTTCTGGAAATGCTGTGGTTTCCTGGCACTTTAGGCAGCAGGTTTTCCCTCGTTCCCAGCTCACTGTTTCTCTAACGCTTGGCTCCTTGGACGCTGCCTCGCGGGCGAGCGTTTCCGCCGAGCGCTGCTCCCTCTCAGCCGCTCGCTGTTTCCTTGGCAGATCCTGGAGCATATTTGACAGCGCACGTCAGGACCCCACAGGACTCACAGCAGCTCTTCAGGCCACGGACCTGGTTGGAGTCCTGCACATGCTGTACTGTGTTCTGTTCCACGGCACCATCTCGGATCCAAACACAGCCAGCCCTAAAGACAGCTACGCCGCCAACACAGTCCAGGTTGCCATTCAGAGTTTACGTTTCTTCAATAGTTTTGCTGTTCTTGACCTGCCTGCCTTCCAGGTAACAGATGTTTTAAAACTTTTCTCAGTGGGAAAATGTTAATTATTGATTATATCTTCGGACTAAGTTTTGTCTTTACGATCTCAGTTATTGAAGGAATTTTCACCGTTGAATGTTAGGTTTCATGCATAAAATTTGTAACTGTTGTTATGTCTACCGTGTAGCTGGATGGATTTAACCAGAAAGTGAAAATTTAGAATACATTAAATGCTGAATCCAATCCATTATGTCTTCTAACTTCTTTTTTACTTGTTTCTGGCATAGTGCTTCCTATATTTATTAAGCCCCAAAAGTGTAAAAAGAAAAATCTTAGTCAAAAGGACAAAATAACAGTTTTTCTTATGTGAAAGGATTTGCTTGTGTTATAACCACATTTTACATTTCCCAGTGCTTTCAGGGGCCACTTGCTTTAAGATTGTGCAGCTGAAACTGATAATCACTTGATATCATTCTTTTTACTGAGTAGAATTTCGTTGACCAAAAATTGGAGAATACAAGTTTTCATAATTTTTATTAAAGAAAAAAATCCAAAATACTGCATTTTGAGTCCTGAGAAGGACTGCTTACCTTTGTCTGTGAGCAGAGTTGAAGTGTAAATGAATCATTTTGCCGTACAAATACTGGTACATTTCTCAGGTAAGTTGGTAAAGTTGTATTGTGAATATAAAACACCTGTCAGAAAGCATTGCTTTGAAAACGCATTTAGCAGCATCAATCGTACACAGTTCAACAGAATGGGTTTCATTTTCATTTAATGTGTAATTTGTATATGTTGTACCACACTCTCCATCTGAAATGCATTAAACTCGGCGGGAGCTTTTCACAAGTGAAGAATTTGGTGTGGCTCCTTCAGTTCGTGTTTCTTGCCATGGATTTTCAGTGGGTTTGGTACTAATCTGTAACAACAGCAGCAAGACTTCTGTGTGCAGCAGTGTTCATCTGTGTGGCTGCAGCTGCAGGACCCAGTGCAGTCAGGGTTTCTGTACAGGGACAGAAGCAGGCTATTTCCTGGAGTTCCACTGCACACACTCCCATTTCTTTGTGTAAATCAAAGTAGTTCTCTCCTACACCTCGTTCAGCACCTCGTGGTTTGAGACTGGCTGTTTGTAGGTTGCTGTAGGTATTACAGGTGTATTCCAGAGTCGGGTTTCAACTGAGACAAGTACAGTTTGCAGGGGAGCTGCAGCAAATCACACTGGCTGGAGGGCTGCTCCTGAGATCCCAAGAAACCCAAGTGAATGGTGTTCATTTTTAAAACACCATCTTCTTACCCTGTCTGTATTTATCCCTCTACCAATGCCATTATATCTCAGCATTTATAATAAACGATCACCATCACCTTCCAAATCCCACGGTCTGCATTAGTTCTACCTCAGCTGGTGCAAGTCAGTAGCTATTGCATGGAAGGTGGCCAGAAGCCCAGCAGTGGGAATTGCTTCCCTCAGGCCGTGGACACCGGGCTCTGCTCGGGAGATACCCGCTCAGCTGCGTGCTGAGCTGTAGGCATCGTGGTGTTTGTGCTGGACAGGCACCCTGGGGTAGCCTCGGCAGCTCTCCCTTTCAGTGCATTAATGTGATTTGTTTCTGTAATGTTAAACATAACATCCACCTGAGGCGGTTTGCTGGACACTCTGACCCTGTGGGCCATGGCAGGCTGGCAGACAGCAGAGGGAAAAGCCTCGTTTGTGTTCTGTGTGATCATTATCTCTAAGGAATAGTTTTATCACAAATTAGTAGGACTATAGAATGGGGGGTTCTGATTAACAGAAGAGGTCTGGTATTCTCGAGTTTGTATTAGCACAGATGGCTCATGGGTATATATTTCATTTAATTTGACAGTCTAAACAATTGAAAGATGGTAGTGAGAAACAGCACAGGGTCCTGAGCTGATATTAATTCTGGCTAAAAAGGAAGCATGGTTTCCTTGAAAAATTAGTTTAACTTTTATACACAAACTCAGGTGCCCTTTGACCCGTTGTTATCAGGGAAGGTTAAACCCGGAGTGCTGGGTCACAGCATGCATGGACAGCGCTAATTAAATAAGGATGGACCTGAGAACGTGGCATTTACATGACATAAAGCAGTAAATAGTGGCTGTAGTGGGCATTAAATTTTGAAAATATACTGACTTACCAGAGTGCTTGAAGTTCAAGATCGAAAGTACCCACAGCTGAGCCTGGTTTCTTTGTCAAGGATCCTACTTTTGCTGGGTGTATTTGGAATTCAGAAGGACTAAACTATGCCACAGCCTGGGATTTATCTATATGTACTTACCACAGGCTACAAGGTAGAAAATGAAGAAAACTCTGAAATGAAAGAGGTTTTCTCAGGCCTGCACTGCTGTTTCATTAGAGTTAGGAGACTGTCATGCTCATTCCTTGTGCTTTAGTTTTCCCCTTTGACCCTGTGTCGCTCTGTCTGCTTGACATGTTTATTAAATAGAGGCTGTAGGCTGCGCAGATAAAATCTAATTCTGAATCTCCACGTTACAGCAATTTGCCTACTTTTAAAAAACATCCCAAGAAGCTTTGCAGCTGAGTGTTCTCTCCTTTTGGATGTTTCTAACTTTCTGTAATGTTTGAAAAGACAGTATTTGTTATTAATCATTGTATTCCATTCAGAGCGTGAGTTATTGATGAGAAATGCATTTTGCTCTGTTGCAGAAATGAAGATGGTTTGGTTTCTTTTGCTTATTTCTAAGAAATATTAATAAGTTTTCCTGTATCGTGTAATGTATGTCAGATGAAATGGTCGACCTAATGCTACACTGAATGTCAAATAAGCAGAATCCAGTTTTTCCTGTGTCCCTTGAAAATTTGAATTTATTCTTGCTTCTGTGGCTTTTAATGTTATATTCCAGTAGTGAACGGTAACCGGCTGAAAAAAGAGATCTGATTCTGGCCTTTCACAACAAAGAACACAGTCTGTACTTCGCTGAAAAAACCAGGAGGGTGCAGTTGATGTGTATGCGATTCACACAAGTTCTAGAACATACTGCTAGAGCGTAATTTCTGTTCCTTGGCCTTTTTTTCAGTCGATTGTGGGAGCTGAAGGACTGTCGCTGGCCTTCAGGCACATTATCAGCTCCCTGCTGTGGTACTGCTCCCAGCATACCTGTGAAGGATTGCTGCACGAAGTCATCATTTGTGTGGGCTACTTCACTGTAAACAACACAGATAACCAGGTAAGGCAAATGGAAAAGGGGATCAGAAGTTATCAAGGGCACATTTAGTCATGAATCCCTCCAGGAAACTAATCCCCTCAGCACTGGTCGTGAAGCACTTGGGATTCCTGTGAGCGCAAATGGATGTGTTTGCAAAAGAGAAACTGGAGTTGTCTTAGCGCACAAAGACAATAATTTTATGTGGCCATAACCAAACTCTGTGTTCCTGTGCTGCCGTTGCATTGATTTTAACTGGCCTTGCTCCCTGCCAGGGTATACTTAGCAACTGATATTTTTAATTCTAAGTTAGCTTCGTGTCAGCTTGATCAGATGGTTGTGGTACCCAAGTTAAACCTTTTTAAAGCCAGCTGAGCTACTCTCCCATGAAGACTTGTCCTTGGTTGCCAACGTAGCTATGTCCCTGCTTGCCAGTGCTCAGGTTTAAGCCATTCTTTTTAGTCGTAAACTAAATGCCCTATTCAAGAAACAGTGGAAATTCCCCTTTAGCTTCCTTGATTGTTGACCACTTTTGCCACTGGACTCTGTGACCTCTCTTACTGGTTTATAAAATAACACAGACTTAAAACTCAAAAAAATATTTCAAATATATTAGTCTTAAAAATCTCTCAGTTTCCTCAGCTCACAGGTAACATCTCAGGGTGTATTGGGCAGGGCAGGAGTTGGCACTGGCTCTTTGAATATGTGAACCTGACTCTGAATGTGTAGGTGCTGCATTACAGTGCCCACATGTTGGGTGTGATTCAGTTGAATGCTGCATTTTGTGAAGGTGCTCGCTGTATTCTCTCTGTGCTTGGACCACCTGGTTCCCTGTTTTGCTCAACTTTTGGGATAGGGGTTCAGGGTGAGGGGCTCGGTGCCCTCACTTCAGCTGATGAGCGGGAGGAGGTGTTAAAACCTGTCAGCAGAGGTTTTAGAGAAAAGCTGCTCGATCACATTCTTACAGTTACTGACTATAATTGGAACATTGGAATATCTTAAAGCTGACAATGCTGTCACAAGTATTACATAATTATATAGTGATGTTTCTGTGGCATTGGCCGCAGCTGGAGGGAGGATCCTGCAGCCTCCCTACCCTGTGTGACCAAATCCCGCTCAGGATCCGGAGCTGCCTGTTGGCAGCACTTCAGAATGGTCATTGTTAACCCCCGAGTGATGCTGCTGCCATTTCCAGTCCCTCTGCTGCCCGACGGGTCGTGCTGGCTCCCAGCAGTGCCAGCAAACCATGTTGTCTTCTGTCTGCAGTTTAAATATTGCTGTTCTGGCGCACAAGTCCAAACAGATGTGATTCGTTGCATGGAGGACTTGGCCCTGCAGTCGTGCCAGGAATAGCGCAGAAGAGGGATTTCCTGCAGCAGTGCCAGCCTGCAGTGCTGTCAGCGCTGGTGCCCGGGCAAGGTCCGGCCGTGGCCAGCGGGCACCGGGCCGTGGCAGCGGCCGTGGGGCTGCACGGGCCCCCGGGACACCGAGGGGAGCCTTTGGCTGGGGCTGTGCTTCCAGCGGGGGCTTGGGCAGGGTCCTGGGGTCCTCAGCGTGTGCTCTTGGGGCTGAAGGTGGCTCCTGCAGCTCTCAGAGTCAGCTTTAGCGCTTCGGTCAGCCAGCCTCGCTGTGTCAGTCCTTCTCGTGCCCTGAAAGCTCTCTGTTAGGGTGGTTTGCTCTGGAGCTACTATCTCAGATGTCACGGCATGCTTAACTTTTTACGTAATTTCTAATATTCCTCATTAATAACTTTTTAACTGAGGAAGAGGCCTTTGGGTTTGGCTTCTTTGTTTAAAAAAGCATTTTGAAAAACTGAAGCTTTCCTCGCTCGGGTACTTGAAAAATACAGGGAAGGTTTTTTAGTGAAAGGAAGTAATTTTTCTTTTACTACCAGGCAAAGCAGTACGACTTGCTTACGGCCATTATTTTAAGGTGCTCTTTGTGTTGTGACTTCCACTAAAGACAGGCTGCCTTTCATGAAGAGGGAAGTGCTTTCTGTTCATTCAGTTATGGTTTAATTTTTTATTATGTTACGAGCTTCCAATTTTTTCTTTCGTTGTTGATCATCTGGGGAGTCCTACTAAAAATAAAAAATTGGTCTCACAGTGAAAGTTTTCAAATAGTAGGCTTGAAGTCCTGGCAAGTACAGTGTAATAAAAATAGATACACTAGACTTGAGCTAGGAAAACAAATTTCCCTAAAGCCAGATAGCTCTATTTAGTATTTGAACCAACTTCAACTGAGTCAATAACTGACCTATGTCAAGGCAGATTCAGGTTCTTCGTGCAGTCAAATGTACATTTGTTTGGAAACATTTGTAATTTAAAGTCTTTTCCTCTCTAAATTTGTATTTCTTATTACAAACGGAGGTATGTTTTCGTTCCTTTCAATACCCAAAACAAAAAAGGACAAACAGTTGTTTGGAGTTTTCAGTGTCCCTTTTTGTGGTTCCTTTGTCTATCCACATCAACAGATAAATATCCAAAGCGGCATACTGGAATAAGGAAAAAAAGGCAATTTAAAAAAAAAAAAAAACAACGCAGTTCCCCAGTTTGGAGAATAGATAGATTTCTAAAACAGAAATTTTACAGCCTGTCAACCTCAACATTGACCTTCTGTAGTAGTACTGTGATTTAAGTAAGTGAACTATTACCACTATGCAGTCAAAATCATAAGAGGGCAATTTCCTAAATATTTCACGTTCATAGAACGAAATCTTCCAAGAGCATCATATGCCAGTCATTTAATATAATAATATCATATAGGTACACTGTCTGTAAAAGTCTTTTTATTTAGTTGAGTGGCACATTAAAAAGGAGGAGGGGAAGTGCTTTTCTCCCGTGTAGCTCGGAGACTGAGGTTTCCCCGCGGGCTCCGGGAGGAGGGGCCCTCCCGGAGGGTCCCACACGCGGAGGCACTGCCCGGGCTCCCACTTGGTGTTTCCACCACGCCTGGCTCCTGGGCCAGGCCCAAGGGATTCTGTCGAGGAGCAGCGAGGACAATGGATTCCTGAGGAACACATTCCTGAGTGTTTTGATAGTGCTTGCTCTGTTTATTTTAAAAAGACTGTGATTTTGCTGACTCTGCCCACATATAATATATTAGTAATATTCCTTTCCTTCGCTCCTATTTTGTTTTAACATTCATAAAGCTTTTCCAGGGCAGCTGCCGTCACTGAAGAAATAAATCAGTTATGAAAGTGAAAATTGCAAAAAGCAAGGAGTGTTTCTTTAATATTTGAAATGCTGCAAGGGCAGCGCTGAGGCCTGGGCTGCCCTGTTTCGTATCGGCACGTGAACTTGTGTTTACTACAGAGGCAGACAGCCCCTGCTTCACAGGCCAGCTCAGCCTTGCTGGGCATCTGCTCCTCGGCAAGGATGAGCAGGGAAAAGGGATTCTCTTTTTCTGGCCACCATTTAATCTACTGCCATACGAAAACAGGCCCCATGATACCAAGGACAGGCATGTGAAGCTAAACCGTGTAATAAAAATAACGTCCAATCTTTCAATAGCCAACCCTACTATATCAGACTGTAGAATTACAGTTTCTAATTAAAATGTTCTTGTTAATTAAGAATATCCGTCTATTTCATTACATTTTTATTCCCTTTCATTGTTTGATTTAATTAGTATAATGAATATAATTAGCATGTGCTGTCAACTCACCTTATTTGCATATTATATTGGATAATTGAATGTGGTCCTGTAATTAAATTAACAGGAATGACAGATGATTTGCTTTCTTTCACATTGCTGCATTGGGAATAGAAATCTTTCCATATTCATTGCAGTTAGGGAATATTTTTCATCTGTAAAGTCCTCACAAATCAGATCCTCAGACTCAGGATCTTGCTGACAAGCTCCAAAAGAAGTTGCATTGTTCGTTTGCATTGCTGTGCCTTTATTTAAATAAAAATAACTTTTGTTCTCCCCATCTTTGGTACACACTGTATTTAGAGTGCTCTAGAAGAATCCCACTAATTTTAAGGGTTTGTAAGATATGAACTGTATGCTTCCAGAAGATGCTATTGCTAGATTGCAAAACAAAACCTCTGCTGAAAGTTAGGAAAACGTGTGTGCAGCTTTTCAGAACTTCGTTATAAAATTAGGGCTTGTAGATAGAAGTAAAAAGTTCTCTCAGAAGTTTTTTTTAAAATTTGCATACACACTGTGTGTCCTCAAAGAAGAGATTTCATTCCCAAAAGTCTTCCAGCTGCATGAGCCTAACTAATTTCTCTGTCCAAACCCTCTATCCCCAGACATTTGTGTCCATAACAAGGTATCTTATTATAAACTCCTAAATAATTGAAATGTTAATATCTAATAACCCATATGCTGAAAATACAAGCACATGGAATTAGATTTAATAGTATCAGTCTAGAAATTACTCCTTGCTATATAGGTGTGGAAAATTTGTTGCAAAACACATTTCAGGCATCCCAGCTAGCTCCAGGTAAAGGGGTGAGGAGCAGTGAGATTACAGGATATTTTGGGAGGGAATTTCTCCCATGTTAAATGTGTAAAACGTCGCACAGCTGTATCCCAGGTAAAAATAGAATGTGTAAAGAAATTGAAATATTGTATGGTAGGCACAGTTCTGCAAGGATCTGGAAATGTAGGAGTCACTCGCAGCACCCAAAGCGTGGTAGTCAGTCCCTGAGAAAGGCTTTATCTCAAGATTATTTTCCCTTTTTTGTTAAATGGTTGCCTTGTAGTCATATTTTCTTTGAAGCATTTGTTTTGCGTGGTCAGTCCTACCTGTGTCACGAAGTAGCAGGACCGTTTGTCCCACAGCGTGTATCACAAACGTGTATCTGTGTATGGCACATCCTGGCTCTGGTTACAGGCGCTGCCGCGCTGCAAGGGACACCTACAAAGGGACTTTACATTAAAAGTGACCTTCTGGAGGGAAATTATTCTGTGCTTTTGACAGAGTTAGTGCGCGTTGAGTTTTAATATGTGGCCAGTTTTCTCTAGTGTGTTAGCAGGAAGGAAGAAAAATACTTCTAAAATGGAAAAATGGTGAAAATCAGAAGTGAAGAGGAAAACTTGCAAGTTATAAAAATATGCAGTTTCCATATGGGTTGTTTACTAGAGGCCATCGTTAAACTTTCATAGTTTATGTTGCTTTTGGGGCTGTGGAGGGACTGGAACAATTTTGATCTGGTTGGTGGAGTTTATGAAAATACAGCACGAGAGTCAAGATGCAGGAATTGGTAGTTACCATGCAGTCAACATCCCTGTCTGTAAGTAAATAGTATCTGAAATTACTTAATTCTGATTTTGTTGGTTTCTTCTCAAACAGGAATTTTTAGGAGTATTGATTTCATGTTGAGGTTACGGGTTTTTTCTTTAAAACTTTTTTTTAAAGCCCCACACCCTGATGTTTCAAAGCTCTATGGGTTTGAACAAGAAATATGCCTGGTAGATTCTGTGGAATAGCTGACTTTGGCAAGTGAGTGATTCATGTGAAGCTGTAGTCCTGACTCCCATTTAGAAGCACTTCAGCTTGTGAACAGAAATCCCGTAAGGATGAAAGCGCCCGAGTGAAAGCGGAGTACATTAAGGCAGCTCTGTAATGTGTGCTTTGGCTCTCGCAGCCTCACATCCTCAGCCACATAAATTCACTTAAGTGAACCAATGTCTTCAGGAAAGATGGCATTCCTGTCTGGGCAGTCAGGGAAAAGTGGGGATGCCTTTTAGGTAATTTGTCAGACACCTTTGGTGTTGCTTGAGCTTCCTGATGAACTTTTTCTTTTCAAGGATGATCTATGACAAAGCAAATCAAATATGTCAGAAGCATTTGGGACTGCACATTTCGTGTGTCACATCTTAATTGTATTTCTGACATTCCAAAATGCACCCTGGATTTTTTTGGTTTTTCGAGAGGATGTGGAGAAGGTAATTTAATATGAGCAAAGACTTAGCATGAAGTAAAGTGTATTTAGTTTCAGTTCATGATGACTGGCTGATTCCTGTAGGGAGGAGAAGAGAGAGGTATAGGAATTAGTGTGAGAAACTAATGCATTTGGATTTATCTTATTGTCTTCCTCTCAAACTGTAAACACAAAAGAATAAACTTATCTCCCGATGTCATAAAAGCCAGTCCTTTCAACAGCCTTCAAATACACCCTCCATAACTGAGGCTTGGAGAGGAAGGGAGGCAGCAATCGGCCGATGCCGCCTCTGGAGAGCGACGTTCTAATCTTACTCCTGGGTCAGGATAAAAGGAGTTTGGTGGTCTCAGCTTAATCCCCACTGGAACTTCGTCCACATCGAAAAAGCACCACAGAGTTTGGCATAATCCTGCTTAATGAGCAGTTTGTTCCCAGCTCAGACCTGGGCCTGGGCCGCGCCGGGTTTGGACGGAGGCGGGAGCTTGCGCAACGCGCGCCGTCCTCCTGGCCGCTCCCACCCAGCCCGGCGCTCGCCCCTTTGCGTGGGAACTGCTTTTCACACTGAGCCTTGAAACAAAGTCTAAAGCCTGCAAATATTTAATCGGCCTTGGGAGCTATTGTCTGTGTCGCCTCATGGGTGAGGGAACTCCCTGCGCTTCTCCCATAAAGTCTCAGTTTTCCAAGGCTCCGCAGAGCCGCGGTGGCTGTCCGCGACGTGGCCGGCCCCATGCAGAGGGAGCGTTGGCCTGCTCTGTGTTCCCAGCAGCTGACAGTTCTTCCGAGCCCTTGGATGCTGCTCTGAGGGTGGGAGCCTGCAAGAGGCCCAGAGAAGTCTCCCAAAGCTGTTGTGTCATGTTCAGCTCGAGTCACACTTGATTGAAGCGATACTGAAACATAAAGAACAAAATGCATTAATGGAGTACTATGGAAAATGTTGCTCGTCTTCCTCTCCCCTTAAGTAAAGGGTAAATTGTACCTCATTTCTTGTGGCAGAAGAGCACATTTTCTTGCTCTCTGTTTGAAGCTTTGTCTCAGCCAGCTCTGTAATATGTCCAGTGGCTCAGTGTTTCACAAGCCTTTTAGTTGATGATTGGATACTTTGACAAACCCTTTACATTTCTTGTGGAAGCTGTAAGACAAAATGTGCTAGGAATAATAATTCCAAGACTGTATAGCTTACTTGTGAGTAGAGTTCCAGAGTGTGACAGAAAACGTTTGCTTTTGAAGAGAGAAAATGCTCTGAGACACACAAAGAGATTTTATGTGTTTTAGACTTTAATGTTTGAATTATTCACACCTTCTGGGGATTTTGACCCAAACTAGCTCAGTTTCCAGGGATGCTGGCAGAAACCTCAGCCAAGAGTTTGCTTGAATGTCTGTTGACTGGTTCTGTTTCTTCTCTACATTTTAAATCAACTTCATTCAGATAAATTGGATTTCATTCTGAGTAAATGACTGGAGAGTCGTGCCCAAAGCAGCAGCTTAAGTTTATAAGGGATTCATCATCGAAGCTGCAAATGCTATCTGGGTGTGAAGATGATTCTTCAAAAACAGTGCAGGGCTACAAAGGCTAATTCTAATCACTTCAGGGCTCAGAATAATACCTGAGGATTTGAGATGCGTCATGATGGGGTTTTTTATTTTATCTGACAGAATATATCTATTTCTCATACATTTGATCGATAATAAAATTTTCTGATTAGAAATTATTAAGCCAACACTTAAACATATGAATCTTCTGTTACGTTATTGTGGAAACAATGAAGCTTAGAATTTTCTAGAAAGCAGGGATACCCTTTGGTTTAACAGGGTCCTTAAGTATATGATTAACATAAAGTGTGAGAGCAACCTCACATTTAAGTGCTTATTTTTATGTTCATAAATGCTAAGATGCTATCACTTCTGAAGTTAGGCTTTTCCTTAATACCTTTTCTGGGTCAGATATTAGATTACTATTTTCTCCTGTAGCCTGGACGTGTATTAAATTCACAAGTAACCTCAATGCATATTAGAATTGTTTCCATTTTCCTTTCATCACAGTAGTGAAGTTTATCTTTTACAGTATTTGTTTAACATTAAATATTGTATTTAATTTATTGACAAATTTAATCTTATATATACTTAATTTGTTGTCCTATAACTAAAGTGACTTGTTAGTTGTCATTTTGGGCTGCATTTTTTCAAAAGCTTTGTGTAATGGACTTTTGCTAGATTTTCCACTAGCACCACTTTTGATAAACATTTTTACATTTTCAGGGCACCACTGTCCTGGTGGTTGGCCCTCGTCCTGTCCTAAATGTTCACATGTCTTAGGATGATTACACAAAAACCAATGAGAGAACATTGTTCTGTGGTGTGTACACAGGGCACCCCTGAATCTGCTTAAACCATGGAGCTCTAAAAGGACAATGCTTAGAATGTGGTTTATAGGGAGGCTGATGTTATTCCTGAACTCCCTTATCTTCTCTCTGAAAGCTTCCACGTGACACTAAGAAAATAAACACTGGAATTTTTCAAATAGACAAAATTCTTATTTTTGAATTTGAGTGTAGCATTCTGGAACTTTCTTTTTGCATGGAAGTGGTGCTCTGATTCCTGAGAAATGCTAGGAGGAATTTAGAACATTCTTTGCTCAGAGCTTTGCCAGTAGTGGAGTTTGCAAAATGGAAAGAAAAGAGCTTGACCTTAAAGCAGAAGAAGAGCCTAAGTGGTGACATATTCTGCTGATTAAATACTAGCAGTATGAGATCTGTTTATATAGAAGCAAAGAAATAATGCAGATCTAACTTTGAAGAGAAACTCTGGACTACTAATATAAAGACTTATTTCTTTTACAAAATTGTAAATAACCTGACATCAGACAAAGGGATTTAACTGTTTGATGGAATACTGTTACAGGAATTAGATGCACAGTTCCTGTTCAATGAAGTTATTACTTGTTAGTACAAATTAGAATTGACATTTATATAAATGATAAATACATGGAAAAGAAACATTAGTAGTTCCCATACCGACTACCATTTTAAGATCCTAGTGTTTATAATGGCCACGTTGACGTTTGGAAGCACAGGTCACCTGAGATAGCAGAGAAGGCAGGGAGCGCCCCTCAGAGAACCATTAACTTTTTAGGCTGAGTTGTTCTAAGAAAATTGCGTCTGAACGTGAACTGCATTATAGCAGAAGAGCACAGGCAAGTAGAAGGGCACATTTTAATGCTTCGTTTCATAAAAATGAGAGGGAATTCTGTTGGGAAGGATGTTTTTCTAGAGCATTAATTCAGCTCCCAGTGATAAGCACTGTATTTGTTTCTGAGTACCTGTGGAACACACCATTTCACTGCCAGGTTTTTCTCCAAGAGCCAAAGAAGGTTTTGCTTCAAGAAATTCTGAACTTTCCGACCGCCTGTTCCTGTATCCACATCAGTATAACTTTGTCTCAGTTTTCACTTGATAAAAGAGCTTCAACTCCTAATACATGGTCAAAATTAACAAAAACCATCAGCCTGACTACAGACTGCTAAGAACATGACATTGTCCTGCAGGGTTGGTCACACAACAGCAGTGCACTTGGATGACTTGTAAGGTTTTGTTCAAAACTTGACGTTTGTTTTTGTGCCTACAGTTCTCAGTTCTCTCCTTGGCGATCTTTTTGCTTTCTCTGCTGTCCATTTTCCCTTTGTTCTGTGGATGAAAGGAACTGATGGGCTGCAGAAAGCAGCCGTGGTTTCCACGGCCTGGCTGGGGATGGTGGTGCCATCCCTGAGCTGCTGGCAGGCTCTGCCAGGGCTCAGGGCAGCTCAGCTGCTGGGTGTTGTCTCCACCTTGTGCCCTGGCCATGCCCCTGCCCGTGCGGCTCCCATGTGCCCCAGCAGTGCCACTGGTGCCAGGTTTGCATCTGCTCCCGAAGTTCCTTCCCAAAGTGAATCATTTCTCAATGCTGTGTTTTGCCCTTGCACGGACGAAGAGTTCGCTGCTGGCTTCCTCTTCCACCTGACTACAAAATGAATTAGCATCTTTAAAAGATCATTTCCAGTGGTTTTATTGTGTATATTGACAGGAATCACTGACATGAATGATGTCTTTACAGAGCTGCAGATGTCCAAGTGAAGCAAGGAAACCTAAATCCACCAGTCGAACTAGACTAAATATTGCTCTAAAAATCAACACTTCCAGTCTGCAGTAATCCTGGACTAACCTTGTGTAGTACGCAAGCAGTGAAAAAGTTCTTGGTCTTACACTGAACCATTTATTCTGTTATTTGTAATAAAACATCGGACAATATTTAACATACATGCAAAGAACCATTGGAAACCAGTCTGGGGTCATAATCTTCTTTAAATCTCTGGAAGATTGCAAGCAGAGTTTTAAATTCAGTTAGTTCCTCTTTTTTGAATGTAGTTACAACTTGGAAAAAGAAACTCAGATTGTCACCAAAAATGCTACTCCATAACAAATCTTCACAAGGCGGTTTAATTGAACTGCTAGTTCTTGACAAATTACTAGCATCCATCTCTATTACATGTCTATTTAGAACGTATCAATATATGAATGATATGAATACATGAATTATAAATTCACTTTAATGTAATTAATATTTGTTCAGTATTTTACATACAGTCATACTTCAACTTTCTGACTGACATTTTAGATTTGTTGATGAAAATTCTGTTTATTAAAAGGTGTTTGTACACTCAGCCAATTATGAAAATATAGTTTCAAAGGCAAGAGGATTCTTATTTTAGTTTTCTGTAAAATTAACTGTTGAATTGGTAAGATTTTACATCTGATTTGACATCTAACTGCTGAGACATTCTGTATCGTTGCTGTGCCATTCCAGAGTTCTGGATCCTGTTAGTTATGAGGATTTTATTACCCTCTTTTGACAAAAATACATGCATATACATTTTAAAGCAATGGTAGTTTTCATTGATAAAAGGAATACACAGAAAGATTAAGTGAAGTACAAATATGTGTATATGCAGTATGTAAATAGAATTAGGAGGTGTTCAACAAAACTTCTTTCCCTTGCTAGTTCTCAGGCAAAGGTTGCACCTATGTGTGCTACTCATTGTCTCCCGCAGGGAAGGAAAGGAGCTGCACTTTTATGATTCTCATTCCTGCAGCACCATCAGAACATTAATTTTTGGGCCCTTGGAGCTCACTGAGAGATGAAATGAGCTGCAACGTTCCCCTCTGCTACCCAGAGGAAAATCGTACCCGGGTGTTTTGGGTTCGTAGGGTCTGTTCGTTCCCTAGAAAAGGCGTTCAGTCCTGGGCAGGTCTCCTTTGCAAGCTGCCAGGAAGCAGTGGCAGGAGGGGAAGGCTGCTGCCGCTGTCCTGGTGGGCATGCAGGGAAGAACTGAGTATCCAGCATGGAATATCCTCCCAGCAGTCACCTCAGCCTGGAGCCAGACACCCTACCTGAGTGACAGGGGAAGCCTTATCTCCCAGCGCAATGATGAGTTCCCCTCACAGCTTTATTACTGTTTCATACCACATGGAGCTTTTAATTTTTTTGATTGATTGTCCTATTTTATTGCTCAAGTGCTGTGTGGCATATTGCTGGCTTTTGTCATCGGAGTCTGTTTTGAAAGACTGACTTTTATACTGCTTCAGGCTTTCACAGCGAGAACTGCAGCAAATGGCCAAGCAATACACTTCATAGTGAATGTTGGCCCGAGTAAACGTGAGGAAAACATGGATTCCATGTAGAGACTTCAGAAATCATGAATCATGCTTTCCTAAGCGATAAACTTCAGAAATACCAGGACAGTGGATGGGGATGATTATTGCACTTGGGAGAGCAGAGTGCACTTCCCAAAGAGTCACACGGGAGCGTGGATTGCTGGTAGGGCAGAGGAGAGAGCCTGACCTGCTGGCTATTGGAGATAAAGCAAATTAGCAGGAGCTGCAGGAGGCTATAAAGTGATGGGAATGACAGAAGATAGCTGAGAGGCAACCTTGAAAGGTGTTGCTCAGTGAGAAGTTCCCACAGGTCACCACATCACTCTTGGTGCCAGACAGTCAGCTGGGGATGCAGCAGGCACAGCCTGCGTGGTGTGGGAGACCTGGAAATGCAGACAGACACCAGCCAGGCAAGATTGGAGTCTTAAAGGTGAGGGTTTGAGTTGCTCTAGCCTCTCCTCCTCAGCAGGCTTTTACATTGAGAGCAGTGTTGGCCAGTGCTTTCTGGTGTGCTGAACCTGAATTGTCACCCACTCTGTAACAGGGGATCCACCTCCAGCATGGATCAGGGCCTGGAGTTTGGCTGGTGGGACAAGGGAAAACTTCCTTCATTCATCATGAAATAGCCTTTCAGAAACCTGTTTGCTGTGTCTCCTACCTGTGCGTTGTTTGGGTCTTCACAGGATTGTTCCAACATTTAGTACGTGTAGGACCGTAAATAAGATAAACTAAGCTGGAATTTATTCCAGCTAAGCACAGGCAAAACCAATAAAGTTGTAGGAATATCTATTAATTCTGAGAATAAGCAGCATTTTAAAAGGAAATACAGAAAACATCAACGTTGGTTGCCTGCTCTGGATTTGAAAAAAAAAATGTAGTAGCTTGGACTGATTTGGTAGGTCTCAGTTCAGAGAAAGAAAACCACAAGCAAATATTAATGGAACGTAGGCACATAGCTGAAGTTAAGCAGGTGCTTAAAAGCTTGGCTGTACAGAAATGCAGTGATTTAATTAGGATCTTGTTACATTTGACAGGCATATCTGACTTCGAGGCTTGAGAGAGAGCAACAAGAAAAGCTAATTCTAGGTAAATGTGTCTGGATCCCAGTCTGTGGCAGGAGGAGAGGCAAGCTGCAGTTCAGTAAGGAGTTTGTATCTTGTGCGAGAGCAGGTTGTAAGATGAGTATTCCGTATTCCAGGCCTGCAAAACTCCGTGGGATTACTAAGCCAAGTGACTGTTCAAAGAGAAAGAAAAAAAAATCAAGCAAGAGAAGTGCAAGGTTTTCATTTGTTTTCTTTGTTGTTCGTCTGCTAAGTCAAGTGCTGGCCTTCACTTTCTCCACCCATTGACAGTGAAACGAGGAATCTGTGCTCTGCTGCAGGTTTATTTGATTGGAGTTTTTTCCAGTAAGGGGTGACTCATGGCTTTTTTCTTCCGAGTACATAATATAGTGGATCAGGTTTAGTAGCTGCATTAGTACAATGAGCTGAAATCATTAAATTGATTCCACATGTGATAAATGCCAGATTAAAACAGTCAGCAGTCCCTCTATATACCTTCCTATCTTTAGTGTTGATAACATCATAGTAGTAAAACTGTTGAAAAGAAAAAGATAACGAAATAATAATTCCATTGAAGCTATTTGGGTATCTGCAGTGTGAGTTTGGCAGGACTTCACTAACAATCCGTGGCATTTTTAGGACAGGTAAAGGAAATGAACTGTGAAATGAAAAACTAAAAGTCCCAAAAACTTCTTTGCTTCTGCCTGTTCATCGAGGGTATGGTGGCCATTCAAAAGAAATCGAGAGTTCTCTTGTTCTGTCCTGCATCACAAATGCCAATTGTAGTAATTTTAGTACAATTATGATTGACTTTAAATACTTTTCTGATTGTAGAATTTACCGCAGGAAAATAGAACAGTATAATAACCACTCTGGTTAATTTAAAATTTCAACAGTACTCCCAAACTTGGAGGGCACCTCTTGCTTACAGGGTGTGAGCTGAGAGTTTAGAATCATCCAAATGCTTCAGTGATATTTTCCTCAAAACAGTGTCTGAATGTGTGCTTAATTGTCACTTTTTTGGCTGTCTTTTAAAAGTTCCTCCTGTCTTTAAGGGTATTAAGACATTGCTACCAGTATTTTGAAAGGTTTTCAGTATCTTTTTTGACTGGTGAACTGAAAAAAATGCGAACTATTATTTTGTTCATCTTGTTTTTAGACTGAACTGCATTATCAACTTAGTGTGTGCTCTGAAGGTATTGTTAAAAGTGCTTTGAAAACTTGTAAATCCCTGTAATTTATGTTCATGTAGTCTCAACTGCTTCTTTCTGTCCTTCTGGTTTTAATTTGAATGCAGTCTTGTCTGGGTGTGTACCTGTAAAATTGTGGTTTTCCAAGTACAATTTACAGTCGTGACCCTCAGTTTTACAGTGTTTCAACCTTATAGGAGCTTCCTCCTATGCCAAAAAGCCAACTTTGGGTCAAACAGCTCTTTCATATTGTAATTGTCTAATCGAGGTTACTTGGAACAGATCCGATTTGGGCTTTTTTTAGTTTATCACAAAGATTTTATAAGAATATCAAGTGAATTGGAAAGGTTCCTTTGTAGGAGACCAGCGATAGCATTGCCTTATTTCTTCAGATGTATACAGTTGTAAACTTAGCCTTCTTCATGACAACAGTCCCATTTATCTAAACAATTCTCCTTTTAGAGCCAATGGCACTGATAGAAACCGAGATAAGGAGTACAGATGGGAGGATCTCTCCGAGTCTCTCCTTACAGAAACTCCTCGCTGGGCAGCTCACAATCCCCTTTTCTTTTTGGTGCCTGAGAATGCGTGGCAGACATCTCCCATGAAACACAGTCCTCTCGAATTGCCAGCTCCACGACAGGATGGTCGAGCTTCGGGAGGGTTTTTAAAATCCTGGTGATTTCTTTCTGGATTTTTTTTCCCCCCATGCTTAGTGTGTTTAAATGGCAGGCATTGGGGTTTTGTGTTTCATGGCTCTCTAACTTAGAATAGTCCTTGTGCTATAATTCTTTGTCTTTTGAATTAAGGTATTAAATTATCTATTTTATTGTAATCTGTAAATTAATCCCTTGCTTATTTGCTGTCTTTTTGGTTGATACAGAAAAAAGAACTTCTAGAGCTTTATATTTTTGATGTTACTCTGCAATAAAAATAGTACTTGCACGCTGAAACAGAAGTTATTTGAACTAAATGTTATAGGCTTTATTTTTAGTACTTACTCCTCATCCACGCTCATTTTTTTAGCATGACTTCAGCACCCTTGGTGGTTAAGAGGAAGAGAAGAACAGATAGATCACGTGGTTTAATTTTGTTCTGCTTGTGTTTTCAGATCATTGTACAATCTGGCCGTCACCCCACGGTGCTGCAAAAACTCTGCCAGTTGCCTTTCCAGTATTTCAGTGATCCTCGTTTAATCAAAGTGCTCTTCCCTTCGCTGATAGCTGCGTGTTACAATAACCCTCAGAACAAGATCATCCTGGAGCAGGAGATGAGCTGTGTTTTACTGGCCACCTTCATCCAGGTACGGCTGCGGCGCTGTGCCAGCGCTGCGCTCGCCTTTGCTCTCAGGGTGGGATCGTTCACCTCAATAAAACAAGCAAACAGCAGTGAAGTACTTTCGGATTCTCTGCAGCTCTCCTCAAACCACAGATCACGCCTGTACTTGAGGCATCTGATCACACTGGGAGGTTACCGGGAAGTTCAGGTTCTCGCTATCCATGCAGGATCCCGTTTTCATTAAAGTTACTGGGAAGATTTGATGTAGATCTTAAAATATTTATTTTTCAAAAAATTCCTGCACATATAGCATATCCGAAATTGGTATATTAATGTGTTTACATACAAACGTACGGTTGTAGACTGTGTACCATAGATTTACAGAGAACTGGGTAAGTGTATATATTTTATGCAGAAAATACACGAAACATATGTTACCAGTCTAATCTTGCAATCTTTATTTTTGACAGTAAGCCACCAAGGTCATTACAAATACTGTTTTGAATAAAGATTTGCAGCATTTTTCTTCGCTTTGTCTAAATTTATATGCTCTTTTATCTATCACATTTTTTGTACGCCTTGTGGTTTTCTTGCGTTTTATTGACTGTTTCCAGTGAGTAAATGCAGTTTTCGTAAACACTCTGCTATTAAAAATAATACACTTTTAGGAGTCTGTAACCCTGCATCAGTCACCTGAAAGTTTTACTGAAAGTCTTTGCATAACATCAAACTTCTGAATGCAGCTACTTTTTATCCTTTTAATACTGAAATACTTTCATAGCAGTTGTTTTAAAAGAAGTTTGGAACTTAGTATTCAAAAAATTTGCCATATAGTAATGAACTTCTGGTTACATACACAGCTGTGATTCATCTTCTTTGACTTCCGTATAGTGAAACTGAAAAAAATAATTGATGCATTATTAGTAAGCACAGGAAGTTTAGTTTGAGTTTTTTTCAGCTAAAAAACATGAGAGTGGAGGAGAATGTTCCCTATATGAATATTTAAGGTTGTTTACCTCGATTTCTTTTCTATAAGAGATGGAATGGCACTAAAATCCCCAGTAGCTATGGTAAAGCGTAAGTATATTTATAATGGTCAACGCTACTGATTTGATTTCCAGTTAGAGTTATATCCCAGGTGGCAAGTCCATGTACTGTTCCTGCAGACTTTTAAAAAAGGTGTTCTATTAAAATATGGAAGATCTGTGTGTGTGCTGTTAAGCGTCCTGTCACTGCTGACTTCACTGGTGCGTCAGTATTTTGCCCATTTGAAAGTCTAATCCCGAATGCTGCACATGCACACACGGAGAGCAGTGCTGGCAGGATCCAAGGAATGCTGAGATCCCGCACACACAGAAGGGACTTGCCTCTCTACTTCTATTTCAACTCGCTGCTGTTTGTCAAGCAAATCTCTCATTTGCTTCAGTCGAAGGTTTGGGAGAGTCTGTAAAATGTTGCCCCGTGACTAGAAAATGAGATTCTTCCTTTGCCAGGGAACGCAGAAAGAAGTCCCGTTTACGTAAAAGTTTGGTGGTGTGTACGAATATAACACTTAAATACAGTGTGTTAAATGTGCAGCGAAAATCAAAGGAAGAGCATCTCTGCATTTTACAGCGACCTCCCTACCGATGGATTTATTTCCATCAGCTGAAGTTTGCATCAGCCTGTTTATTTTTGTTACTCCCGTTTGGAGATGTGCAAAAATAAGTAGAAACATTCAGGAGTATCCACATGAACTTGCTGTGTTGTATCTTACCTCGGGTAATACCTTCTTCAGTATTCTGCTGGGTGGGTACTCCAGCAAAAGACGGGATCTGCAGTGGCGAGCTGGCCGGTTCCGGGCGAGGTCGCTGGCCGTGCTGGCTCCGAGGATGAGCATCCAGCGCCCGACAGCAGCCGGGATCGCGCAGCGCTCGGGGTGCCCACGCCGGCCCCCCGGCTGGGCCGCAGCTGGGCCACAGCTGGCTGCCAGAGCCAGCAGCGCTTGGGCAGCGGCTCCGCATCCTCCCAGGAAATCAGCACCTCTGGGTCACTGGGAAGCACGGCCGTTGAAACTGGGATCGCTCGTGAATGTTGTAAGAGTGTGTTTGGAGTCGGGAGCAAAAATGTGAAACGCCATTTGTTTCACAGAAACACGGCTATGGTAAATAAAAATCACAATAATAACTATTTCCTAAGAAGACATTAAAGCCTTCGATTCTCTGTTGTGTACTAAAAATATATTTTTTGAAAACAGGTATAAATAAATGTATAAAAGTCCACTATAAATTACAGAATTTAAGTGCTGGCAGTATTCTGTTATGATATGTAGCAAACGAGCCAGAGTTTGTTAACTTACAGGTTACATAAAGTATTAGTATTTTTGAGTGACCGTGAAGACTTAAAAATGTCGTTTTAATTCCTCAGATGTAAGATCTGAAAACCTGATGTCTTTTTTTTGTTTGTTTTCCCCCATAGGATTTTGCACAGAGCTCAGGCCAAATGGAGAATCAGTTATCTCAGCAGAGGGGTACGTTCGCTGCAATGTAACAGAGTAGCAACGGGGTATCAAAATACGTAGATCCTGTGACTTAAGTTTTTTGAATCGGCATTGCTGAAAAAAAATACAGTAAATTGCAGCAGGATTTTACAGTTTGGGAGTGGGCTCCCTGGCTTACACCCTGACTTATACAGATGTGTCTTCCAGTCTGCTGCTCGGCGTGTCAGGGATCCAGACTGTTAATCTTTATTCAATGCTATGTGGTATCGTGTCTTAAAATGTGATACTGTACCTGCACATATTTAATTAGCTGACACAAAGGCTGCCTTCAAAAGTTTTAGATTGCAGAAGCCACACAGCCATGCCAATTCACCCAGGGAGCCAAAAATCTCTAAAATACTGTCCTGTAATTGTCCTTTAAAGTTTATCAGTTTGCAGAAGAGTTGTGATTTTTTTTCCTCCCTCAGTTATTATAAATATTATTTAAAATGCAGTCAATTCAAATGTTGATGGGCATCTGGTCTTGAGCAGCCGTGTTGTGCATAAAATGCGATGCTCGGACAGTCATTTCTTCCTCATAACAGGTAGAAATCCACCACCATTTTGCTCAGTGTTTGCCAGGAGATGAGTGGTTTGTTCTAGCTCTAAAGCATGAACTTTTTGTTTAAAAATAAATTATAGAATTAAGGTAACTTTATGGAGACTTTTACTGTCAACATCAGACATCTCGGTCTGAAGCAGCCTCGTGCAGTGTCTGCAGCACAAACTTTCCAGGATTGTGTCTGCATGAGAATCTGCTCGAGAAACATCTAAAATCCAAGTGGAAAACTTGATTTTTATTTTCACTATTGAAACTGGATGAACTTTTAAACAAAGATGTGGTGACATATGAATGTGATTTCTAAACATTCCCCAGTGGCAAAAAAGTTGACTTAATAATAGTGTAAGCAGGATTATTTTTATCTCTTATATCACTCAAATGTGAAGGATGGTGTCACCAAAACCAAATGGGAATAATAACGCTGACAGGAATAAAACCCCAAAGCACAAACAATAGTTGGGTGCTGCGTGGAGGGTCAGACCCTCAAACCTGTGCACAGCGGAGCCCTGTCCACGTCGCTGCACGCTCCTCGGAGTGAAAGCTGCATTTGTGCTCGTGCTGCGAGCTCTGGGGAGCCGGGAGCACAACTCTTCTGCAGCCCTTTGTGGAAAAAAAAGAACCTGCTGAGCAGAAAACGCCGCTGAGGCTGCCCAGAGTTGATCGAGGCTGAGCTGGTCCCCGGTGGGTCCAAGAACATAAAGCACGCAAAGATGTGTAAGGTTCCTCTGCAGAGGGCAGAGAGCCTGATCAGCTCACAGACGGAAGCCTTTGCTCATCAGAGCCTCTGCCCCCGTTCTTAAAGCCAAGCGTGGTTGTCCCGAGCTCCACAGAAGTGTCACCCCATGGTCTGAGAAGATTTTGATAGGGGGAGGGAAGTAAATGGCTTAAAGTATCTCAAATCGGCTGCACGTTCATTATTCTTGTTTTATTGCCATCTTATCTTAAGAGAGAATAACTTGGTAATTTTATGTTCTGTCTTCAACAGAAAAATTTTTCAGTTCTCAAGATTATCTTGAGCTCTCCAACAGATTCCCTCGGCAGTCCTGGGAAGAAGCTCGACAGTTCTTCTTGAAAAAATAAGTTGTATTTAGTTTGTAAATCCCTAACATCGTCACACTGACCAGTTCCTGCTGACTACCTTCTTTAAAACGCTGTTCCGAAACGTTTTTGATACTCTAAATACTTACGCTGTAGATATATAATTTGCACTATTTATATAAGTACTGTAGATACTTCCAAGTTCTGTTTTGTAATTTTGATAATTTGAGTTTATTTCGTTCTTGTATCCAATGTCATGATTTTGGTGTTTTCTGCCCTGTGGTGGGACTTGCACTGCAGAACTGCTGAAATAAGGTTGCAAATAGAGAAAATATGTTCTATATATCTTGTAATAAAATAACTTATTCTGTCTTGTGTGACTAATGCGTTAAAATCATGAGTATGTTTGAATTACCACAGGCAGCACGGCTCAGAAAGAGGGGGAAAAACCACTCGTAAGATGTCTTTCTCGTTAATCAAGAGTCAATCAGAATCAAATCAAAGTAATTCGTCAGATCTGGCCCTGGGGAAAGTTTGCTTATAATTTTTTGGGTGATTGAGGATACGTCACCTAATACGGATTTTTTAGACCTCATGCATTTTTAACGTGTCGGTTGGGCTGGAGCGAGGCTCGTTTGAGCCTCTCGGTGTTCTCCGGGCGGTGAGGGCTCCGCGGCGCCGTGTCCGCCAGGGAGCCCNCGCGCGCCTCGCTCCAGTCCAGCCCCGGGAGAACGCGCGGAGCCCCAGCCCGACCCGGACGGAGCCAGGTAACCGCAGGGGCCCCCCGGCGGGGCTGGGAGGGCGGCAGGATCCGCATCCCCACCTGTCCCCAGCCGGGAGATTGCCCGTCCCGGCGGTGCAGAGCGGCCCCGGGCTGAGGCGGCCCCGCAGCCCGGGCCGCTCCGTGCGCCCCGACGGCCCTGGGAGCCCGGTCCCTGCACAGCCGCTCCGCAGTCTCCCCGGGGTGGTGGAGCCACCCTGGCGCCGCGCTGCCCATCCTCTGCAGCCCGGAGGGCTCCGGCAGGGCCCGGCTCTCCCCCCGCTCCCTGGGTGCCCGGGGATGGGGACGGGGGCGCGGCTCGCCGTGGCTTGAGCTTGCCCGGGCCTGCGGTCCCGCGGGGAGCTGGTCCTGAGCAGCCCCGCACGGGTGAGGGGGAGGGCGCGGGAGCTGGAGCGGCCCCGCCGCGCTCCCAGGTGATGCCAGAGGCAGATAAGGAGTCGCCGCCTGGGTCTGGACGGGGGGATGGATACGCGGGAGGGTAGGGCTCGCCTCGCCTCGCCGCCCCGGGGCAGCCCCCGCCGCACGGCGCCGCCAGCCCCAGGGAGGAGGCGAGGCGGCCCCGCACCGCGGCAGGTGCGGGCACGACCGGGCGAGCCTGGGGGCTGCTCCGAAAGGGAAACCTGCGCTCCGCCTCCCCGGCTATAAATAAGCGGCCCCGGTTCTGAAAGCCGATTAGCGCGGTGCGGTGAGGCCGTACGGGAGAAGCCGGGGCTGTGCCCGTCCCGACCCGCTCTGTTCCGCTCCCGATCCGTACGGCCACCCCGCCCCGCGCCTGGGGTGCCCCTTCGCCGCCCTCCCGCGACTTCTTTTAGTTTGTTTTTGGTTTTTTTCGTTTAAATCCATTTTTGTTTTCTTTTTTTTTTTTTATTAAGTCCAAAATATTTAATCCCACTATTCAACCGCTGACTCTGACAATAAATAACAATAACTTACTTTTGATCGTTAAAGGCGCAAACAATCCGTCCTTCGTCCATTGATAACTTAACATTATTAGTACTGGTTTTCCCGTTAAAAAGTCTCGTTTCCGTGTCCCGTTTTTCCAGCGATCGTGCGGGGCCGGGCGCCGCGGCCCAGGAGAGGCATCGGTGTGAGATGAGGCTGGACGGCGTGGCTCCGCGGAGGAAGGTCCTGGCCGGCTCCGCGGCCGCCCGCCGGAGGAGTCTCTCCCCCTTTCGTAGATTTTTTTAAATTATTATTATTATTTACTTTTCCCTTTCAAAAAGGGAAGAAAAACCGTCCCCAGCGCAAGCGGCGGGCGAGGCAGCCTGTCACCGTACCGGGCTCCGGCGGGGAAATCCGCGTTTCTTTGGGGAAAAGAAACATCGAAATCCGCAGGGAAAAAAACCAAAACAACGAAATAACCAGGACAGGGGCTCTCTCTCCGGTCGGGTGAAGGCAGCGAGGATCCCGGTGCTTTTTTGGCAGTCAGTAACATATTTTTTGTTTGTTTTTAAATAAGAATAATTAAAAAACAAAGGCGTTTGTCCGGCGCTCTGGGAGCGGCCCGGGGCCGGGTGTCTCATGCAGGGAGCGCAGGCATGCGGAGGTCCCGCGGCGGCGGGCGGACGGGCCGCTTCACGTCTCGGCCGGGCTGGGCACCATGCTGTTGGGAGTGTCGGGGAGCTGGGAGGACAGCGAGGTCACGTCGCTGCCGGAGGAGGTGCCCAAGGAGCCGGACTCGGAGAAGGAGACCTGGGGAAGCAGCGGCGGTGAGGGCCCGGCGCGGTCGCCCCCCGCCCTGTTCCCCTTCCGCGGCGCCCGGGCCCGGCGGGCCAGGATCTGCCCGCCCCCTGCGGCCCGACGGGCGGCCCCGCGCGGCTCACCAGCTGCTGGAAGGCGGCGGGCTGCTCCAGGTCGCTCTGCAGGGCGAACTCGCTGAGAGCCTTCCAGGGCGGCTGGTAGGTCTGGACCTCCACGGCGCTGCCCTGCACGGCGCTCTCGTGGCGGATGGGGCTGCCGGCCACCAGCGGCGTCCCGGTGAGGCCCTGCAGGCTCTGCGGGCACACGGGGATTCAGGGCGACTGCCGCCCGAGCCCGCGGGCCCGAGCCCCCCACCCACATCTCCCCGGCGGGGAAGGCGAGCGCTCACCGTCTTGTCGCTGTGCTGCTGCTGCCGGAGCTGCTTC
>VZTF01004061.1:805121-833754 GCA_013397755.1 Cnemophilus loriae
CGAGCTGCTCCCGCCCGGCGGTGTTGGTCGAGGGGGTCTCTGAGCGGCGAGCGCCCCGCGCCGCCGGGGTCGGACTTCTCCGTTGGACTCCTCTCCTCTCCCACCCTGTGTGTTAAAAAGAAAGTTTCCGAGCGGACACAGGGTGTTCCAGAAGCCCTTCCCAGCGGTCACGGCAGGCAGGAGTTGAGGGCTGTTGTCCCGTGTGGAAAGCTAACGTAGGCACAGGGAAGTCCTGAACTTCTGGGGGTGCTCGCTCGCAGCCTCCCTTGAGCAGGACAAGCTGAGCAACAGGTGGAGAACACTTCTAAAGGTTGTTACTGTAAACTCTTAAGAACACTAGAAAAATATTCGCGGCTCAAGGAGAGGCTTTCTGGGGTATTGGCACGTTAATCCAGCGTTTCTCAGTCACGTCTGTGCAGAAATGTGATTGCCTTAATTATCACAACATGTGGGTGAAGCTGGTGCAAAACACCTGTTGCTTCTCCAGTTTGACCTTCGTATTGCTCAGCCGAGAGGAGTGCTGGGCTTTTGAAGGCCGTTTGGTGCTTGGTGTGTCATTGTGGCTGTGTTACCAAGGTCTGGGTGAACTCAAGGTTAACTGGAGTAGATGATTGATGAGATGTCCCCGAAAATCTGCTCAGTCTCTTACAATGCACCAGGAGATACTCCCTCTGCTAGAACTGTGTATAAATAGCCCTTGTAAACAACTTTAAATCTCACAAGTGTCTTTTTGAGCTCTCGAAAAGCTTTTACAGGTATTACAGTTCAGTACAGCTCTAAAATAGTAGTTATGCCTGTATTAAATGGTTTCAGGTGATAATCTCTTAAAATATGAGCAAAGGTCAGATATGATTGAATTAATCAGAAAATTCTAACTGCTGTAATCACGGGCATGTCTCAGTTGTTGTTAGGCTGCAGGCTTTGTAGAGCAAAGGTCTTGATGATCTCTGTATCATATGGTGCTGCTATGTAAATAGTGCTTTACTCACATGCTCGCTGCACAATTCAGCCAGGAAAACATTGTGTGTCTCTTCAGTGTGTGTGTAACAATGTAGTCTGCGAGAGAAGCGAAACAAACTCACAGTTTGTTTCACTTTTTGAAAAGTGCAGAGTTTAGCCCTGCTGACACTTACAGTTCAAGAGTGAGTGGAGTGTAGAGAAGAACAGCATGAGAGAAACCTGTGAAGTATGAGCAGGAAGGAAAGTTGGACTTTTGCATAATTTAAAGATGGGAGTACTGAGGAGGAATGAGACTGCAAGGGCACAAAAGGTTGGTGCGGAGGTGGGAATAAGCCATTTGGGGAGTTCACTGTGTTGAAATACAGACAATGTTGTCTGTATTTCAAAGTAGCTTTGTTGATTTTTATTAATGGTTTGCAATGGGTGTATTTGGAGACGTTTATTGTGTATTACATCTTTCTCTTGCTGCTTCAATCCCTTTGTAATGTTAAGTCTTGATTATGATTGCAGAATCCTTTTTGTAAAGTGATTTTATTTTTTTCATTGCTGTTCTTTGCTGCAGTTATAGCTCCTTTTTAATTCAGGTGCCTTTAGTGTTGTTTTTCTAATTAGTGTTTCCTGGAGTTACAGAGCTGTCTCTTAGACCTCTTGTAGCCAGGTTTTTAGAGAGGTTCTAGAGGTATATGCTTTATTGCTAGAGTTCCCTTCTCCCCCCGAGTTTACCGAATTTATTTATTTAGTTTAGAGTTTTGCAGCTACAAGACTGTCTCTTACTAGAATTAGGCATTGCTTTGTTGTTTAGGAATGTGGCCCTTATCTTTAGTAATACCCCAGTTCCTAGTTCCTGGAGTTCCTTCTTGGGAACTTTGCCCAGTGTTAATGGTTCTCCATGAGATCCAGAGTTCCTACTAAGCAGTTTTAAAATTTTAGTTTCTGGCCAGTTTGCTTTTACAGCTAAGAAAGTCAGCTCTAGAGATGCTTTTGTGGGTCCAGTTGTTCGGTGCTCTGCCTTGTGAATGTCTGTTTTGGTTTAGTTCCTGTAACTTCCAGTGGCTCCTTAAAGGGAGACAAACTTCATTTTCCCAGGTAAAGTTTCTAGCACCCTGTTTCTTACTGCTGCATATTTGGAGCATGGGGCTATGTAGAATTCACCTGCTGCATCGCTTGCATTTCTTGGAATGACTTTTTGGCTAACCCATCTTGTGTTGCTGCGCCTGCCACACGTGTTAGTTAGAGCTGGTTTCCTAATTCCGGTGTTATTAATGAGCCTTGGAGCAGGCTGCAGGCACTTAGCCACCACTGCTGCCAGCAGGGGCCATGGGTGCTGCACACCGATCTCACCCAGCAGCAAGCAGAGATTTACAGCACTTCCCTCTGGGATTTTCCAGCTCTTGATACATCTCGTTTTTAGGATTTAAGCAGCAAATCTGTATTTAAAAGGTGCTGGGCATGTGTGCTGGTCAGGTGAGCTGTCTGTGTGCTGAAAGACCGACAGCTGCTCGGTTTGCAGTGGCTTTGTGTGAAGAGCAGATCACCTGTGCAGTTCAGTGAGTGCCTTGGGTGTGTGTGGTGCTGGCTTCACCTGTGCACGTGTACTGGATGTGTCCAGATTGCCCGTGTTTTGCTGGGACAGTAGCAGTGACCAATATCTGTTATTTTGTCCGAAGCCTAGAAATCCAGATATTGTACTTGAATTTTTTGTGCTCTGGTTGGAAAATATTGATGGGTTTCTCAGTGGGGAGCAAAACGATGCTTTGGGGAAACTTGAGACAATCAATTCAGTGAATCCCTGGCTATTTTGCAAGTGGCTTAATTGATCAATACTGCACATCTGAGTTAATCTTAGCAACTTTTAGACATCTGGAAGTCAGAGGCCAAGTTTGCTCTACAGTAAATACTGGTGAGGGAAGGGGAAGTTGGAAATTCTGGGTGGTTTTCATTCACAAATGTTAGTTTTGGTATAAACTGAATCACTGTCCAGAGTTTCCACCAGAGAGGAAGTGCAGATGTTTCTGCTGTAGAGGAAGCATAGGTGTCTAGCTGTGATTTGTACCTAAACCTGAGGAAAATAAACTTCCCAGTTCTCCCTCCCTGTTGCTGGCACGTCATTATCGGCTGTCATGCTGCAGAAGCCACTCAGTTGCCCAAGCTGGTGGGATGTTTATCTGGAGGTGATTTCTGTGGATAGCCTGATTTTCCAGAGCTTGGTTTTCACCAGGAACCTGCCGTGGCACAAGCACTGAGTGCTGTTCGTAAGGCGTTGTTTTCGATAGTTCGATTGATCTGTGTGTCTCATTTCTTGTGCTTTCTTCCCTTGCTGCCAGCTGGTTAGGTTTATTCTCCACCTTCCTATTTTATTTAGGCTTCAAAGTAGACATCCTGCCCAAGTGCAGAAATGATGTCAGTGAAGTAATGGGCTGTTCTCCCACATGTGCAGCTGGACAGTAACTTCATCAAAATAACTACCTGTCCTGATCATTGACTCCTTGCAGGTTCTTAGTTTTCGGGACCATGTGAGTGGATGAATTACCCTCTGGTTTTACTGCACATTCCTTACTATAATAAATGAAAGTCAGTTTGGTTTGGTTTTGTTTATTGAAAAAACTGTTTAATGTGTCTTAGTATATTAAATTCAGGCTCACATAGAAATCTTGTTTGTCATCTAGATTTTTACCCATAATATATAACGTAACTTTAAATTTATTTTGAATCTGGCCTTGTCTTTATGTTCAGAAACGTGATCTGTAAAGTGACCTTCTGGTGTGCATATTGTGTATATTCCCACAAATATAAAATGTGGGATTTTTGGTTTAGAAATAATACCTAATTAATGCTGTAATAGCCAGTCTGCTCAAGCAACATCCATTGCTCATGTTCCTTTTGGCTAAAAAACAATTATTTCTCAATTTATTTTAGAATGGTTTGACAGAATGATGGTGGTGGTGCAGTGCTTATTTAGAGAAAAAAAATGATAATATAGGCAGACATAAGTGTGTGTTTAAAATGCATGTGTCTCCCTTTGGAAATTTGAAAACTTCAGGATTTTCAAGGAGCATGGTCCACTTTACCCTGTGACACAACTGTAAATCATTGGAGAGCGGGCTTTTTGCCACAAAGGCATGGATTTGTTCTTCAAATGGTGACTAAAATTTCACAACTTTTATTGCAAATGATGTATGAAACATAATCAAAAATACATTGTCTGATCAATATTGGCAGTAAATATTTTGTTACTGGCAATTGATTTCAGAGGAGCTTAGAATATTTAATCACAGCAAGTAGCCTTAAGCATAAGAGATTAAATGCAGAGCACTTTTACAAGAATCCTTATTGTTTTATTCAAAAGGACAAATTATGATCAAGATTCTGCAAAGACTTATCTTTGTGCTTTTATTTGTGCACTGTTACCAGCTTCAGGGAAGCCCTTGGGATTTGCTTTCTCTGTTTGAAATTCAATATGTTGGTAGGCTTTGTGGGGTCGAAGTCCTGATGCAAATTTTAGCCTCTTATATTTTCTGAAGCTTTTTTTATTTGAAGTTGTAGGCAAGTGCGTGCTCGGCATGAGGGGAGATGGGGTTGGAATGTACGTCTAAAAAAGTAGAGTTTGGCTGTGCGCCTTCACCTGAATATGAGAGAGGAAAGTCTCAGAGTTCAGAATATTTTGATTTGGTTTCATGGCAGTTTTTTGCCTTTTTTCTTTTTTGTTTCTTTCATTTTTTGCTTTAGAAGTTCAAGTTTGTGTATGAATGGTGAATTGGTCAAAATTATTATTTAAGGACCATTAAATTGTGGTGATAGACTAAGTGCTCAAGTATCAAATGTGTTAAAGGAAAAGAGGGAAAAATGAACCTGATGCCTAGAAAGATTTGTACTGGTGTGTTTTCAGGCTGTGAGCCCCTCCTGCTTAATTGTCATCCAGCCACTGCATAAAGTTTTGCCTCTATACCTATCTAAAGATACAAGTGTGTTCCGTAGCTAGATTTTGTTTAAAGCTTATAATAAAACACTGCTGAAGAACCGTCCTAGAAAACCAAGTAAATATTTATTTGCAACTGTTGATTTCCTTGTGTCTTACTCTTGCTTGTCTAATCCTCACTCTTTAAGGCACTTGGTTAAGTTGATCAACTGAGCTTGAATGTAATGTGTTAAAATGTTTTTCTTAGTTTTGTTCAGCATTTTCTTGTGGAGTTTTAGTTTAAACACAGCATGTTACAGACAAGCTGAAGTCAAGCGGGTTTGTCTTTTCTTTGTTGTATCACCCTATGTATTCTCTTTACTTAATAAAAATTATCTAGAATGAGCCTGTTTTGTTTGACAGCAGTGTTTTACGATTTGTATAACTGATGAATTTCTGTACAGCCTTGGATGCTCAAAAGGAACAGTTTCCTACTTAAATGCTAAGTTTCCAACTGCTGCGTCTCCCTTCCTTTGCAGGCGTCGGCGCTGCGGAGGTGTCAGAGCACCTTGGTCGTGGCAGAACACAACAATGAGTCCCTCACGCCCATTACGCTCAATGCCATCACTGCGGCAAAGCGCCTGGGAGGAGAGGTTTCTTGTTTGGTGGCTGGTACCAGCTGTGACAAGGTAGGAAATGCTATTTTCATACCAATGCAATCAAGAATGCAGTGAAACAATACTTGGCAGCGTCTTGGGCAGCCTGAAAAATAATCTGTAGTGAGGAGAAACCGTGCCAGGAGTTGCTAATCTGCCAGAAAAGTCCCACACTTGGAACTGCTTCTCTTCTGAAGAGAAAATATGGATATAGATTTCATTTCACAAGGGACAGTATCAATAACTGCTACATGCTTGAGCAAGCAAATTTTTACAGAACTACAGGACAGTTAACTTTGAAAACAAGATACATCTCTGTGAAGTTTAAATGACAAATATTGCAGTGCTAAGAATTTGGAAAGAAGCTTGTGCTTGTTTAAATGGAAACCAGCACAAGCGAAACAACAGTGACAGATTGGGCTTTTGAGCAAGTTGCTTTTACTAACCAATCGCTGGTTGTGTAAGAGTGTGTTTGCAACCTAAAATTCTGAAATTAGTGCTTCTTGACTTTATCACACAGCTCACGTATGAAAAAAGTTTCTTGTTAGCTGTGTATTTTAAGTGCAATTTTTATGTGCCAAATCTAGAGACAATGTAATTAGTACATTAGTGGCACTTTTATTGCAGCATGATTTAATATTGTGTGAGCAGTAGAAGTACAAAAAACTATGCCTGATATTTACGTACTGTTTACGAACTGTTGTTTTGAAAGCAACATGTAGTATCTCATGAAGAAGGCATACTTAGAGCAGTTTATTCACAAATAGGTGGAGAAGCCTCAGTAGCTGTTCAGGTGTTTGAGGTGGAGATGAAGCAAATATTTATCTGAATCAAGAAAATGAAAAAGAAAAAAAGAAAGTTGCTTGATATGTGTGTCTTTAATTTTCCTTATTCTGTGCACTTGCATAGGAGCAAAACGATTGTGAACGTTTTGTTTGTTTTAATGCTAAATATATGGAGTCTGTATGTCATGGTGGAAAAAAGTATTTTATGAAAAATGAAGGCTTGGAGATTTTTATTTAAGAGCCAGTGACTCAAACAGATACTATGCAGCAGCTATTAGGGAGGTTTTCTTTATTTCCTTTTGTTAATTTTTGAGAGTAAACTGATACTCATCAAACTCAGTAAAACTACGCTGGTTCTCAGAAGATGCATATGGTCTCCAGACCTTGCTGTCAGTCCTCTTCTCTCTGATCTGTAGTAACCCTTTTATCATTTAAACTTCACTTGTGCCAATTCAAACGAAAAAAATGTGTAAATATAAATTGAAAATATACATCGCGTCCGTGGGCAAAAAGTCAGATGCAAACAAAGGATTGCTCGTGGAGTTTGGACAAAAATCTTAACAGCGGTGTGCATTTGTATTTGTTGGTATGGTCGATGCTGACTGATCTAAAAGAGAGTAGGGTTGGTCTCTTGGTGATCGTACTGCAATACTGAGCAGTAATCCTCAGGCCTTGTGACCGGCTGCTGTAGGAAATGCTGGGATCAGTGTGGAGCCCGGCATGCAGGAGGCAAGCTTTCCTCACTTTGATTTGCTTCGTAGTTTTCTTACTCACAAATTCGTTTTCACTACCCCGTAAGGCGCCATGCTGTGAATCAGAAGACGTGCATTTTATTCCATTCAGGTTTGTTCTGATTTTGAAATTCATGTACTTTTGGTTCTGATTTTAACTTAATCTATAGGCTGCAAGCTATTTGCAGTGGGGATTGCCTTGTTATATGTTCGTGGTGCCTGCTACAACACAAACTAATAATAATTCACTTGTAATCATAGGTAGCATCAGAACTCAGCAAAGTGCAGGGTGTTGCAAAAGTTCTCGTGGCTCAGCATGATGTGTACAAGGGATTTCTAGCAGGTGAGAGTTGTTCTTGCCTATTGACAAAAGAAATTTTTTTGTTTATTTGTGATCGAAAGGAAGATAGTTGTAAATTCTGAGCAATGTATTTTTATTCTCAGAGGAGCTGACTCCCTTGATTGTGGAAACTCACAAAAAATTTAATTACACCCACATTTGTGCCGGAGCATCTGCCTTTGGGAAGGTAAGTAGATCAAAGTGCATCAAAAAGTCCGTGTAGAAAAGAGACAGACACTGCTTTATGTAAGAGTGTGGATCAAAGGCCTGAGAGAGAGCAGCCACGGACAGTTGTGTGTTTGCAAACAATGTTACAGTAGTTTGCTTCAGAGGTCATTAGTTAGATTTCATGATTTGTGTTTGAGTTTTTATGGGCTGATGTGAAAAAAATAGTGTGGAAGAAATATTCTGTGGTAACCAGCCAATCCTATGGACGCAAGGCAAAATGTACCATAAGGCAGACCAGATTAAGTGATCTGAAAGCATGAAAATTGTAAGGAAAAAGCACAGCAAATCGAGATGAAAAATCTGTTATTTACATGTTGAAATGGAAGTGTGCAGACCTATTGGAAGCAAACTTTTTTGGGAGTGGGATTTACACCTGTGATATAAGTCGTCTACATTGAAATGTCTGTAAACATATATGAATAGCGCAGATCTAAGTCCCAGCCAAGATGGTTTTTAATGAAAATACAATTTTTCAAAACTTGTTTTTTTTAAGGAATGTGTTTATAAGTACATGGAGAGCCTCAATACTAAGAATCTGGGCAACATTGTGATGCAGCTAAATTAGAGAAAAAGGATCCTTCAGAAATCTTGCTGACGTAGGACGGATAATGACATTGGCCTTCCATCTGATTACTTTCACTTCCAATCAATATCAATCCATATGCTTGTATTTTTGCTAAGAGAAATCTTTATGTACGTTAAGCCTTAGGTATTTTGATTTTATTTTTTTTATTATTTTATNGAACTGCAGTGTCATAGTAAAAGTTAATGGCTTTTGCTTTAAAGCTTACACTGCCATTTTTGAGTGCTTCGTGTGAGTAAAGATTTCAGAACTGGGCCCTTTTTTCTTATACCAGATTAGGAGGAAGACAAAAAGGAAGCAGTCATCACTGATTTCTTCATCATTTCTGCTGCTCTTTTTACCCTTCCCACTCCTAAAGGTGCTAAGTAATTTTCCAGAGTAAATTTTGGAGCAAGAGAATATATATTTTAATATTAAATAAAAAAAATATTTTTTGCTTTGGAGGGAAGAGTACAGGGTTTTTTTCCTAATATTTCTGGCATCTAACTTCCAAAAGCACCTTTTTTTTTTTCCTTGAAGTGCCGAGAGCTCAGCAATCAATAATCGTCAGTTTTCTGAGTAAATGGCATCTATATTCAGTTTTAGAATATTTGAAGCAAATAAGTCTCCTAATTTAAGATATTGAATTAAGGGTTTACTTACAGTAAGTCTCATAAAATGTCTAATGTTATTACAGTAATGGGTTTTTTTTTGGCTGCTAAAGCTCCATGAGTAGCCCTAGAAAAATCTTAGTTCTATATGTCTTAGAGACAGCATTATATGAAGTTACAATTGGGTTAGCAGTGTTCTTTTACTGACCGTGTACGTTTTACTTAGCATTTATTGTGCTAACTTTTCATCTCTAACTTCCAGAACCTTATTCCCAGAGTGGCTGGCAAACTTGATGTTGCCCCTGTTTCTGACATTATTGAAATTAAGTCCCCAGATACTTTTGTGAGAACCATCTATGCAGGTGGGTAATCACAAAACGTATGTGGTATTTGTCCAGTGAAGGATCCAGTACTGCTAATTTTTCTACATGATCCTGTTGTTAAAACCTTGGAATATGATAGGAGTTTTCACTTTACAATCTCAGTTGCTGTGATTCATAAAAAATGCAGCCTGGGGATGGGCACGATGCTCTCTTTGTGAGAAAGCAAGTAATTGCAAGGGCTTTGGTACAAGCATGTCAAACCCAGGTCTGTCACCCTAAGGAACAGAATTTGGTCACGTCCTTTCCGTGTGCTGTGTTTGTTAATGCCCTTCTGATCAGATTTTGGAAAGACATAAAGTTAATTGTCCAGCTTTATTTAATAGGACTAGCATTAGTTGTCATACCACAGGGTTATTCTTTCTAATTATGAAGACATTGAACGGATTAGTTATAATATTTAATTAACTTAATTTGTAATTATTTTTTCAGTCTTGTTTCTCTGATGCTTGGCTGGCACTGTGTTTTATTCTAGATATGAGCTCATTAGCTTGTGTTTCTTAATTTTACTGTAAAGATTGTACCACATGTACCAGCAGGGTATTACATTTTGAGTTATGGTACCGGAATGTGGTTTTGTGCTGCACTTTAAGTTGCTTCCCAGTAATTCACAGTTTCAAGATGACTTTGTTTCTGAATAATTTGTTTAGGAAAATGTTGTGGCATTTTTGCTTTTAGTGTTCCCTGCAGCCTCCAGTGTGAAGTATTGTATTATAGAGAGAAACACAGTCCCACACATACTTGAGGGAGGCCTCATTGTCTTCAGTTCTGATGAATTCATGCAACAGGATAAAAGATCTACTTTGAATTACAGACATTCTTTATGTGTAAGAATGGCATTTTCAAAGTTGTTTTTTTCATCCCTTCTGAAATTTAAAAATAGAAATTATTTGAATGCTTCGTATCCTTTAAAAATAGAGGATCTGTATTCATACTTTAGAAACATGAGGCTAAAACGTAAATTAAAGTATTTGTAGTCTTTATTTATTAAGTGCTAAGTTTTAGTCATCTAAAACTGTAATTTTGGGAAGTACCTTGCATATTCTAGTACAACTGCTAATGTGTTTTTGATATTAATTGTATTCGTGCTTTTTTTTTTAAAGCACAGTATGTCTGATAATCTTTAAATTTTTAATGTGACTTTTTTTAGGAAATATTATTTGCACTGTGCAGTGTGATGAAGCGATCAAAGTGTTTACTGTACGGGGAACTTCATTTGAGGCTGCACCAGTGAGTGGTGGTAGTGCCAGTGTAGAAAAGTGTGAGTATTTGTTCTGGGATGCTGTTGGTTTATGTAATAGAGTTAGTTTTGCTCGCTGCATGTGATGTTTCATAGAAGTATTTGTCAAAGCAAACTGATTGTCATAATGTTAGCTTTATACTTTTAATTACTGGTACTTGCAGTTTTTAGTGATATCTGGTAAGAGAAGATACGGATTATGTGCACAGTTACTTCCTTTTCTTTGACCAGAAATGGAGATTATCTGTGCTGAAATCCGTGCTTGTTTCACGCGCTGCCTAAACTTCTGCCACTGCAGTCTTGAAACTTTTAGTAAGGACAAGTTACAGCTGTTTGAATAACCAGACTGGTTTTCAAAACAAGACTGAGCAAAAATAGAAGTGTTTGGCTCTCCGCAGTTTTGGTTTAATCATGTTGCAATTGAGATAGGTCAGTACATCATCAAGCTAAATTAGTGGCAGTTTAAATTTATTTGAGAAGACCCAATTGTTGTTTTAGATCAGTTTTAACTATATCAGTTTAATTTACAATTTAATGAAGCCAGTGTAGCTCTGATAATTGAGAAATCCAGTCACAAAATGACGAAGTAGTTGAGGTTGGAAGAGGTCTCTAGAGATCATCTAGTTCAGCCTTATGGAGCAGGTTGCCCAGGACTGTGTCCAGTCAGGCTTTGAGAATGTCCACAGGTGGAGACTTCACAACTGCTCTGGGTAACCTGTTCAACTTTTGGTGACCTCTGCTGTTTTTCACTGTGGGCCTTTTTGTTTCGTGGCTTAGTACCTGCCTCTGAACCATCCTGTATTTCCTAACATCTGTGGATGTTAGAAGGCAAACGTTCCTGAAGTTGGTGTGTGGCACTGTTGGTGCACTGCCTGATTGGCTTGTTTGCCTGTGATAGTCAGACTCACACTTCTTACGCTGGGCTGGTACCAGTGTGTAACACTCGTACAGCAGAATTCATTTCAGCCGTAGGTTCCCCAAACACAACTGCTGAACGAGGCGTGTTACTCAGAGCCACGGAGCAACTGCCGAGACTCATCACAAGCTTGCCGTAGAATTGGTTGTGGAATGAACTTTGAATTAAGCTTAAGCTCAGATTTCAGGTTGAAAACACATGCTTTATCATTTTCCTCATGGGTGTTCGGCTCATCTGGTGAACGCAGTGACCCCCCCACCACCCGTCGGGATCTCTGAATGGATTGAGCAGAAGCTGACGAAAAGCGATCGACCGGAGCTCACCAGTGCCAAAGTGGTTGTGTCGGGTGGTGAGTGGGTGACATTAAACCTGTCTGATGTTGCACTGAAGTAATGGTACCTCTTGCTAACTCATATCTGTAGCAGAACATTGTAATGTGATACATTAAAAAAAAAAAGAAATTATGATGTAATTCTGAAATACTCCATAGGGGCCACTGGGGAAGCACCCAACATGTATGTTTTGGAAAGAGGTAGGACGTGAGTTTAGCATATGCTGGGAGGCTTTGTAAGGACACTGTCGTATTTGGTGAGGCTCTTTAAAATTTTAGCAATATGAAGTGTTTTTTAGATGGAAATTTGTCAGGTTTAAAATTACTGCTGATCATTACAGTCAGTCCGAACATCATTATGTAATGACCTTAAAGATTTGAAAACCTGTTACGATTGTAGTCTGCTCTTTAGGTATCAGGTGATGGACTGTGATTTTTACTGTATGCCTACAGCTAAAATGATTTCTTAGTGATCCCACTACAGTGTTTTGTTCCTGAAGCCAGCAGAGGGAGCACAAATTAGTTAAAAAAATGCTGTTTCCCTGGTTTTGGAGAATGACCTTGATGGTGCTGTGTGCACAAAGTAAACAAGACAGAGTGGTGTTGGTTTATACATATGAAATATTAATGGCAAAGACAAAAGCTAAATCTCCAAATATTAAATACTGGTTAGTAATGTATCCAGAAATACCCTGTGCAAGCATATCTTTGAGTCTTTGCAAATGCTAATACTCATACAGAAAGTTTACATAGGCAAAAAAAAAAATCTTGAAACATATGTTCTTCTTTCTTGATCTTCTTTTGTTCTTAACTTTTAAGGGAGGGGCTTGAAGAGTGGTGAAAATTTTAAGTTGTTATATGACCTTGCGGATCAATTGCATGCTGCAGGTAAATTTGTTTTCGTGAATTTTTTTTTAACCCTGTTTATTATATTTAAGAAGGTCACATTAAAACTGGAATTCATCTGAAGTCTTTTGTATTCATGTCTCTATCGAGGGGTTAAAATGCCCTTAGTTTAGTAATAGATAGTCTTGTTGACTATACTTAAATACTTGTGTATGAAGCAAAATACTAACGTGTAGTATTCCCTGACCTTCTCAAATCTCCAGAACAGAAGCTTGCAAACAAAAAGTGAAGTTGTCATAGCTCTTTTAGAAGAGCTGATACTTTCTGCATACATCCTTTTCTCCTACTTCTTTATGGAATCCCACTCACATTGTTGCAGTTCGAGTGGCTCTGTCCTTTTGCTGTGCTTCTGTCTTAACAGGAGAAAATCAACCATATACAATGTTTCAGCAAAGTATTTTGTATAAAGGTTGGGAAAGAAGGAGAAACTGTTTGCTTTAGTGTTTTAACTCCATTAATTTCAGCATTCACATATGTATACATTTATAGTTTTACATGATTGGCTTAGTTTTTAAATTGGTGTCTTTGCTAACTAAATGTCCATATGGCATTTTCGAGTTTACTTTGATATTTTTCTTTACCGTGTCTGACTTTTGAGATTCACAGCAATACAAGATGGCACATATGTTCCATTCAAACTTGAAGGAACATTTTGGGAAGGCATTTATGGGAAAATCTTCTTTTGACAAAGCAACAAGAAAAAAATCATGGAAATATGCCAGATTGAAATCCTTGGATTTAAATTTATGGTCCTTTGGTGCTGGGAGTAAGGATTTCCTGTTGCTTATGTAGTGCATTAGCACTTAGTATTTGGAAGTTTTTAGCTGGTGGTATAGAGAGGGATTACCATAAGAGCTTTTAAGAGGGAAGTTTTTAAATACATGCCTTTAGAGTGTGGGACTCTTCCGTAAAATACATGGGCTTTTATGGTGATATAAATTTGGCTCACAAATATTTTAAAAGAAAACATTGGAAATATTTTCTTTCAACTAGTTGGAGCTTCCCGTGCAGCTGTTGATGCTGGCTTTGTTCCTAATGACCTGCAAGTTGGACAGACGGGCAAAATAGTAGCACCAGTAAGTATGGAAATATCTCTCATCATAGAGCTGGGATGTTTCCTAGTGCGCATTTTCCTTCAGAGCAAGCACTTAGAGATGAGCTGGGTTTTAATACTGAGCCTAACAGGAGCATCAGTGTGCCCACTGTGATCCTGTCACTTGACCATGCGTTTACAAAGTGACAGAAGCAAGCTGGGATGGAAGTCTCCCCTTTGAGTCAATGGGATGTGTTCTGACACGGCTTTGTCAGGGGGTTTGCATGCTGCATTTTTTCATAGCTGCCTGAACCTTTTTTAGCTTCCTAGCAGCTGGCATTGATATGCTAAAAAATGTCATTACTGACATAAACTCAAAATTATATCAATCCATGGCTTGGTCCCTGGCAATTGTGTATTCTGGGCTTTTACAGGTGATGATTTTTAAAAAACTTTTAGTAACTGTTACTGGATTATTGCAGTACAGTCAAAGCAAAATTTTTGTAAGAAAGGAAAGTGGAAGAAATTTAAGAGAGGAATAATCTACAGATTGGCTGCTGTAGGGTGGAATACCAAGAAGGGCATCCTCTGGGTGGCTTAATATTGGGCAGTAACATGCTGCACATCTTTTTCTGCTGTTTCTGCATCCCAGTATCACAGGGAACTGATTCCTCTGTTGTTTTGTATCTCCACGGGGCTTTCTGTCATGCAGAAGTCTGAGACTCCTTTCATTGTTCTTTATGACCCGAGGACATACATGGAAAGCTGCAGCCAGATAAAGCACATTTGAGTGTTTGTAAATAGGAAGGTACAAATGTAGCTCACCTCAGCGAGGCAGAGCACCTACCGAGATGTGATGATCTGTCAGGGGTACGCTGAGCTCCACAGTGGAGTAAAGGTTTAGCCTGTCACTAAGCAGTTCTTTGTGTATGGCAACAGCAGGCACCAAGGAGCAACTTTTTACTTGTTAATGGCTTAATGAGACCAGAAGGGAAGAGTGAGCTGAAACTTAGCAGAGAAACTCATCATATTTCAACTGCTGCATTTACGAAATCGTACTGATTTAAATAATCCTAAAAAGCTGTGCATGTTCAAAGCCTCGGTAGGATCCTGCAATGTTTTGCCTTTATACCATTGCTGCAAATTTAAGAAGTTCAAACCATGACCATTATTTTTCCAGTAATGCATCCAGCAGGATAAAGTAATACTTGGATATCAAAAACAGGAACTTGTGATTCTGTTGTCAACTCTGTCTGCTGGATTTTCTTGAACAAGATGTTCTGTGCTTCTGATTTCTTCTGTCTTGAGTTGTGGATAGGGATGTTTGCTACTTTTTTCGAAGTCCTCGTCAGAGGCCATCTGATGATAACCCTGTGGGGCTGAGTGGAGCTGTTTCTAGGCATGCTAGTGTTTAAACCTGTAAATCTCTATGATAACCAACTGCTACAAAAACACTCCTTCTGAGAAGCAGACCTATTGATAGGACTAAGGTCATTCCAAAATCTTGGTAGCAGTGATATTAACCTCTGCTGTGTAAGGAAATGGGGAGGTTCTGTGGTTTATAAATGCAACCCTAACTCTTTCTGCTTACCAGGGTGTAAGCTAAGTGTGTATTTTGAAAGGGCGTGAGATGAGACTAACCATCCTTAGTTCTTCACTACCCAAATATCCATTAATGAGGTGGAGAATATTAATTTGAAGACAGCTCAGCTCTGGTTTGTGTGTTGAGGCGCAAGGATGAACATTCTTTCCAGAGTCAAGGGCGTATAAACAATTATGTTGAAACAAAAAAGGCTGGTTTTTGATGATGATATAATGCTGTATTTTGCCACAGATGGCCCATAGCAACATGTGAGAGTCATAAGAACGTAAAGCCACATCATAGGATCACTTCAGTGTTGTCATTGTCCTCTTCTAGAGGATTGTTGAATAGCCTTTAGTCAGGACTGGTGAATGAATGTTCAACTCTGGTGTCATAAATGATCTGAACTGGCACAATTGCGTGGTGCTCCAGGCTGATGCATTTTTCTCTCATCTCACTTCTTAGCAAGTGTTTATTGAATAGTGAGTTGTGCAGAGTACTGGAAATTATATGCCTCTTTAAAATTTCAGATATTTAATCTGAATCTTAAAATACATGCAAGAATACCATTCAGTGCCTTAGAAATATAGAAAATATTAAATGTTTATTGTAATGAAAGTGCAAGTTGAATTGATACTAAGCCCACAGAGTTGCTGACTAGAGGTTTTAATTTTCCAGTGTGCTGGATAGGCATCTTAAATATGAAGCAGTTGAAAGCTGCAAATTCTTAATTTAACATTCCTAATTCTACTTCACTGTCTTTTTGGTACTTTAGCTAGAAAATTATTCTCCGCAGTGGAAAATAGAGTTGACTTGAAGAAGAACTGAGCTTTTTTGGTCAGGTCAAGACGACACTGGCTATTTTAGCAGTTCTCAGAAGATGCTGCTTTCTCCCCGTGCTCAGTAGCAGTTCAGGGAGAGCTTGTGATGTTCTGCCTGGAGAACTGCAAAGCAGGTTTGGACACTGGGCGGGTAGAGTAGCTGAGCCCTGAGCTGTGTGTGCAGTTTTGAGCCACAGCTGACGCGGTGCGTGCTCTCTGCGTGCGTGGGTTTTAAGCAGGGGAAGAGTCTCAGATAGAAGAAACTCTCGGAGTCTGAGACACGCTCGTTCTCCTGCGCAGCTGTTGGCTTCTGATGGGAAAGTATCTTAGTGTGTGCTCTTACACTTCTATTAATAGTCTCCTGCCCAGTCTCAGTGGAGGATTGGAATGCATTGTTTTCCAGGACTCTGGAATTGGGTCAGTTTGAGACTACAGAGGGACAGGGGTTAGTTACACGCTCAGGAAGAGGGGAGGTGCTTCTACTGCTTTTTCTGTGTGACTGCTGGGGTGTGTTTGTGCTCAGCGCTGGGGAAGAAGATAATGGCCTAAAAGGGCTGCTTACTTCTTCCCCTGTGCCTTCAGAGGAAGGGTAATTTTGGTCATTGCTCCTTCATAATCCTGTGACTGGCTCCAGTTTTTGAGTGCAGCCCCGACAGTGCGTCCCAGGACCCAAGAACCTCACAGCCCCAGCAGCGTTCCGAAATGCTGAGGTATTAACATGTGAACACACTGCCACTCAAGGAACAACTGGAGTTCATTTCACTTAAGTGACGGAAGAATGCAGTTAATTAAAGAGCACAGATTTCACCTTGTGTCTGTTTGATCCTTGGTTCTACACAGCACATCTGCTCTTCCGAAGTAGCCTTGGACTGTTAAACCTCGAGGTTTTGTTCATGTTAGTGTTTATGCGTGTTGTTGGGTTTTGACTGGACCTTTGGCAATTTTTTTGTATGGTTTTAGTCCAGTTGTTAAAATATTCAGTGTATTATTTTTGTTTCTGTTAGTACCTTTTTTTTAACCTCTTGATTTCAGGTGATTGCAGCTCCTATTTGAACATTCTGTCTTATAAAAGAGAAGGCTGATTTGTATTATTTGATGAGATGGAAGGAAATTTTTAGACATAAGTGGATATATTAAAATATAAAATGTTTTCTTCCTAATTAAAAAAAGCAATTTAGTATATTCAGTGTCTTTAATCAGTGACAACCATTTTAGCATATTTTTTACAATTAGAAGCCAGTTTTTCCCTCTCTTTCTTATATGTAGGTGTTCTGCAGAAAAATGAAATTCAATTTTCAGGTTAAGTACTGTATGTAGTTTCTGTTTAAGGAAAAAGCCCTTAAGAATGTTCAAATTAGCTGGTTTTGGATAAAAATATCCTTCCTGTAAGTGCCTACTACTAAATATTAGTTAAGTATATCCAGTTAGAAAATACTGAATTCCCCACACAAATCAAGCCTACCACCACTACCCCAGAGTAACTGCTGTTTTTAGATAAGAAATTTCAAATAGTCAGGGGTGTTAGTTTCCACATTAAAAATCTTCCCAGTTTCTCTCATGTTCACAAAGAAAGAAAGAAACAAGAACAAAACAAGTGTGGAGAAGAAAGTAAGTAAGTAAAAAAGTGGTTTTTTCAGTTATTTAAAACTTTTGTAAATGGAACACGAATGCTTTGTTTATTAGCTCAGTATTAGCTTTCCTTACCCAAGGCATAATTAGCAACATTTCTAACATGCAAAGCAGTATGTGATCTTTCTCAGGAACTTGTGCAATTTGTCTGATATTTAAGCGAAAAATAAACTCTGACTCGTGAGAAAAGGAAAGCAACTGCTCCAGACCTTTCCTAGGTTGTGTTGCTGCTGAGCTGTGGCCTCTGCAGTGCCGGCTGGCGAGGAGGCGGCGTGGGGGGCACTGATGGGGCTCCAGTGCCATTGAGCCAGCTGGGCTATGAAAAGTGCATTCCCAGGGCTGCTGGGGACTGTGTGGGACCTGGACACTCCCTTGTGGAGCAGCATCCATGATCCAGGTGGGAAGTGCTACACTGCAGTGCCACTAGGCAGCTGTCTTTGAATGCCCAAAGTGTTCCCATGGTTTCCCAGGTTTTCCTTTACATCCTGTTCTAATTAATTATATCCTTCCCTCAGGTTTTGAAGGAAGGTGGGATTGTACTGGGATTATCTCACACTCAACTTCTTGTCCCCAGAAAACGGCCAAAGCCTCAGTGACACTGAGAGGTGCTTTTTTTGGCAAGTGTGTGTTTATATTGTTACCCTCTGGCCTCGTGAAGGATCAGCTGCTGCCTGAAAGGTGTCCTTCTAGTTTAATCTCTTCAGAGTTTAAATGTTCACTCTTCTAAAATTAGTGCTCTTTCAGGGTCTAACTCTAGAACTGCCTTAGTTTTTGCTGTAGGATTTCCTAGCTGGCCAAACTACTCTTTTTTTAAATTTTATTTTTTATTTGAAGGTCCTCTGCTCAGTTGCTGATGTCTTGTTACTTTCAGCATTAACAAAACACTAACAGATGACAAGAAACTGAGGTGGAAAACTCAGGAAGGCACAGGTTAGGAAATACGTGATGTAGTAATAATTGACACTGGATTAAATGATTGTGCTAGAAATGTGATACGATTGCACGGAAGGCAGGTGCATGTGCTGAGAAACCTCGGGTGGGCAAGGCAGAGGGGAATTCAGTGTAGTTCTGATACGATGGCCAGGAGGAAACTGCTTGGCTTCACTGCTTCAGCTTCATGCCAGAGGGTCTGTGTGGCTGTAACAGACTGAAGGAACTTCGGGAGGGAGGCAGATTTACAACTGCCAGGAATTGACAGTAATAGTGAGAGGAAGAGGGGCATGTTAGAGGTGCAGCTTCAGCTGAGACACTGCAGAGCGAGATGTTGGTTCACTTGAAAGGCACCAAAGCTGTGGAAGAACAGTGGAGTTCTTGCTGCTCCCCGTCTTCTACAAGAGGACGGGATCCTTTCTGAGCCTCTCTGTGCCCCAGTATTTTACTGGGCATCCCTTTCACTGCAGTGAGTGGCTTTTTAGCACTTAGTGGTTGTCATCTTGCTTTGGGAGTAGCAGGAAGGGAGAGGCACAGTATCACATCATTTACATAATGCCTGTATTTTGTGTTTCTTTGTAATAAGTGGATGCTAACTGTCCTTGAGTGTTACTTCCCATCACTTTCTTAGGGATCCTTTGCTTGTTCAGATTAGCTTATCTGCTGTTTCCCTTCACCCTCCTGTGAGGAAGCACAAGGAAAGTGAAACAAGGCATATTTTATTTTATTCTAGTCTTTTTGTTCTTTTTTGCTCTCTGGCTCTTACCTAAAATTACGAACAACAGAACAAACTAAATAGTTCCCTTGGCATCACGAGAATTGTCACTCCTCTCGTCTGGATTGTGCTTACTTAAAAAATGTTCTACTCTTTGCTTATCAATGATAAGATCTTATTTACTTCCTCATTTGTTACACATACAAGGGAATATTGAGATCCCAAAGTTTCTCTCTTCAAAAGCACGGTACATAATTTCTGCTCTGTCCAGCTCACTGCTTGGCAGGAATGTGTTATTTGTACATCAGGTTCGTGGGTGTTACTAACAGACCAGCAGGTGCACTTTGCATGGTATAAATGGTTGGGGCTGTTAGGTAGGTAGCAGATGGGAATAGCATTGGGAGAACCAACTGTGCTTGGGAAATTGTTTTTGGAATATCTCCTCTGATAATCCACTATTGTTGAAAAGTAGCTTTATGGTGGCAAACTTTAGAGAGCTGTTTGTATGCAGCTGGGACTGAATTTACAGACTGTCTTTCTCTGACTTGCTAAAAAGCTAAGGATTGACAACCCCTTTCATCCTGCATTATCCAGTGTAGCTTTTAACTCCAAGAAAACTATGTTCACAAATTGATGCTCTGCTCCTCTGGGGTTGGTGCAGAAACATTAAATTGTACTAAAATATTCATATGTGAGTGCATTTAGCTGAAAGCAATTGATGTGCTTTTCCCTGGAGAGAGGGGGGAAAAAAATTGCTGTATGGCCCTGCACTCCAGCGGACACCCTAACCACGCTTAAGAGTAATTACACAGCTTGCCTGATCAAAGGTTCTTAAAGTGGAAAAGAAACTGGGCTCTAGTTTGGTGATGTGTGCTTCTTGAATGGAACGTGTTCAGCTGCATCAAAGCTGTACATACTGGAGAAGTGTGTGATATGCAGTGTAACAGAGGTGAACTGCTGTCAAGCCAGAAAATATTTTAGAGGGTTAATAGCTTGTAATTGGAAGGAATCTCTTGTACAAAGCAAATTTGATCACAAAGATTTCTTTCTAATTTCATTGTCCTTTCACTCTTGCAAAGACAATAAAATATCTGAGCTGCCTTTAAAAATAGTGTGTATGCCAGAGGGGTTTATTAAACTGGCCTGTTTAAAAGCATGCCGTTGGTAGGATGATAGATGGATGTGCGTTGGAGGTTTTCAGCATAATTCAAAAATCGTCATAAAAATCAATAGCAGCTGCCAACATGCTTGCAAAGGAGCTACCTCAGCTTGTGGGGCACCTGTGGCTGCCCTGTGCTCTGTCACAGCACCATGTAAAGGCACTGGGAGTTGAAATAAAAACTGTTCTTGTAGTTCTCTTAAGCAAATGTCACTTAACTGCCCCAAGGCAGCCTAAGGCATGTTTAAATATTCTCATAAGTATAAATGAAGTAATATCATATGCCACAAATTATTCTATGAATAATCGCGAGAGTCTATATGCACAGGAAAACAACTGCATTGGTATATTGGTAATTACAATCACCCACATCCAGCACTCCTGTGCATTTATCCAAACAGCAGGTAACTGGCTCTATGGATTCTGGAGCCAGGTGTGCAGATCCGTGCATGTGAAGCCTGCCAATATATAGGTTGGGTATGTCTGAAGCAGGAATAGAGTTTAGGGAATGGCTAAGGAGGGTGTTTTTTCATTTCAATGATAAGCATGTAATGACTCTGTAAGACATACCATGGTCATTTTTGTTGAAAAAATATAAGTCTAGATGAATACTTTAACTAGCAGCTAGCGAGAAGGTGGATTTTTGATTTGGAATCTTGACGTTGAATAGGATAAATTTGGGCGTTGGAGTTGTGGGGGTTTTCTAGGGTGGTTGTGATGCAAATCTGTGCTTATAAACGTGGAGGTCTCTGTCAGGGTCCTGTCTGCCACTGGAGTTGTGCAGGACAAATGCAAGCCCTCTTGGCCTCTGTGCCAGTTTGCTGGCAGAGTCCCCTTGGGCTGCTGCTGCTGTAGCCCTTGTGAGAAGCCTCGTGGGTGCTGCTGCCCCCCTGCACATCTGCCCACTATGGACGTACCGAGCCCTTCCAGCAGCAGCACATCTGGACTGTTGGTACTTCCTCATGTGCCTCCTTGTCCCCTGCTTTGTACAGTCTTAGGCTGTTTGGTGCATTCAGGGTCCTGTGCCATGTGTTCCCTCCATCCTGCTCTTCCTTGCCATCAGCTCTCACTCTGGTGTCCTTTCCCTGTGCTGATGTCTGCCAGCGACTTCATAAAAATATCTGTGGCGTGGCCGTGATGTTTGTCCGGTATTTCCTGTGTGAAATGAAGTTACTGGGAGCCAAGGCAATTTTCTAACCTGGAGTCATGTCCTTATGCCACCAAAACTTTCACTTCCTTGACTTCAGTTGCTTTTGGCACTTCCTTTGTTCACAGTGCTGGGAACCCTTTGGTCTGGAATGCGTGTGTGCTGTTTTGTTGCCCGCTCTCGTGTGGCACAGTCCTGGCAGCAGCCCTTCAGTGAAAATCTGCCTGTGCCCAGCACTAGGGAGTTGAGAAATGCTACTCCATGTCCTGGACTTTGCTGTAAGTGCCTGTAATTGTGGGCTGTGGATCAACTGCCTGACAGCAGTAATTAGAGCAACTTGCAGGGTTCCAAAAAGCTGGAACTTGAAGTTGGTGTGAAGCCGTGTCTGGCCCCTGAGAGGTGCGAGCCAGACCCCGATTCATCTGTTCGGTGCCTTGCCGTGGGTGTCCTGCTCAGATGGGCTCAGAAGGACGAGAGCTCCTTGCAGAGCTTGCTGCTCCGTGCTGCCATGGCCCAGCTCTGGAAGGGACTCTGCCCTGGGGCACCCATCTGTTTCCTGCTTCCCTCCCTCACTTGCCTCACGGGCCTTGGGGCTACGGTCCTGACCCGCGACTTTGAACTCTGACACAGCAATGACAGGACTCAGCAAAAGCCTGATAGAAGTTAGTGATTTCAGGAAAAACATCAAACAAGGTTATTACTCTGAAAATAAATAAAGATTTGAATTTCTCAATGCTTTATGTCCTCTCTGGATGACCAGTTGAATTCTCTTCAGGACAGCAGTGAACAGTCCTGAAGCTTTATCATTTAGACATTGTGGGCCCTTTGGGTCCCTCCTACTGAACTGCAGAATAGATTAAAACTAAGATTTAAGCAGTCCTGTCTCCTTTACAGCACCGAAGTGTTGATCAGAACCCTGCTGTCTGTGTGTCCTCTGGATGAAAGCATTGCTGAGGTGATCTCAGGGTTAGAGGGTTAGAGCGACTGAAAGGACCAGTTGTCTGAACCAGGGAGCCCAAAGCACATAACCTAGAAGGCCATGGCCTAGATGCATAATAAATGCTTTTAGACAAGCCTGGTGATTTATAAATGTCCTTTTAATGAAACATCTTTGTCTTTCCTAGATATTTTAATGGAATATATTCATAGGCATCTGGCTCCTGGTTAGCTGGATTCTTTCCAAAGACCGTGAAGTTCACAATGTTAAGCAGACTGATAAGAGTATCTGGTAGTCTGGATGACTGGCACTTAATGAATTGCTCTAAAAAAAAAATCAAATTACAGTAATGTGTCTTTAAAAAGAGCTTGTATTAAAGACAGCATGATGTTAGAATAATTTCTCCTGTAACATCTGTTCTTTTATTTGGTATAATTAAAATATTGCATTCTTACCATGAGTTCTAATGTGGACATATTATGTTACATTGCAGCTGTGGTTAAAATGGATTGACCTCCAATACTAATCCACTTGGTAAAAGCCTACTGAGGCCAAGGAGTTTCTGAGTGTGTTCACCAGCTGTGTGGTTTTGTGGAAGTACGTGGACTAGATTCCGTGTTTCAATTTCAAAGGAAGCCTTTTTGATAGGAAATACTTCGTTCCTGCTTTATTTCCCCTCCCCTTCAGTTTTTACAGGAGAGAGTTTTTGTATAAAAATATAGAAAAACTTAATAAATTTTATTTATCTATTCCTATTTAAAAAACAGTATAACGAGCAGAGTCTATAGCTGTAGAAACATCAAAAAGCAATCATCTTTTTTTTTTTTTAATTGATGTAATGACTCTGAGGCCTGTGTGGCAGAAGCCTCTGTGGGTCTGTGTTTGAACACCTTCGTTTGCCACTCTCCTCTGTAGGTCTGTGCCTGTCCCACAGCTGGGCTCTGCCATGCTAAAAGCCACTTCACTGTAATGCAGTTTCAGCTGCCCAGCGGTAAGATTGGTTTTGACTCTCTTACCCTCCCTGGCCCCCCAAAATAATTTATTGAATTAAATTAGATTTATATTTTCTTAGATATGGAGTACCCTTGGTATTTTTAAAAGAGAAATTCTGTTAGTATTTGAGGTTGTGTCTTTTCTAAGCTCGTGTGAAGTGCCACCTTTTGACTGCTTTGGACAGATGAGCCCTTAACTAAACTTATGTGTTAATTTTCTGTCATTGAATTAGATGTGAAGAGTACTTTCTTTAGTTTTCTTCTGTAGTATTAGTTAGCTGAAGAGTACAGCTCTGACTGCTGCTTGGACTGGTGGTGCTGGAAAAGCTGTCAGGGAGCTGAGATAGCCTTGGTTTTGGGTAGGTGACAGAATGGATGACTTGCAGCCCAAGGAGAAGTAACACTTTTCAGCTCTGAATAAAACAGCTGATACGGATCTATTTACCTATAAATTTTCATGTCTTTTGAATGTAAGCCTCTTTGGAGATGTGAAACGGGGAGCCCCAAAGTGTGAAGATGTCGGTGGACTTGGTGTACCTTCTGCACTCATCCTGCGTGGGAGCGGGCAGGGAGCGGGGAAGGAACGCTTCAGGCCGCGTGGGCACGGGGGGCTGGGCCGAGGGGCACAGACCGCACGTGTGCGCTGCCCCAGCCCACCTGGCTGCCTCAAAGGTGCATCCCGCTCTATAGGGAGCCTTTCGGAAGCGTCGCACCCCAGTTTCAGCTTCGTGCGTTCTGTCTTAGGTAAAGGCTCTGAGGGGCTTCGAACAAAGCCTTGCTTTGCTCCTCGGGCAACTGCCTCGTCCATCTGTAGGTTATCTTGCTAATATTTGCACAGGGAATCTCCAGGGTCACGGATCACAGGGATTGCCCCGTTCTTTAGCTGAGCAGTGTTGTATGTTTTTGATGCGGACTTTGTTTATTTTTTTCCCCTCATCCGTCTTGGCTAGATGCTCCTTAGGGATTCTCCTTTTGCAGTCACATTGCATCCCCAGGTGGGGAAGAGAACCAATCATCAGCTGCCTTTAGTATTGAAAACTACTGTAATGTAAAAACTGCCACATGTAATTGATCTGGATTAAGGTTTGTGAGAGCTCACTGAGACTGCGGTGTGGGTACCAAAAATATGTCTCTCTTCTTTTTTTCTAGGAACTTTATATTGCTGTGGGAATATCTGGAGCAATCCAACACTTGGCTGGAATGAAAGACAGCAAGGTATGTAAAGGTGCATGTACTAGGAAAGATTTTTGAGGTAGGAAATGAGTTGACTCCCTTGCTTTTGCATCAGTGCTTTAGACGGTTTTCCTACTTTCCTGCTGCTTTAAAACACTCTTTGACAGAAAAAATAAAGATACTGTGGCAAAACATCTCACACAATAGAAGAACCTTTGCACTACAACCCAAAGTGATCAGTGGAAGCAGCTAACTGACTTTGTTTAAAAAAACCCCAACCCAAAGCACATATGCCTGAATTCTATACAATAGTTCCATTTGCCTTTATTCCAGACTATGACATATTAATTCATGCATAACAATGCGCAATTTGAATTATGAACTTACTATTCCATAAAGTAAAAGATTTCTCTGACATTCCTGCATTTAGCCATTCAAATGGAAACCTGCTATAAAACGGCAGTAAAACTTTAAAAGGTTTAACTCGTTAGTTGCCAAAGCCAATAACCCAAACTCGGAATTGCCAGTTTGGCCCACAGTGCAGTGTTTGGAAAGAGGAACAGAGTTACCTGCTGATTCATACTATCCAGTGCCAGACATCAACAACTGGAGGTCCTGCCTCCCACAGTAATTTTTTAAAAAGGATACGTATTTTTTTTTTTTTTTCTGTTTTCAGGGAATGAACTTAACCAAGCCACAGCTTTGAATAGTTTATAAAGCTGAGGAAAAGGGTTGCAAAACTTTGCAGGTAGTTTCTTGTGTTTAACCAGCGACAGACCATTGAGTTTGTGACTGGTAATTGTCCTCACAAACCAGCCTGTGTGGTAGGATGATTTCTGCCTTCTTACCCTTTTTTTTTTTTCTCATGTATTATTTAAATATTTAGGGGGGAAATGATAAGCTTTCTAAAAGCAGGGACTCAAGTGGTGTTAGCATTAGTTGATGCAGTGGAGAAAAAACCACTAAAATTCAAAATGTTAAGGGTGAGTGATGGGCAGGGGTGAAGGTCACTGTTGAGAAGTGGGAATTGTGGCCGTGGATTCCCAAGGGCTTTCGTGGAGCAGCGTTGCCACAGAGTCTCCTGCTTGCAGCGCCGCAGAGGGAGAGGCCAGGCGCAGCACTGCTGCCACGGCTCCTCTGCCACTGCTGGACCACAGTGGCACACGTGGCTTTGTCTGGAGGAGTTCAGTGCCCAGCTGTGCCCCTGGGTGAGTGAGGAGGTGGGCAGGTGGGATGAACAGCAGCCACTGACTGGTACTGGAAGCTGCATGAGACTCAGTGTGACCTCTTTGTGTTCATCTGCTGCCTTATCGCAGTTACGACTGCCAGCAACACTGGGAACCTCTGACTTGAAGTGCCAGAATTTCCTTTGATATAAAAATACTGAGCAGTGATATTATCCTGTACTGTAACAGCAAAACCTCTGCTTTTATGGCTTTTCCAATGGCATGTTTGATAGTTTGAGATATTCTGCTATAAGAAATAAGGACAGATGAAATTTGTTGATATGAGATGCATATTTAACCTTTCCATTTCTCCCATATCTCATAGTTTTTTTAGTGTAAGCTAATGTATCTGTTGTAAAATTCAGATTTAGTTATTGGTATTTGGAATGTGTTCTGCCTTCCTTTTAGCTAAAGCATTTAAGTGAGATAGTTGTGGAAAAGATCCAGATCCAGTTTTCCCAAACAAAGAACTCTGCAGCCATGGGAGCTCTCTGGAGTGTCCCCTGTCCTCCCTCAGCACTCTGAATTATCTGGCATTGTGAACTTGTACACTTCAGGATATGTTTTCCAAAGCAGTCAGATGCTTTCTACCAAGTGAAATGTATAATTTATTTGTTCTTTTACAGCAAGGTAGAAAATGCAGCTTTTGAGGAGACCTGGAGAATGGTTGTTGCTTTCTTTCCTTATTTCTAATTCCCTCATGAGAGTTCCCCTATCTTTTCTTACTCAGAGATTTAACTCACAAAGTTCTGCTGTGAGCAAGGCGATGCTTTTGCTGCTTACCTGAGTTAGCAATGAGGTAGGGAACCAAATCTTACTGAAGTTACCTCAGCTAAAGGAGGCAGAGGAAGGACTGGGCCGCCAAACCAAAGCTTCAGACAGTTTTGCAAGCAATTGGTGTTCATCATTTTTGTGCTAAGGACAGAGCTGGCAGCCCCTGTGGTGTCACTGACTGCTGCCCTGGGCTGGGCCTCAGCATCAGCCCCTGTGGATGGTTCTGCAAGGCATGGCAGGGCCTCAGTAGGGTCAGAGAAAGTCTTTGCTGTGCCGGTATCCTCGGGGCTCACAGCCTGGATTTGCAGCTTCCTGCACTGCAGCTTGTCAGGGGACACTTGTATTTGCAAACAGGGGTAACTGAAATAAAACCAGGAAAGCTCTGGGGAGAACATTTCAAGGGCAGCATTGCTGCAGCACTTGCAGGTCCTTGGCTGTGAGCTGGCCCAGAGGGCAGGGGCAGTGCTCTGCTGTGGCTACTGCCTGCGTGCACGTGTGATGGGGTCCTTACAGGGACTCTCAGGGGACAAATGGCGTGCCAGGGAATAACATTTCTGGGGGCCTAAAACCACACGATTTGTAAACTTTTCTCTCTGAGTTACTGCCACTAGGCCCCTGCTTACCGAGCCACTAATTTTGCTGGACTTTCAGTGGAGGGAGTAGAGCTCCACTTTCAGCAGAGGGAGTGAAACGGACACACGGAGGTGGCGCCCTGGGTGTGGCAGGCAAGTGCCTCAGCTGCCTGTTGGGTTAGAGCTGCCGCAATCATTGTTCCCCCTGGCAGCGTGCAGGTGGGCAGGCACTGCCCCAGAGCTGTGCTTTGGGCCCCTGCTTGGTGCAAGGCTCCTGGGAGCTGCTGGGTTTGCTTTAGGATTCTTCTCCCTTCCTCTGTGGTGTGCTCCCCATCCTGTTGCAGATTTTGATGAGGACACCCACCCACGCTTATTTTGCTGGAAGCTGTCACAGGCAGTGAAGGATGATTTACCTGTATGGCAGAGTTTAAACCAAGCCGTTTTCTGGATCATTGTGTTGGGATTTGTTGTGCTGTTTTCTACTGTCTGACAAACTAAATGCTATCTATGCCCATTGTAAGTACAGAGGCCTTTGGGCAGGGCTTTATTGCGCTTGTTGTAACTGCTGCCTCCAGGTTAGTTCTGCCATGGTGCACCTTAGAATGTGCAGATAATCTTTTGTAGTAATTTTTTTCTAGGCTTTTCAGCAGGGAAGGATAGCAGAGATGTATATGATGAGCAGGGAAGGGATGTTGTTTTGTTTTGTTTTGTTTTGTTTCTTCAAGGGGATTGTGGTGTATGTGGAGGGGCGGGTGTTTATTTTTGAGATGGAAAAATACTAAATGCCCAGAAAAATCTTCTGCTTCTGAGGGCTTGGAGAGAATATAGCCCATTTCCTGGCTAAGACCTGGCACTGTAATCCAGCCCCAGAGGATGATCAATATTCATATGGTGCTTTAACTTTGCTTGCAGACCATTGTTGCTATTAACAAGGATCCAGAAGCTCCAATTTTCCAAGTGGCAGACTATGGACTGGTAGCAGACTTATTTCAGGTGAGGCTAAACCTGATGTGCAGGATAACTTTGGGAGAGCTGACAGGAGCTTATGTAATACAATCTAATGAGTGCTAACGATGTGTGTGTGAGGGTGTTTGCTTTGGGTTGTTGTTTAAAAATTTGCTTTCTGATGTCATGATTTGCATGCTTAAAATTGAATCCCCTGCAAGTAGGGTGTGTTGGGGGGGGTGTCACAGCCAGCCTGCCTCAGTTCCGCTTTCCTCAGGTTGAACCATTTTGGAAATAACCACACATAGGTGCTTGCGTGTATTTTTAAGCTTCAGAAAGTTTGGAAGTGCAGAGTTGGCAGGAGGCGTGATTATTTCTGCCTGGGCTTGCTGCCTCCCTGCCTAATGCCCAGGAGGAGCTTGCAGGTCCTCTGGAGCCCCAAGCCGTGAGGCAGCCC
>VZTF01004062.1:0-163021 GCA_013397755.1 Cnemophilus loriae
TTGCTGAGGGTGCTCTCAATCCTTTTTTCTATGACATTAATGAAGATATTAAGTAACACTGGTCCCACCACGGACCCTTCAGGGACACCACTTTTCACTGATGTCCATCAAGACACTGAGCCAGTGATCGCTACCGTCTGGATGCAACCATCCAACCAGTTCCTTATCCATCTAATAGTCCACTCATCCAATCAATCTCTCTCCATGTTGTGGGGGACCATGTCAAAGACTTTACAGAAGACCAAATAAATTATATCTGTAGCCTTTCCCTTGTCCACTGATGGAGTCACTCCATCAAAGAAGATCACTAGGTTGGACGGGCAGGACTTGCCCTTGGTGAAGCTGTGCTGTCTGTCTTGAATCACTTCCCTGTTCTCCATGTGCCTTAAGCATAGCTTCTAGGAGGATCTTTCCATGATATTCCCAAGCACAGAGGTGAGTGCGACAGGTTGATAGTCCCCAGGGCCCTCTTTTCTACTCTTTTTAAAGATAGGTACAATATTTCCAGTTTTACAGTCACCTGGACTTCACCTGACTGCCATGACTTTTCAAATATGGAGATAGGCAATTACATCCCTTAGTTCCCTTAGGATTCTGGGATGCATGTCATCTGGTCCCATAGACTTATGCATGTTCAGGGTCCTCAGGTGTTAATGAACCTGACCTTTACTTGCAGCAGGAAGCACTTTGCTCTCCCAGTCCCAGTCCTGCTGTCCATCCACTCGAGAGACGTGGGAAGAGAGGTTGCCATTGAACACTGAGGCAGAAATGTTGTTGAGTACCTCAGCCTTCTCCTTGTACATTATTACCAGTTTTTCAGCATTGTCGGTGCGGGGAGTTCATCTTTGACATTCCTTTTCTGGTTAATGTACCTGTAGAAGCCTTTCTTGTTATTCTTTATGTCCCTTGCCACGTTCAGTTCCAGCTTTGCCTTGGCCTTCCTCACCCCATCTCTGCACAACTGAACTTCGTCCCTGTATTCTTCCTGGGTTACCTGTCATTGTTTCCACTGCCTGGACATTTGCTTCTTTCACTTTAGTTTGACCAGCAGTTCAGCAATGCTGACCTCTTGCTTTCCTTACCCAATTTCTTGCTCCTGGGGATTGTTAACTCCTGTGCTCTATGGAATACTTCCTTAAAGATCTGCTAGCTTTATATAATAGTAAATATCTAGTAACGTATAAATAGCATACTTAGATTACTAACAATATCTCAACAAATAGTATCTTAAAATATCAAATAATAATAAATATTTAATAATAATTAAGGTTTTTCTTCTTTTTTTTTCAGGTAACTGGAGTTGTGGGCAGAGCAGAGCTTTTATCATCTATTTTTTTCCTAGCTGCTTTTTTGTCATACACAAAGTCTAAAGGGCCAGATAATACAATAGGTAAATAATTGACAAATAGAGATATAATTTAATTTCTTTATCACTGATGAAAATGCTCTTAAAACCATAATAGAAGTGTACTGGTTATTCAGCAAGTGTGTACCAAAACTCCTTCAGCCCCAAGATACCCGTGTAATACTACTTTCCATTATAAATTGCATTTTTTTTTCCCCAAGACTTAGGCATTTCTTAATTAGTTTTATAACACCTGCCTTAGGGGATTCTTGCACTGACTTTTATTATTGCAATTTAAGTGGAAGTGTGCCAAGGTGCCTCAGATGGCCAGTCACAAGAAAGCTGCAAAGTTTCAGTGCAGATGAAGGAGGCTTGCCTCTTTGCCAGAGTCAGATTGACACAGTGAAAAGTCATGACTCCCTGTAAAGTATTCCATTTGAAAAAGTGCTCTGATGATTTAGGAAATACTGAGTTATTTTGTTTTACTTATTATAAATTAGTCTTTTACCCTTGATTTAGTTCTTTCAATTTAAAGGAGGGGCAGTTTTAAAATTGATGCATGTGTATTATTTCCTGTAGAGTAAAACTGGTCGTCTTTCATAAGAAATTACATAGTAAACAAGTTTACAGAACATGGCATATTCAAACACGATGAGCCAAAGTCTTCACTTCACTCTAACTTTTAGGTTAATTTCCTTCATTAAATGTTTGTATTTTTTGTAAGATGGAACATTTTCAATAATGTCTTCTTTATTTGCAGTGTGGACTCCAATTGCAGTGACTGTGTTTCTAGTAGCTGTTGCAACACTGTGTAAAGAACAAGGAATAACAGTGGTTGGGATATGCTGTGTGTATGAAGTATTTATTGCTCAAGGGGTAAGCTGTTGAAAAATAAAGTGGATTTCTGTTAGGAGACATTAAGTACTTTCAGCATCATATTTCAGCACTGATCTTTCTCAGTTCAGGTTAACTCAATAGTTCTGTTACATTTTTCAGATTTTTTTGAGTCAGTTCATGTTTGACATAAACGGTTCATGATGAGGGAATCAAATGACTTTCAAGTTGTCCTTTACACACCATACAGGGATATTAGAAAATATACTCAGTAAAGACTTGACAGGTCTTAATGGAAGCCTACGGTTTTACTTGACTGAGATTTGCAAATCCTGACATGTAACAGTCTTGATTAAAGTTTGGGGTGCATAAAGGTGGGGGATTATTTGTTATTAATCCCTATAGTAAAAATAGACAACATGTTATATACAAATGCATTTTATCATTTTCTATTGAGTAACCAAATGTGTTAGTCTTATTTGAATAAGTAATATTCCTAAGAAATTTGTTGTTCTAAGAATACTGTTATCTGATATATTTCATTTTAAGCATTGATAAGGTTTTAAATTGATAGTAACTTTTCCTTAAAGAAACAAGATGTTCCTGCAATTAAATAATTCTTACCTTTTTAATAATCAAAATAAATGCAATTAAAAATGTATCATTGCATATTTTAAGAAAAATTTCTAGTTATTATTCCTTAATTACTTGCAGGAATATTTTGCAAGAAATGCACCAATAACAGCCAAAAGATTGTCTATCTTGAGGATGCATAATCAAGGCCAAAATACCAAAATCACACAGATGTCTTTGTAACTATTGCCTTTGCAGATAATGAATAAACATATAGGTAGTTATAGATATATAGATATATCGATGTTTATCTATATATCTATATATTTGCAGATAGTGAATAAGCATATAATTTTCAAGCTGGATTTTTAAGGAAATCACCAGTACATGACTGGTTTTCAGCCCACTTTTCCTGTCTTTTAGTAACTTTGGATCTGATCTTCAATTTCACTAAAGTTTAACATGATTGTGTAAGTCAATTGAGTAGGAAAGATAAAATGCAAACTGAGGCTTCTTCTGAAAAGCACAGAATGTTAATTTAAGAGTTTTACCAGTCCTCAAAAACCTTTCAGTTTCTGTAGTTTAGCCAACTGGTATATGTGAAGGAATAAATATCACCAGCAGAAGTCATGAAAACAAAGGGAAGGAAGCACACAGGGAAGAAATTAAAGGTTATGTAATGGGAAACTGCAAGATCATGATGTTCATGAGGCAAGGAGTGATAACTTACTGCAGCAGAGGCATAAAATAGAAAGCCAGGGGTAATCAGGAAGCAAATAGTATTTCTATCATTTGTAAGGAATTTTGTTTATAGGGCAAGTTTTCAGAGGGGCTGATAATTCTGAAAAAAGTGATTTTTCTTCTTGAAAGTTCATTTCATGGTTACGATTCATTTGTTCAAGCCTCTGAAGATGGTACAGTTTTTTGATCTGTCAGCATAAAATAGCTACAGGCGTACAGGTTCAGCTGTGGTAGTGTTAGCAAGAATACTGGAATAGTTTATTAGAATGGAGACCTTATTTTGAGGACTTGTCATGAAAGCACTAAGAAGCTGAATTAAGTAACTATTGGGAGCAGACATTTAGAGAAAACCAAGGGAAAAAAGTATTAGGTAGCTCATATTTATCTAAGAGAGTAATGAATAACCTGTCTGCTTATAAATAATTTTTTAATTTGCAGTACACCTTGCCAGCATTGTTGGACACTGCTGTAGAGATTCTTCGAGGGAAGGGCAGTATTCCTTTCTCTATGCTCCAAACACTGTTGAAGCTCATAGTCCTAATGTTCAGTACGCTGCTGCTTGTAGTTGTCAGAGTCCAGGTTATCCAGTCTCAGCTTCCAGTGTTTACAAGGTAATAGTAAAGAAGTTTCTTATTTACAGTTGTTTATAAATGAGATGTGACTTAATGAAGTCTGAATGAAATGGCCAAAAATATATGAACTGGAGTGTTACTCATTTATTTTAATATTAGTATTCAGTATCTGTACAATATTGCATTTTTTGTGAAATTGCTAAATGATATATTTCAGCAACTGTTGACTAAAATGTCCAAAATATTGACGTATCTGAGCAGGCAGCCATTTAAAAAAGTTTACAGTTGATAGTTCATCTTAGTAATTCAGAAATTAAATTTCTTATTGCTGAAGTATTTTTATTGTCTCTGTATTTGAACCTTGGCTGAATTCTGTAAACCTCTTAAGTTTTTTGTCTTCAACATACAGGATATATTTTACATTCTAGGTATGTACTATGTGGAAAATGGTTGTCTTCAGATAGACTACTTGAGGATAAGTGTGTATGAATAACATTAGAACTGAAAAACTAATTTATCTTAAGTTTTAGCAGTGTAGAAATACAGGAATCTAATACTGTCCCTGGAAGAATGAGACACACTATTAAAACTATTAAAAACATGAGCAAGGACCACTGAACTCAACTTGAAGTGTAAATCATTCTGTTTCTTCAAACTTATGTTGATTATATCCCAAAACAATTTCATAAACATGGAGGAGGCTCTGTCTCTCTCTGCAGTGAATCATTGTGCATGGTTTCACACCTGACAGATGTAGGAAGATAAGGATATTTTACATGTCCGTAATTAGTAGTACTAGCTGTGACTCTAAAGTTTGCCACAAAGTGAATCAAGACCGTATCTTTCTTCTTTAAAAGCTCTTTTTTCTCCTTTCTTTTGCTTTAGGTTTGATAACCCAGCTGCTGTTAGTCCATCCCCAGCAAGACAGCTGACTTTCAACTACCTCCTCCCTGTGAATGCTTGGCTTCTCCTCAATCCCTCAGAATTATGCTGTGACTGGACAATGGGAACTATTCCTCTTGTGGAGTCTTTGTTAGATGTTAGAAATGTTGCCACCCTTACCTTCTTTTGCTTTCTGGGATGTTTGACGGTCTTCAGTCTCCGATACCCTGGAGATTCCTCCAAGACAGTATTGATGGTATGAATGAGGCATTGTTTTTGTCCTTTTGTTAAAGAGTAAGTGGCTCAGGTTGTATGGTCACATGTGTAATCTGCTGTGACCCACAAATAGAATGTGCATCTCCTTTTGGGCTAGAATGAGCACATAAGAGGAAAATTGTCTAGCAACAAAACCGCTAAATAGCAATTAAGGATGTGACTCTATCAGAGATGAGAATAAATATGCCCCTTGTTATGTATTTGTATACTGTATTGCAGCCTTTCTCAGATATTCAGAGCTCAACTGGCAAATGGGGGCTTTCAGTAGAATTTAAATGTGTTTCAAGGACCAGAATGCATTTTCATTCGGCAAGCTGTCTACCTTATTTAAATGTCAGTAGTCGTGATGTGTATTTAGCTAGAGACTTGATTTTCTTTCTCATAGGTATAAAAGAAAGGACATATTTTTGCATTTAGGAATAAGGTTTCCACTTTTATTGTTGTTTTGTTTTTCTTCTGTAAGTTCTTTTTGTATTATAAAGAAAATCTAATTTTGTCAAACTGTAAGATCAGTTCCTTTCTGTCTATTGACTATTATATGTGATCTTAAAACTGAGAGGGGTTAACAGGAAAGAATATTTTGGAAGAAATGTAAAGGATCAAAGGAGCTGGTATTTTTGAAAAAAAACAGTCATCAGTTATTGATTCCATTGCAAATTTTTACAAGGTTAATGATAACCTGATACCATACTTTTTATTAGTTCAGTGGTGCAGTTATGTGTACAACAAAACTGCATGCATTTATCTTAGTCTGCTTCAGAAATAATGTGGTTTTTAGTATGTTAATCAGCCAACAAAAGTTTCAGATGGGTGGTAATATTTATTCATAACCTAAGATTTAAGTAGTTCTTTGCTAAGCAGCTGACAAATTTTGATTCACTTCTAAAAGACCTAGCATTATAGTTCTGACTCATATGGTTTTTCTTGTCACTGGAGCAAGGCAATATATTTCACTAGAAAATCAGTGAAAATGATATCTAGTAATGCTGATGAAATCTCTTGTCCTGAATTTGGAAACCGTATATGAAGAGAAAAAATTTAGATAGCCTATTGATATCATAAGCGTGCAAGGTGACGTGCTTGGAAAATAAGTTTTACAGCGCTTCAAATATGCAAAGGAGTAGTGTCATTTTCCTCCTTATATAAGCTGAGGCATAAGCTTTTCTCCAGTGCAGTTAGCAGGAGAAATGTGTGTGGGGAGTGGTTCACATTTTTTATAGGACAGCTCTTGAATTTTAAGGCTGTTTATTTCCCTGCATTTCTGTTTATTCCCTACCCGGTGGAGCTCACAAGAGGAAAGGGTTAGTGGGTTTGTCAGCATACCTTGGTGTAAGTCAGTTTTTGTTTGAGGGTGGTATTTTTACACGTGTTTTTATAATTCCAAGTGCCTTTCATAGGAAGGATTTTCTGAGATCATTCACTCCAGCATGCAAGCCTTGATGTCACCTGACACAGTATAGTCCTGGTTTAATGCAAGTTGTTTTCCTTTAATCTATACCTATGTTGTATATATAACTTTCAGTATGATGCTGATTTTCTTCAGACATCAAAGTGCCTGGAAGCTAATTTCATAGGAAAGGGGAATGCAATATTTTATATTAAGTATTAATTGTTATGTACTACAAAATGAAACAGTATGGTAGGCCAAAGCCCATTGCTGCATTCCAGTAAGCCATTAATAGCCCCAAGTAATCAATGTATTCTGTGTATTGTGAGGCTCAGTTGTGTTTTTGTTTTCATGGAGCTTAGTGAAGTGCTGTGGATAAGCAACTGAGCTGTGTTAATGATCCTTGTGCATATTCTTGAAATACCCTTGAAATATAAGATGAAATCTTACTTGAAGTTTTAAATCAGTGTTGCATTTTTATATATGTAATCCTAGGTTGATTTTCAAATTAGATTATTTAACTGTTTCACCATGGAAGAGGCAGTTAATGTTGTGCTTAAGTCTAGACATACAGTTGTACTGAAAGTTTCTAGAAAATTCCTCTTTCTTCAAAGAAACATTCCATTTCTGTAGGTTTGTTTTTGTGGGGTTTTTCTTTGTAACTTGGAGGCCAGATATTTTGAAATAATCGTTAATGTCTTTTCTGGAACCAGAGATTGGAAAGCCGCTATTTAACAGTCACGCAGGACTTAAAGCAAATGGTCATGTCCACTTTCTTTGCAGCAGATGGATTTCTTTGCCTCTTAATAAACACAACTTTTGATAAGAAGTCTGTCCCCGAACTAAGAACTTCAATTGTGTGGTTCTTAAGTTCATTGTCATTTCAGGTACTTTGGGGTGCTCTTAGCGCTCTGTCCAAACACTGATGTTTATTCAGTGACTGCTTGTGATTTTGTTATTCACATTTCTTAGAGAAACTCAGAACAGACTCTATTGTACTGTAAAAATAGCTGCTTTATGCCTCAAATAAGCTAATGATTTTTAATTGTTAGATGCTGTCCAAGGTTCTTACACTGTCTTGTTTCTGTATCTGGCACTCTTACTAAAACATTGTTTTGAATTTAATTAATCCTTTGATCCTACTGATTTGTCCTCTTTCTGTAGCATAGAAAATCAAATAGACTTGCAAGCCCTTAAGTAAGGAATAGAATCATTTGCAGATTACTACTTGCCATATTCAGAGGGATCTCAATGTAAAACAGATCTGAATATTTTTTAAAAAAAGACCAAATATCTACTATGTATGTCTGATTTTATGGGATTATTTTTGTAGTTTGTAACTTGTTTCTTGGGTACAATTTGTCACTGCCAATATCTTGATTACTAATGTTGTTTGTATTTCTTTTCTAGGCACTCTGCTTAATAGTACTACCATTCATTCCTGCGTCAAACCTGTTTTTTCCTGTTGGATTTGTAGTAGCAGAACGAGTGTTGTATGTTCCTAGCATGGGATTCTGCATTTTAGTAGCACATGGATGGAAGAAATTATCAAATAAAAGGTAAATAAATTCATACTGGTAAAAGCCCTAATGGGAAAGCTTGCATAACCGTAAATATGGTTATCTTCTATGAAAGTAAGAGATGAGTATGAATCAAAGCTGGTTTAACTTTATTCAGAGTTGATTACTGACTGACGTTTATACAATGCATGTGTGTCAGCAAATTCAAGTTTCTGAAAATTTAATCAGTAAAAGATAAAATTTTCAGAAATGCCATGCTAGGAATGAATATCAGAGCCATTCAGTATTTGTTAAACTAAAGAATTCTTTGGTGAACAGTTTCTCCTTAAAAGTTGTGCTCTAAAAGCATGTTTTGCACACGCTTTTATGTTTTGTGATATCTTCTACACTGATCCGGACATACCTCCCACTGACGTTGAATGCTTTACCCTTCTTAGCCCAGTGGCATCCTAGTGCCAGCTCAGACAAGTGGAAAGGCAGCAATTTGCAGTCTATGTTGTCTGCTGTTGTTAGAGATGAGGTGTTGCAGTAAAATTTACGCAAACTGGTGCTGCTGAAGCTGACAGCACCTGGATAATGAGAAAGTAGTGATACCTTGTGGGAGTGTGGAGAAAATATTCTCACAAATCCCACTACGAGGCAGTAAAAACAGAAGTGATGTGAAAGAAAGCAAGGAACCAGGAGAGGATGGCTGGGGAAAAAAATTAGGCAGCTAGTGTTGTTTACTACAAAAATATTGGAAATCAGCTCTCTAAAATGAGAAAGAAAAGGCTCCTTGCTTTAGAAATGCGTGGAAAGAAAAAATTTTCTTACAAGCCTGCTGGGCATACAGATTACTGTATATACCAGTTCTCATTGATCACTTTGGTAGTGTTTTAGAATTACTCTCTTGATTTTGCAGTTCCACTTTTTTGGTAATTTTAAAACCAAACATGGTAGTCAAAACATGCATTTTGTTTACCTTAGAAGTGGATGAGGAAAAAACCTTGCAATTTTTAGTAAACCCCTGAGAAGTAGGTTGCAGAGTGAACAAGTGTTCCATAAGTCAAGTGTAAGAAATAGCTCTTAAGGGTGAACACCTGTATGTCCACTAAAAAGTGAGATTTTTTTAAAACAAAATGATAGTCATAATTATGGGAAGGCTATTGAATGTTTGACATCTTTTTCATAGTTGAATTAGAATTCAGAAACCAAATGATCAGCATGTTAAAGTATATGCTTTATATCTGTTGCGTTTAAACTCCAGAAAAATAAACTGCACAAAATGAAGATTATTCCTGACAAGCTTGTCACAGAGAGTGATATTTGCCCCGGTTTGCAGCATTAAAAATCAAATTGCTAGAAAGACACTAAACCTTTCTCCTACTTAGATATTACAGTAGCACTAGAGTTGCATTCGCTTATGGAAGATAGGGTAGTCTCCACAAGGTGTGTTCTATAGCGTGGGAAAGATTGGCAATGTGTGCAGTAAAGAATATGTGTGGAATTGTCTGATGCGAAACAAAAGCATCAGGTGATATTTTAGTCGCTTTTTTCATTTCTTACCATTTTGTATAGTGTTTTGGAGAACCTCACTTTTTGGAATCATATTTATTGTCTTAAATTACAGATAAGTTTTAAGAGAAGTATAATTTTTGTAAATGTTCTGTACAAATTCTATTCTGTTTTGTGAATTGGGCTTGTTCTTATTAAGGGAGTTGCATAGGCATAATAACAAAATCAGGTAAACAAAATTAATTTGAAATTGAACATTATTTCTTTTCAAACTCTGGAGTGTGCTAGTCACAAATGTGATCCTTTGTTTGCCTTTTAGCATATGAGATACTTATTCTAATAAAAATTAGAATTGTTGGTGTGCTTACAACAGATCTTTGTTTGTTTTATTTAATAGTGTGCTAAGAAAAATTTCTTGGGTTTGTTTGGCTGCGGTGCTATTCACTCATGCCTTAAAAACACTGCACAGAAACTGGGATTGGGAGTCGGAGTACACTTTGTTTATGTCTGCTCTGAAGGTACTGTATTCTGTTTGGAAAGGATAATGGGAAGTTTCTGTTGCTGTTCTTAAGAAGCTGCAGTGGAACATGATAGAAATGGGCAAAAATGATGCTTGTTTCGGCACATTAATTTCTATATTGACAGTATTGGCATCTAATTAGTTGCTTTTGGGAATGCTTTAAAAGCACTGTGATGCACACATTGAAATTCATGTGCAGAAAACAGATGATAATTTTTCTTGTGTCAAAGCAGTTGAATTTACGTTCTTGTCTGGATGAAAGCAGGGTACATTTCAGTACAAAAATCTATGAAAAGTTTGATGCGTAGAATAATTTCCTCTAAGTTCATGTGGCATGATAAGACAATTTGCAAAATATCCCATAACAATTACAATGAATGTTAAGATGTTTGGTATTTTTAGGGGCAAATAACTAAAACAAATTGATGTTGCACAACAAGATCAATGTAATCTTTCTGTATTTAGTGTTTTGTTATTCTTTTCATATAGAAGCTTGACAAAATCTGTCATTTGCTTTACATTTTTATGACTTAAGATATAGTTAATAGAAACCCAATTATTAAGTGATTTCACCTTAATACCTTCTGCTTTGTTATATTTTTCTGGTTCTAGGTAAATAAGAACAATGCAAAACTATGGAACAATGTGGGGCATGCGTTAGAAAATGAAAAAAATTTCGAAAGAGCTCTGCAGTTTTTCATACAAGCCACACAAGTGCAACCAGGTAAACCTTTGACTAGTTGCCATGTCTGCACTCCTGGTATTTTAGTATACTTAGCTTACTTAACAGCTTCTCAATACACTGTTTTGCTTCAGTTGAACATCAAGCAGTGTCATATAGTAAGTTAATTGATCCAGGCTTTTTGGAAATAAACTATAAAGGTCCTCCACAAAAAGTTTCTATCTATAAAAAGCTGCAAATACTTTCAAAACTATTCCTTGTATGACATTTTTTATGAATTAACTTAAACTGTGATTTCTCTTGGAGTATAAATATTGCTTCATTTTTTAATTAAAAAGTAAGAAAGTGTAAGAAAATAAAAAAATCTCAATAATATCAAAATGCACATTTAAGCTATTTTACGTATTGCTGCAAAAGAAATTCTAGATAGTACTGGACAATCTTTCCTTTTAGAAGATTATTAAATAACCTTCAATTTATGTTCCTCTGTTATGCCAAGAAATTAAAGATAGATACATGGAAGTACGATAGGACCTCAAACTTTTTACAGTTTCCACAGTAACTTTATAATCCTTCTGCAGTTCATGGTTAAATTATTGGCTTTGTAATTAAGATGAAAAATGATAGAATTGCTTTGTTCTTTTGGTGATGGGGATGGTCTGTCAGAGTACCTGCACTTCACGATACTCTGAACGCAGAGGTCTTTAATTTCCTGATACTCAATGCATGGAAATATTTTAAATTTCATTCTCTTCTTTATTAAGATGATATTGGTGCCCACATGAATGTAGGAAGAACTTACAAGAACCTAAACAAAACTAAAGAAGCTGAAGAATCGTATATGATTGCTAAATCATTGATGCCACAGGTAATTAGTAACTTTATTTTATCTACCACTGCACAGAACCTATATTTTTTGTATTTTTCCTGTGGCTCTGTGTGGCTGTATACTTTAAGTTTATCAGTGTTTTCTTAAAACCTATCTATGAATAAAATAGGCTGTATGTGCTCATGTCTGTGATAAAACTGCTAGCTTGGAACTCTGCTACAACTGTTTTAATTTTACTTTTTATACTGCTGTATTGTGTTTTGGGTTTTTTTTCTGAAATTGAGGGTATAAAAGACAGCAGCAGCCAAAACCTACAGTTTCTAGTCACAATTGGTTTATTTTCACTTACAGCTAATACATTGGTGGTGACTGAGTTTCTGAGCCCTTCAGAGAAGGTTTAAATACAGCATTGAAGGTTGGAGAAGGTAGCCACAGCAGCAACAAAAAAAATGTTTGCCTGAACATGCCTTTATAAACACGTTTTGTTACCTTTCCTATTTGTTAGGTTATATTTATACCTAGGAAATTTTACTTGTTCAAGCTCTTAAGAGAAAAAGAGAGTAGTATTTTGGAGAATGTATGAAGTTAATAAAAGCTGTGGCTAAAATGAGCCTAGCAACAAAAATGAGCAGCTGTATGAGTAGAAGCATGACATTTAAAAGTTTGTATTGTGAAACATTATGAAGATTCTAAATGGATAAAGTATAAACAGTACAGCAGTTGCAATGTCATAGCATTTTCATCTTTCCTCACTACTTTTCATTTGCTATATCAGTTGGCAAATCATTGGCTGTAAAATCTTATTTACACTTTTCTTAGGCTAAAGGGTTATAAAAAGGAAAGAAAATGTCTGACAGAATGTCGGTTTAGGCTTTAGGAAATATTTTTGTCTGAATGGGGAAAGTTTTGCGAGGTCTGGTTGGTTTCTAGTGGCTATCTACATGAGCCCAATTAAGTAGTAGCAGAGCTTAATTAACTGGTATCTTAAATATTGTACAAGTTATCTATGTTTTCATAGAAATAAAGAATAAAAAAGATCCTGTTTATTTTTGGATATGATTTTTCTGGAAAAGAATTACTGCTCTTTGTCATTATTAAGAGCCTGCACACTAATGTCCAATAGTACCCTAGAACAAATGCAGCAGAGTGAAAAGGAGTTCTGTACTGATTATCTTTCATACTTTTGCTCATCTGTGTTTGCTGCATACATTCTCTTTGACAGATCATTCCAGGGAAAAAGTATGCAGCGAGAGTTGCTCCTAACCATCTAAATGTTTATATCAATCTCGCAAACTTAATTCGAGCAAACGAATCTCGCCTTGAAGAAGCGGATCAGTTGTATCGACAAGCAATTAGTATGAGGCCGGATTTCAAGCAGGCTTACATCAGCAGGTATATTTTCTAATTTTAGAGATACATATTCTTGAATGATCTTTTTTGTGTTTGCATTGCTGTGATCAGTATTTAGTTCATACAGTTCAATTAGCTGCTGAAATTGTTTCATTTCCAAGTGAGAAGATGAAGACTTGGGACAAGAGTAAATTATTGATTACAAGTCCTTGTCTTTTAAATTCCTGCTTCAAGTGGTGTATTTCCATGCAGGTTCTGTATTCAAACATTGTATAGAAAGACACTTCCATTAGATTTCTTTATGAATCTCTTACTCAAATTTCTAATCTCATAGTTTAGTTCTGAACTAAAAAGCTTTTGGTTAGTGTGAATCATGGAGCTTTCTTTATACTTTTTTGTTAAAAATGGCCCAGAAGATGCAAGTCTTAACTATTTAGTTGACATTAATTGCATTTTAGTTAAGAGTAATGCGGATGTGGGTATTGAGGCTTCTGTCCACTATTTTGTTTATTGTGATTCCCACTGGAACTTAGGGAGGTTCAAAGATGCCTGAACTGTAGCTGTTGCAGTGTAATTAGAGAGCCAAATCAGGCACCCTTGATCACTTCTTTTTTAGTTCTTGTCCTGCTTATGCATTTGTTGTATGCAGATTTTTGAGAGCTGAAAGCTTTAGGAATGGTATGTAAAAGAGGGTCTTATGTTGTTTTGTGCTTAAAACTAACAAAATAAAAAACCCCACTGTTATCTGACATCTGCTGTCTATAGGAAGGCAAACTTTCAAAAAACCTGTCAATTTTCATATGGGCAACAATAAAAGTATGGTTCTTCAACAGGGGAGAATTACTTTTAAAAATGAACAAACCTCTGAAGGCTAAGGAGGCTTACCTTAGAGCTCTAGAACTAGATAGAACCAATGCAGACCTGTGGTACAACTTGGCAATTGTTTACATTGAACTGAAAGATCCAACAGAAGCCCTGAAGAATTTCAACCGAGCGCTAGAACTCAACCCAACGCATAAACTGGCGTTATTCAACTCAGCGCTGCTAATGCAGGAATCTGGTATGTTAATTGCCCTTTTTATGCATGTTGATGTCTGCATTTCTAGGATCCATACTGTTTAATTATTTTTTTTTTATTAACTCTTTTGTTTTTGGAAAGGAGAAGTACATAGCATCACAAAAAACCTAACTACTTATTATAGCTTTGTAATTTGTAGTGTATGGATTTGTGCAAAGTGTACATACACCTTAGCTGATCAGCATCTTTAATACAAGTGCTATTTTACAATGTAATATCTTACACATATAAAGAAGAGTGTTACACAAATATCTTCAAAATTATGCCTTTATAATCTTTAAAGAAAATATTTAGTAAAATATGTTTAATACCTTGATCGCATTTATAGTGATTGATTTAACTATTGACTCAAAAATCTAGCATATGTCTCTGTGCTTAAATCCAGCTCTAGAAATATGAATGTTTTCGTAGGTTCCTCTGTGATACTGCTAATTAGGATGAATGCCGTTGGATTTTCATGAGTTTGTTTTTTCTTATCTATAACTCTGTGGGTAAAGGTGAGCCCTTAGTGAATTAAGGCTGTTGCAAAGAATATTTGGCAAGTGAACTGCTAAGATTTGTTTCCCTTTTGTTGAGATGGTAAACTTCCCCTAAGAAAGATAAAACAGAATTGGTCGAAGCTGAAGACACTTGATAATTTTCCATCTCTTGTCACATTGTAAGTTAGGTAGTTCAAGACATGCCTTGTTCTTTGTAGAAGTACAAGCAGATTCAAACAAGCAGAGGCATTAACTATTTATTATTTACTTATCCGTACTAGAAGGTGCCACACTGTTTCAGGGGTGAAAGAGGGCAGATGAAAGCTGCTCCCCTATCCCTCATTAAGTATGTGTCTGGAGTTCATTGCTAAAATATGTTCACTGTATTATTCAGTAAAATAGCACAGACCACAAGCTCGTCTAGCTAATCCTGTTTGTCAGATAAAATTGTTTTACTAAATCTTTTTTAAACTTCGATGCAAATTAAAATATGGGGGTTACAGGTTTTATTGTTTTGGTGTTAGAAGATATCTTATCCTGACGACATTAGAAGTCACCCTATGTGCTCTCTGTCTAAACTTTTTTGATCTGTCTTTAGTAAAATGAGATCTTCCACTCAAAGTTTGCCTCTGTAAGAGCTGGTTTGTCAGAACTGACGTCTGCGCTGCGTTCCATTTGCTCAACTGTGCATGAAAATAACTCCGCATAAGCTTGTAGAGACACCTCTTGTATCTGTTATGCCAAACCTAAAAATCATTCAACAGCTAATAGAGTAATGATGCTGACTTTGGCTAAAAGTCAACTGTATGTAGTTTCATTCTATAAAGAATAGATAACATTTACTTTTGCTGTTACACAGCTATGATAAAAAGTAGCATTTTAAACCCTTTGCCTTTTACAGATGCGTTTTAATTTGTATAAAGATTAGCATTTTACTGTCTAAAAATCCTTCAGAATAAATGCTTCAGGAAATATCTTGAGAATTAAATGCATTTTCTGTCACTTAGGTGATGCTCGACTTAGACCTGAAGCTAAACAAAGACTGTTACATTATGTGAAAGAAGAACCACAGGATTCAAATGGATACTTCAATTTGGGTATGCTAGCAATGGATGACAAAAAAGACATGGAAGCAGAGGCATGGATGAAGAAAGCCATAAGGTTACAGCCAAACTTCCGAAGTGCTTTGTTCAATTTGGCCCTGCTTTATTCTCAGACAGGAAAAGAATTGATGGCTTTGCCTGTCTTGGAAGACCTACTGAGATACTACCCTGATCATACCAAAGGTCTGATTTTGAAAGGCGATATCCTTATGAACCAAAAGAAGGATATTGTTGGAGCAAAAACGTGTTTTGAAAAAATTTTGGAACTGGATCCCAACAATGTACAAGGAAAACATAATCTTTGTGTGGTTTATTTTGAAGAAAGAGATTTAATAAAGGCAGAAAAGTGTCTGGTTGAAACACTAGCACTGGCACCTCATGAAGAGTATATTCAGCGTCATCTAAACATAGTTAGAAGTAAAATTGCATCACTTGGTGCTGTGGAACAGTCATCACTTCCATCAGATGGGACTGCAGCTACAGAAGCAAAAAAAAATTCATTTCAGAATTTGAAAGAAGCAAAAAGTGAGAAGACAACCACCCAGTCAACAGCCGATAACAATAAAGAGCACTCGAAAAATAAGAAACCAACAGAGAAAAGCAGTGTGGACAAAGAGACTCCCAAAAAATCTGCAAAAGAAATCAAAGACATTGAGAAAAAGAGAGTTGCTGCATTGAAAAGACTAGAAGAAATTGAACGTATATTAAATGGTGAATAGTCTTTACCATGTCACAAAAGAATAAGGGGAGAATACTATTTTTAATTATTGTTTAATTTGTGAGCCAACTGGAAAGTGTTCTCAGTGCTTTGAAAATAGAAATAATGTTGACTGCATATCACTTATCAAGCAGCAAAAGGCATTACAATGCTCTATGTGAGAAAACCACAACTTTTAAATATGATGGAGGGATGGGTGGGAATTGAAGGATAAAGGATTGAGAAAAATCTTCAGTGCAGAATCTTTAATAGTGAGAAAATAGCACTCATAAAAGTTGTTGGTAGTCAGGGATATTAAGTAATGCTACTTTCAAAGATTCAGTGGAAGAACTGAATGGTGAATTACTGGGATAAGCCAGGCACTCCTTCTTTCCCCCAGCAAATCTGTTTGTATTGTCATTATCTACATTTCAGTTTACACATCAGCTGAAATTTCTCTAGACCTCTGCTGTACAAGAAAAACAGTTTTTCTTTGCATTATTTGTTTCCAGAACTTAACAAAGTCATCAAAATGCCACTGGATATAGTATAGGAGGATGCAGCAACACACTAAAATTTTCAGTTGCATTCCAGATATTTAATGATATATTAACTTTTAGATGTTCTTTACTTACAATGCTAATGGTTTGTACTCTTTTACTTGGTAAGAAATCTTATGGTGCTCTTGAGATCTTTAGATTCTGCTTTTTTATTTTAAAGGAAATGTGTGAGGTTTCTTCAACTGTCAATCATCTGATTGTTTTTAAAAATTATATTAAAAAGGGTGGTTTTGTCACTTCTTTCCCAGTTCATTGAATGCTGATAAATGCACTTTGGTACAGTTAACCAGTATGCTATGCAGTAGTCTTTGTTGACTTTGTATCAATGGCTGTGGATTGACTCCTTGGTGCAGTAAATTCTTCCTTGTTTATAGCAATCTGGTTTTACTATTTCTGTCATTGCAACAGTATTTCTATTCTCATGACTTTTTACAACACTAATATAAGCAATGTTTGCTCAAGGCAGTTCGATAATAATTAAGCCACTGAATTTAGTCATGTTTAACACAAGGCAATGTAGGTAGTATCCTTTCAAATACTAAGTTCTGTTGTTTTGATACTTTGTCTTGGGTGTGTGGTTTTTATTAAATATTTATTTTGACTACTAAAATATTCCCATTTACACTTTTTCACTAGTGCATCATTTTAATTTCTTACGGGAAATGAAAATCTTTGCAGTTTCAGTATTGCTTTTATCCTTGTGCAATGCATATATTTTTGTTTAAATATGCTACCGATTACCTAAACCTGATGTTTTCCTTAATTCTCAGAAAGAAAAGAAGTATAAGAGCTGAGTTCAGTCATAATTTTCACTGATCATTAAACCTAACTGTTACTCTTCATGTTTTGTCTTATTTCATGATGTAGGAGTATTCCTTAACAATTCTACCTTTGAAACTTAATCCTTTCTGTACCTTCTCAGCTTTCTGCCTCAGGCAGTAATCCAGCTGTAAAATGTAATAATTATCTCTGTGGGAGAGATCTTAAATGGGTAAAGGGCTTCCTTGCACAGACCTTTTCTTTATTGTGTATCATTCTTAATGTTAGCACAACAATTGCTTCCATGGTAATAACTGGGGGGGAAAAAGTGTGTTTTAAAAAACATGGTTTACAAGCAGCTGACAGGAACAAGTTTGTGGTGTACAGCTGTTCTTCATACAAAAAAATACTTAAGTGCTACTTGTAAAGAAGTGCTCACAGGAATCTGTTGACCACACCTTGAAAATCACTTGTCTGTGAGTAACTCAGATACTTGTACCTAAAATAGTGGGTATGGTGACTTTTATAGAAGCTTTAACTTGCGTATTAGGTCTTCCTTCAAACGCTTGTTTTACAAAAGGATTAGCCATTGTTGTGGGCAAGCTGAAGGAACATTCATTTGAAAATGGCAGGAACTAAGTAGTATGAAAATGTACTTTCTGATAGAGAAGGTCAGGATTCTCCTCTCTTCTATATGAAGAGCTCCTGTTATTGCCATTGCCACACCATTTTTATTTGGTTTGTAAATTGAAGAGGGGAGTAAAGGTACAGTCTCGATCTCTGCATCTGAGCCTCTGTCATGTGTCACCTTGACCATCCAAGTAGCTGTTTAGGGACTAGCAACAACTGCCAGATTTATTGATGCTAAGTGCCATCAGATTTAACTAAAATCATCAGACGAATGTAAACTGAAGGTTGCTGGATGTATTTCGGTCTGTTCTCAAGTTCTATTCCCCTTTTATCTCTCTCAAAGAAATGTTAGTAAAAACAAGTATTTTGAGTAACAAGTTGTGTTTATCCTGTTAGGATGTGTCAGCCATTTTGAAATTAAGCTTTCATGAGAAAAATGGTTCAGAAAAATTGAAGTGACATAGCTTGTGAAAAACTATCAAAATAGCATTTGCACACAGGAAAACTATCGAAAAGAGAATAATTTTGTTTTTTTCTGCGTGCAGGTAGAACAGAATAATTGATAGGTATTTTTCCCCTTCCAGTTCAACCTATCTTTTCTCCTCTTCCTGTGATCATCATGTGCAAAACACCGTGCATATCATCCCTTTTCGGAATTCCCTAATTTCACTAACACGCAAGAACTAGGAATTTCTAAGAGTGGGACAGCCATACTGAATAATTTGTAGCCCTCTAATCATACAGTGCAATTGCTGTGGTTGCTGAAAAAAATTGAAGGTCTTATATCCTCTTTGCATCCATACACAAAATTTTTCCAACTTAGGCATACAGCTGCAGAGTAAGCATTATAAGTTTTACACATATTTGTGCATGTGATTTCAGTACAGACTCATGCATTTGTCAGATTATTTTTTGGATCTTTTTTGCAAGTGAGTATATGCATAGAGAGACTAATAGACATATAGATTAATTGGATATGCATGCATATAGTTGGGACACTTGGATGCCTAGAGGTTGTGCAGTTGCAGAGGGACAACATGTGTGATTGTAGACTAACCTTTGAATATACAGTCTTTTGGTCTGTAGTCTAGTGTAGTGAAGATTAGGAAAATTTTCCTACAAACAGGCATGTACAAAGTGTTGGAGATTGGAGTGGAAAGGATTAAGAAGGGCAGAAATCCTTGCAAGGTGCAGTGCAGGTTGTACCTTGATTAGGCAATGCTGAAAGTCAAGAGTGAACATACAAGAACAGTGCTGTGAAGGGGGATAGGCAACCTCATGTTTAATGGCACTTTGGAGCAATGTCCTGTGAGAAATGTCAATATTCTGGAAGAGGAGTAAGCACTCAAAAAGCAACAGCTCCTGAAACATTTTGGCATTGTGCATGTAGGTTGTCCAGCACACTGTCTCAGCAGCTTTCCTTTTCTCACAGCTGTTGGGCAATCCAAGCCCGGGGGCACTGAGGGCAGCTCTTCAGGCAGCTGCCGCTTTGTGGTCAGAGAAGGCTTTTGCATGACCTAGCTGTGCCTTGTAGCTCTCATGCCTTCTTCAGGGGCGTGGGCCTTTGGGCTGAAAATGCAGGCATCTATGCCTTCCTGAAGTTTCGTACGGAAAGACTCGATGAAGATCAAAACAATTCTGGGAACTTTTCAGCCCATCCCAGTCTCTTGCAAACTTTGCATTGTACAAAAGCTCCAGGAAGTGTCCCAGTTTGGCTGTGTGTACATGGCTGGGCTTTTCCTTGCAAGTTCTGTAATTCATTTCTGCCTGGCACAGTGTCTGCAGCTGCAGCAGTACCTGCTGCTCCAGGAAAGTCCTGCTTCAGCTGCTGCCGTGTAACCAAAACTCTGCTTTGACTTTGAGCCTAGGAATCCTGCTTTGCTTAGACAGAAAGCTTGAGAATGGAAAGGCTGTAAGACACCTTCCACCCATCCTTCTCCTCGCTTTCTCTCCATGCAAAAATACAACACTCTGTGCAGCGTTTCAACTAGAGCAAGAAGAACCTGTCCCCCAAACCTCCAACATAGCTTATGTAAACGTAAGACATTCCTTGAAACCAAAATAACATAGCTTAGTATGTTATATACATTACAGTGCTACTTTTTGTTTTAAGTAATCTTAGACAGATATGACATTATTTTTATAGGACTGAGTGAGTGGTAGGGCAGTTAATATTCTTAGAAAAACATAAAAACTGCTTTCTACAGTCTAGTGCCTGTCTACAGACTGGTGGTTCTGCATGTGGGGTATATGTCCCTTGCAAACAGCCAGAAGAAATCACATACACATATCAACTAACAAAAAGCAACAATGACAAAACCAAACTAAGACAGGAAAAGAAAAAAAAGCCAAACAAACAAATCAGGGAACTTTATGCATAATTGTCCTGGTTTGGGAGCAACGTAATAAACTCTATAATTTTCCTGGGCTAGGAAATCATCCCAGAAAAGCACATTTAACCTTCTCTGGCACAGTCATAATTTAAAAGATTGCTAGAAAGAGAATTGGACTTTATGGATACCATCTACTGTGAACTAAGGAATTCCTTTTAGAATAAAATATTAATATCACATTATTACTCTAGCATAATGCAAAGAACTGTTAGCTGCTACATTTTTACCAGTATAAGAAAGATACTACCAAAAAAAAAGGAGTAAAAAATCCTTGTTCAGCTTGTGTCTTCACCATTGCTTACAGAACTGTAAATGTCTTTTGCTAAGTGTCCATACAGAGGCACTGACTTTACAGCAAATTTAGAGATTACCTTCTTGCATGGATGAGCTCAGTCTTTTGTGGTTATGGATAGAAACATAAAAGCGATGGATAGAAATTAAAAGCTTGGCTTGCTGGGGTGTTGCATGCAAGACTACACCTTGGCATTGTGGAAAAATGTATGTATACTTCCCAAAATTTTAGTTTCTGGTAAATCACTGTAGCAGGCAAGTTGGTGTAATAGATACAGTTTTGGAGGGTGATACAGGATTTATATGAGGCTATGAATTCTGTAACCGTAGTGAATGTGAAGCCTTGAAGGACTCCACATAGAGTGGAAGAGAGCATTGGAATCAAGCACGTTCTTCAGATATCCCATGCCTATTTAGCATATATGTTTGTTCCTTACATGTAATTATCAGGGTATTGTCTTTTTAAATAGGCATGGCAAGGTATTTTTAATTATATGAGTATTCATCTACACACAATGAGAGTAGGTGGAGGAGGAAAATACAACAATTACAGGATGTCTTACCAAAAGTAGAAGTCATAAATCTTGATTTTTAAAATACCGTCTAGAACATGCACTCACCTTGATTTCGTTTGCAGTTGTTAACCCAGCGCTGCACTTCAGTTGTACGTGAGCATCATTAGAGCGCGATCTGTAGCGCCGACTCCCCAGTACCGAGAGCTGGAAGGAGATCGTGACAAGGAGAGCTGACAGAATGGGGCATTTGTTGTTGCCACTCCTCAGCCTCAAGCTGAATAATCAAGGTTTGCTTGTTTGTTTGGGTGCACTGCTCGTTTCATCTGCAGGAATATCAGACGTTATGGATGATTATCTCAGTTTGCAAGATACAGTAATTTCTCTGTTGGTAAAAGAAGCTTAAAGGGAGCTTCTGAACACCCTTTCTACCCCTCGAACAAGTTTTAAACAGGTCTGGAATGCCAGGTTTTCTTCAACTCTATGCATATACATTTATCAATTTTCCAGTATAAGTGGCTGCAAACAAATAAGTAAAAAGAATGGAAAGGTATGTGACAGCTTAAACCTCATGAAATTCAAATACTGGGCAAAAACATAAAGGATGCTGAATTCTGTACTACTTCTTTAGATGTGTTTATATGAGAGGGTTTTCATGAAGCTACAGTGTGATATGTAACACTGACTGTTATTTGTGTAAGTCACACTGTATTTCTGCCCCTTACTTGGGTGAATATAGCCAAAGTTTTAGTACAAATATTTAGGTTTAAATTTACCTTTCCAAGGATAATCCTTCAGATGGTTTAACAGATACTGCAAAAGAGCTAATTTGCATGTTCAGGAAAAGCAAAAATAAGAAGCATAATTGAGTTTTGGGAGTTTTTTCCTTCTGATCAATATACATGAAGTATTATATATTTGACAAAAAAATAGATGTATTGCATAAGGATAAAAGCACCACTGAAATGATGAAGATGCATAAAAATTTTTCAAAGATTTTCCAATTATCTGCGGTGGTTTATTTTGTACTAAAAAAGAACCTTCTTTCCATTGACTTCCTTTATATTTTGATTATTTTACTGACTGTAAGACTTTTCCCCTAAATAGCAGCTTTTGAAAAATTCTGAGTATAAAATTGACTGATGATCCTTCAGCTTGCAAACACAAGACATACTGTGACTAGAAAAAGAGACAACCAAATAAACCAGAAAGCAACTGAAATGCAAGAAAGCAAGTAGGGGGATTTAGTTAAATAATTGATAACAACATAACAGGCACTGTTATCTTAGGCTGTTTTGTGTCTGGGTGTTTTAAGAGCCTTCTGGCTTATGAGGAAATAAAGCAAACTTTTAACTCATCAATTACAGACAATCTCAATTTCAGAGTCTAAAAGCTGTCATATGGCTGTTTTTACTGTTATGCTGTTCCTTCTTCAGCTCTAGATGAACTTACATAAAGGGATGGGGGGTGAGATTGAATTTCAATTCAGTCTCTGCATTGTTTTTAATATCTTTAGGTTCTCTTTCCTTTGTTCTCTTGTCTTTTTTCTGTTTCTGTGGCAGTGATACTTTCTCACGCTGCCAGTGTTCCAGGACAGAAGGCTGAAAAGAGGAGCTAACTGAAGGATTTAAGTCTTTATATATAGCTAATAAGCATCTTCAGCGTTCTGCTCTTTGCTTTTGAAAAAATGCATACGAATATGGTATATATTTATATAAATTGCATATGTAAGTCTTTGCTAAAAAAGTGGAACACAGTTATTACAACATTCACTATGAAAAATGCTCATTTTGCTTTATTATTCAAAACTATTACTATTGTTATTTGGAACAGCAATGTAGAAAAATACCTACAGGGGCTGATGACCAAGTAACTGCTTCAGGTTATTACCCATTGTGAAGCAGCTACATAAATCACACAAATGATCAGCTAAAAGTAGAGACTTACATAAATAAATCAGTATAGTTGTATAATACATAGAGCATAAGACCCATGTGACTGATTTTTGCTGTTGTGTGTTGTGGTTGGATTTCTTTTGCTCGTGATCTGGCAGGCTGTTGAGAAGGTGGGAGTTTCTGCTTCCAGGGGCAGCAACTGTTCAAACTGTTGTTATCTGCTGTTCATTATCACTTCAGAGATGAAGGCTGCTATCTTTGTACTTGACCTTTCGGTAAGTATCTCGTTAAAACGTGAAGCAGAGGGTTCATTCAAGAGGCTAAACTAGAACACGATTGGCACGACGTGGTTGTATCAATCTACAGATGAGGACAAAATTAGCTAGAATTGTTCTATATTTCTGTCCTGCATTCAGCCATTTACAGAATGTTTTCCTCATAGTCCTGGTAGCAACTTTGGTGAACCTTAGGCCAGTAACTATAAATCTTAAGCAACAATCCAACCCATGTTCTCCATGTGACAGGATAAATTGCAGTGCTCTAAATAACACCACTGTAAGATGTGGCCTCTGACCTGAGAAGCTTATCATCATGGAAGAATGTGATGATCTAAACTAGGAAATAAATAAAAATGGCATTTTCATTATATATTTGGGACAAGCAAAAAAGCATCTAGGGTCTTACAAAACTCCTTAATTCTACTGAAATATGACGGTCTTCATGATATTATTTATTAACCGTCCTCCAAGCCTGTGATTTTCTTCTTAAGAATTTATTGCTTTTCTGCAACTGCATAATTAAAGAAAAAATAATAATTTGCTTTTAAAGGTTACTGTCAAATTCCATATCAAAATTTTTAGTTTTAATTCAAGATGATTATGCATAGATCCTGAAGCTCATGTACATAGAATTGCACCCAATAGTGAAACTGCTATGAAGACCATGTTTGGAATATTGTAGGTACAGCATGACTGGAAAGGCTTAAGGGGGAATAATAAAAATGAATAAGATTTCGGAGCACAAATGTACCACCAGTGAGTCAAGACATGTTTACTCCACAGACTACTGGATGCTTGAGTATACACTAGATCAGTATCACTTCCAACTTGCTTTACACTTTTTCTAAGCATTCACTTTCAGATACTGAAAGTGGGTTACATAGACTGTGGTTTCATTTGGTGTGGCTGCTCTGAGAAGGAATTCTGCAGTGTATCCAAGGGGGTCGGGGGCTGCAGCATACGATGTGTGAAGAGAGGCTGAAGCAGCTGATTAATTTTTGCCTGAAGAGATGGGACTATAGCAGCTTCTTACTGCCATCTTCAACTCTAGGAAGGTATTTGCACAGAAGCAAATAATGCAAAAGGCAATGAACACAAGCTGCAGCAAGGGAAATTCTAAATAAAGGCAAGAAAATAATTGTTCTCAGCATTCCCATTTGCAGATGATTCTGCTATTCAAATGCTCATCACCCCCTTGGCATATTGCCTGCTTCAGGCTCCTCAGCAGTCACGCCCCAGTGAGGACAGGACTGTACTGGCCAACCACTTCAGCAGAGCCAGAGTGAGACATTTTGCATGACAGGTATCACGGGGGACCACCTCCTGGCATACGTGTTAGAATTCAAAAATGTGCAGAGAAAGATAATAGCAACTAAATTAATGCAGAGGCATCACAGAGTCACGCATTACTTATGCAAGGATTTTCCAGGGAAGAATAATGCAGCTTACAGTAAAGGTGAACAGGAAGTGACATTTCTTTATTTCTCCTAACACCAGGCTGAAAGACTTAAATGGATGAAAATTTTGTTGGTAAAAATTATATCTTTACAGAACACATAATTAAATGTTGTTGTCCATTGCAAGATTTTAGGGTTGCTGAGGTATAAAAGATGACAAGAACCAAATAGTTACGTTCATGAAAGTGAAGATCTGTGAAATGCCATGCAACTTTTGATTTACGAAGCTACTTGTGTGCAAACCCCCAAAACCTCATAGGACATGCCAAGAGAAGATTCCATCATGCACGGTTCCAAAACTTGTTCCTAAACTCTTCCCCTAACCATTTGGCATTAGAAACAGTCAGGGATTCCATAGCAAGCTAAATGGACTTTTGATCTGACCCATGCCATAAAAAATATTATTCTTAACTTCAAAATCATTAGGGAAAAAATGTGGGAAGGTTTCGCTTGGAGTAACACAGAATAAACAATTATCTGTTGTAACCCAGCTTTGGCTATATAAATATAAATGAAGATCTTGTCTGTAATGTTTTTGGACAGAGAAATGTTTGGGAACTTTGACTTTGCAGATATAGACTGGGGAAAAAAGCTAAGGATATGGTAAGACCAGGATATTTGTATGTGTACTGACCAGCCAATTTTTAGTTAGATAGGTTATGAACCTGCAGAAAGTAGCATTATTTGAAATGAGTTTTGATAAAGAGTGGAGTATTCATGACGTTATAGCTGTAAAAAAACCCAGCATACCAAAACCAGGCTTTCATGAAAAAAAATACAAAAAACATAAATAAATGGATTTATTTAAAATTAAATGGAATTAAGTGGCTGTAATTCATGTCTGGATCTGCCAAAGGCAGTTTTTATGCATGGATATACTAAGACAATTGAATGGACCACAGAAAAAGATGGAAGTAAAATACCATAAAGTTCTCAGTCTATGTAAATTGAGATGCTATCTTTTGGTTGAATTAACAGACGGATGAAACACTTGATACGATCTTTCTGAAATTCAGCTCAGGAGAAACTAATAGTTAAACTACAAATGACAAGTATTAATGGAACTGGAGGATGGATAAAAGCCTTCCAACAGGGAAGGAGCAACAGACAGTTCTGCAATATCTGGTAGCAGAGTAGTTACTAGTGATGTTCTTAAAATAACTTGGCACTGAACTTCTTTAATGATGTCAGTCATGGCTGTGGTAGAGATACAGTAAAAATAATGATTGTATTTGGTGGCAATACAAATATGTAAGCATTGTCAATACAGGGTAGGGCATTGTATAAAAATTGCTTGTTTCAACTGGATTAATAGAAATCAGATTAAATTCAGTACTAGGTAATATAAAGTGATGCACCCTTCCCCTAAAGGGTGGGTCATCACAACCCTGCTGCTGGTATCCCACTTCTGCTGAAAGCTAGAATTTAGCAAAGAAATAAGGTGGAAATGTACTTGGCTGTCCTACATAACAGCAGGATTGCAAATTAGTGAATTCATTTAGCTGGAAAATGCTGTGACTGTAGTGAAAAGACAACTCCATAGAAGTAAAGACTCTGCTGATGCTTATCTGGAATACTCTCTTAGTTTTGATTGCCTGTGTCCAAGATCAATAAATTAAAACTAAAACAATTACACAAAACCTCTGCTGGATGGATAAGTAAAGCAGGAGGATTGTCTTCTGCAGAGAGCCAGAGCTTGTTATCTGAGGCTAAACAAGTCAGAAGGGCATGTCTTTGTTAAGATATTCAGTAGGAGGGTTAAAACTGGAAGAAATATTGCCATTTAGGCTAAAAGCCAATGTTTGTACAAGAACAAAAAGGGAGAAAACAATTACAAATACACTCAAGCTGGAAATGAGGCAAAAGGCCCGGTCTTCTGGAACAATATATTTTGGGACTATCTTTGAAGGAGAATGGGGAGGGGAGGGAAAAAAAGTTATTTTAAGCTAAGGCTATGAACAGTTTTGCAAGTGAATGCATTAAATGCTACCTGTAATAATAAAGAACTAAATTTTGTGATCCAGGAAGTTTATTCTAATTTTGTGCTTCCTTAAAGCACTTGGAGCTAAGAAATGATAGGAATTTACATCCCATCCTCTGTTTGTTTTAGAGCATATATTAAAATTGGAGGTACTCTTGTGAAAGCAGCAATGCCTGTTGCAAACTCATGTATTTGACGTGTGAAATCATTCTGCACAGAACAATACAGAAATAGATCACATTAAAATGTCCTGTTTCCAGTGGTTATAATTTTACTGAAATCTTAATGTAGCAGTGAAAAGTTGTCTAAACTTGCATGTTTATTGTCTTCCAGAATGATTTTGCCATCTTACTCCTTTGTACTGAGATGCTCTCACTACAGGTAAAATAAATGACCTTTTAAAGAGCCAGCTCGATGTTAAGACAAATCCCTTGATGTACAAGTCCCACAGTTGTGTGTGCCGAATTACTGGTGCAATTCATGGGGTAGTACATGAAGTTAACAGAAAATTTGCAGTAGAATTCAGTTTTTCTGAAGATGCAAATAACTGCCTTTTTATATGTATCAGAGATGGTAGTGAAAACCTTACAAAACATTGGAGTGAATCAGTGTTGTGAAGGTAGAGAGGAATATGCAGTTCTCTGCCTTCCTTTTTTTTGCTTCCATTCCCTCTACCTGGTAGGCCAGTTTGCTACAAACATTTCTATAATGAAAGGTATTTATTCTAAATAATAATAATAATAATAATAATGAAAACTGCTTGTAAATTAAAAAAATAAATTGAAAATATATTATTAGTACTGGATTATATTCTTGGTTTTTAATATAATATGTAATTCTGACTTTATATGTATATGAAAAGTAAATTATAGGCACAGAATTTTTTCCCAGAAACAGTTTAACTAGTTAAGGTAATAAAGAATTACAATGCAATAGTAGAACTTACTGTATTCTGTTATTCAGGAAATATAGGGAAAAAAATGGTTGCTGAAATAATTTGTTCAATTGCAAAACCAAGAAAACCAGAAGAAGAAAAAGAGCAGTGAAAACAAGTCTAAGTTCAGAAGTCACGAATGCCAATCCCAAAGAACATAGAGAATGTATCCTTAAATATAAAATGTTGTGCCTAATTTAAGATAATCTTCCTGAGCAGCAGAGATTTAATCCAAAATCTAGGAATGTGTCCCGGTATTCATCCCTCAATGCCTTCTTGGTGTATAAAAACCTCTTTTCCAGAGGTTTACTTCCCTCTGGGCATAGGTAGATGCTCTGCATCTCTACCTGCTGTGCTAGAGCCAAATCCTTGCATGTCTGTATTTAAATAAAAGGATACAGGCACTTTGTCATCCATCCCTATTCAACAAACTCTTAGAAGTAAATATAGCTTCATTTCAGATTTATATTGCACAAAACCAGTTTACTAGATAGTTAACAATCAAAAGAGATTTTTTTTCTATTTACTATGACATTGTAGCTTTTCCCACTTTTTCCCTACCTTAAGGATCGTATTCTTCCCTTACCTTCAATCTTTCCAGAATGTCCTAGCTGCCTTCAAAACTTTTATTTCCTAGGAAGATGTGTGGTTTCACCTGTTTCGGAACAATTCTGTACATTCCTGTGCTAGACCTGTGAGGTGCTCGAGCGTCTGACGTGAGGGATACGAGGCTGAAGTGCCACTCCTCAGTAGCCCTGCTCTGCTGCCATGCAGAGTTTTCCCCGTGCTCACACCTCATCAGCACCCTCAGCTTCTGCTTGTCGAGATCTCGTGGGGTGAGGTTTCTGTCACTACGTGCTTGTGTGTTCCCAAGACATCGAAGGCACCCAGGTGCTCGGTTCTCAGCCTTCAGGAGGTGGAAACACGTGTCCTTGTGTTCCTGTGGAAACACGTGTCCTTGTGTTCCTATGGACACTTACTCCCTTGGCCATGCTTAAGATGCATTGGGAAGATTCAGCTTTGCACAAAACATAAGTCAAGAAAAATACATTTAATTTTTTTATGGGTTAGGTGCTTTCGGTTTATTTGTTTCTTTGGTTGGGTTTTGGGTTTTTTTGTTGGGTTTTTTTTGGGGGGGAGCAGGGGGATGTGTCTAGCAACTGTTAGTACAGGTTTGCTTTGTATGCAGAAGTTTGGGGTATAAAGGTAGCCTCTGGATTTGAGGCTGCCCTCAGTCTGCAGAGGGGCTACGTTCTAAGGCAAGCTTCTCATACCCTCTGCCTGAGAATATTCCATTGAGAGCAGGAGGGATTTAGTTTAGTTCTTCATTAGGACACAAGCTGTTAGGAGTCAGGAATTCCCCTGCCACTGGACCTATTAACATTTACATCTGAGAACTTGCATCATCTTTCACGCTGCTTTGTGTCATCTTTATTGAAAATGATAGTTTTGTTTTTATTTAATTCTCTCCTGTATTCACAGAGAAGAGCTTGTTTGTGTAGATTTTTTTTTTTTCTGGCTGGAATGTTGTATTTTGTAAAGGAAAAAAAGTAATTTTTAAACTATCTAACAGAAAATTATAAGGATTTTGCTTTTTAAATGTCTCTGAGTTCTGACCTACAACAACCAAGTGCTTAATTATTCTGCTTTGAACTCAGACCCCAGATATGTCTCATACATGAAAAGAATCTTGATTAGATTTTTCCTAAATGTGGGATAAATGAGGCTAGTTGTGGAAAAAAAGTTTCCTACTCCTCTTGTTGCTTCTGTTCCAGACTAGGTTTTTTTGTTTCTTTGTTCTGTACTATGAATCTGGTGAAGAAAAACTGTTTTGCTTTATTTGGCCTTTTGGGAAAAATGTCTGTTTAAATAAATGCTTATATGTTATCTCATAATGTAGGAGACATACTCAATTAATCTAGGAAAATATTGATCAGAGTTGTGAAGATCTTGTGTTCTTCTATAATTATAGAAAAAACATATGAGATACAGAGAGAGATAGATTGGATATGGGCAGCCTTAGTCATTGAACACGTTTTATCAAGGTTAGCAGCAATGTGAAATGTTAAAGGTAATACAAGGATAATGATAATAGGGCAAATAAATATCAGGCAAAAGCAACTCTCATTAATCTTTTGAGTCATTTTCACTTTCAAAATATCATTGGAGTGTAATTCAAAAGGAATATGTTGAAAAAACCCATAGGGGGTAAGGAAGAAGGGAAATTATACATATATACATATATATTATATATGTATATGCAGTATTTATATGCACCTACATATACTATTACATATTAGAATAAAATATTGTCTACTAGAGATTATATATTATATAATGTATATGTACGTAAAAGTTTTCTGGCTGTTTTACCACATTGTTATTCATACATTTTAATGAGTTTCTTAAGAGAGTCTGTGCCTGTATGTTATTTTTCATAGCTCTATTAGTTTATCTTTTTCTTCCTTTTCTTCATCCTCTTAAGGCAAAAAGCACATTTGATCAGATCTTATGGAGGGGTTGAAATTTTCAGAAAGATTTGTATTGGCCCCATGGATAAGCTATTATGTGACTGAAGTAGGAAATCAAGTGTGACAGAAGATAAGAATTTTTTTGCTGTATACTCACCACATCCTAATTGATTGTGCCTGTGTTTTCATTCCACAGTAAACGAAAGGAATGTAACACTAGGCTGAAGGTGGCAGTTTCCAATCAACTAATGCATTACAGGGTCATAGCCTGCCTTTTTCTCACGATGAGAGAATGAGAGCCATGTAACAGCCATGTATATATTGGTTACAGTATTGTCAGCCTGCCATATTGCTCAAATTAATAAGTAAATAAACTAGGAAAAATGTTTTCCTAATATTTCAGTAGATGTGTTGTGCAAGATATGACTTTGATTAAGTGGAATTTGGTATAATGAATGTGGAGTTTTCACTGTATTCCCCATTCAAATTGTACTTCCAAAAAGATTTCTTATGTCATGATCTTGCCTATTCTCACAGGTTTTTTTCTACTATGTAAACACATTGAAAACATTGAAAATGGAAATTGTGCTTCTACTTACACTTTAATTGCTTTTTTATTCCTCTTGAGTAATTACAGTTGGAAATCATGCTATCCAATTAGAAGAACTCCTTTAATAATAGAAATTTTTACATACATTTTCAGGTAACCAGTGTAAGTATATCACTCAGAGAGATAAGTGAAATCAGATGAGGAAGAAAACTGTGTGGGATCTAGAGCAAGAGGACTTGAAAGGAAAGGAGGTCTGGGGTTAAATCTCCTCTTTCATAACTCTCACATGCATATAAACTGTTCTGTTGTTAAATCATATTGTTTGTTTGGATTTTTTAATCTCTAATGAATTATACACATGAAAAAACACATTAACTTCAAAGAAATTCATGTGGGTTTATTACACTCTGACTATGCAGGTACCTAAGAGTTAGAGTCAGCAATGAATTCATTTAACTTTGATGTAAAATCCTGCTTAAAGATTAAATTTGTCATGAGATTTTAAAAACAGGGGTAATGTGGTAGAGGGAATATAATTTTGATAAGGCTGATCACAAATTCTGTAGACCTGTACTGCAGGATGTGGGATCTTTGACGACAGCAATATTTAAAAAGGACAGTATTTGTAAAGCCTTTAATAATAACATATATACATTTCTGTGTATTGGAAGGTACATATCAGAAATCAAACCTAACAGACTGAAATCTAAAGAATAGTTTTCAAAGAGACCTGAAAAATGAATCCTGAAAATCTGTTGGTTCATAATTTGTTGCAGTTAGCCTGTTAACAATTAATGCTGCTAATAGTAGGTATTTAACAGTATGCAAAATGTTAAACTACTCAGAGTGTCTTAATAATCCCTATATTTATTTGACCTTACTGGAGATTCAGCTTTTATTTTGCATTTGTAGAGGTCAGCACTCCTGATTGCGTAACAGACCATTTTTCTAGTAGTTCTATAAGATCTCAAGTTGTTAGAATAAACTCTGGGCTTTTTTTGAATGATCAGAAGAAAACACTGAAGATGTGACCTTTGGTTTTCTTTCTTTTTGCATTTTATATGACTAAAATAAAAATTCTTAGCTTTTAAGGTCAAATATATTAAAAAATTAGTATGAAATACTGCCCTCCATGAAAATTTCAGTGGAATCTTTTCCAGTAGACTTATCCTTGACATGCTGGCTGGTGAACTGAATGAAGTCCAAATTATCTTTATATTCTGAGCAGAACTGAATTTCAGGTACATATTGTGTATGTAACTTGCATTGAACACTTTACAACTTATGCAAAAAATGGAGTTGTTGTGCTTCAATGAATTTTCAGAGATAGAATTTTTCTACTCACAATGGAACTAAGGATCAAATAATGAAATTCCAAAGGAATCCCTGCTTTGCTGGTGTCAATAACCACTGGTCTTTCTTTCTTGGTGGTAGTGATGTATGTTGCTATCTCAGAGAACAGACACTACGTATGTATTCTAAAGGAGGGTTTTAAAATACTCTGTTTCGAACCCAGGACACCAACATTGTTACTGGACCACTGCCATCCTACAAGAAGTGGCAGATAATCTAAGGGAAGAATAATTTAGGAAAATCAGTGAATAAAAATAAATAATCTCAATTGTAACAAATATTCCCATTTGAAAGAGATATTTGTGTATAGATTGTTTAAAAATTACACCCATGCTTCAGAAAATTTATTATTAAAATGGGAGTTAATTCTATCAAGGGTCATAGGAAAATCATTTATGCTATTCCTTAGAGTCATGTTTGGGTGATTTGACAGTATACTGGATAATAAATATTCTGAAGTCAAGCATTGTTAAAAAAAGCAAATTTATAGAGCTGTATTGTGTATTGGTCAAATGAACTTCTGAAGGTTCAGTTAATTCTGGGCAATGTCAACACAACAGTCTCTTTGGGATAGGGAAAATCTGCCAGGATGTTTGGTGGATGAGCAGCAGGTTGAGAAAAGCTTCATTGCTGGAAGCAGTGTGGCCACCAGTCTCGTAATGATGTGGTAACTGACCTTGTGAATAATCTTGTAAATGACCTCATAAATTAGATCTTCTTAGGAGATTTGCTAATTCTCTTAGCAGTGAAGTAGCCAAGAACATAGGAGGAGAACCAAGGCCAAAATCTTCCAATTTACTGGAAAGTACTTTCAAAAAGTAAACAAATTCTGTCAAAGCAGAACCCTAGTTTTCAGGGGCATAGTATGTTTATTAGAAATACCCTGTGTTCATATTTTTTGCCTTCACTGAGAGATAACCTTTAGTTATAAATCTGAATTCCAGAGGTACTTTGACTGAAGTGTGGTTTGAAGGCACATGTGCTTCTCAGTGCTCACAGATTCTTGGTGAAGGCACACGGGTTCTCAGTGCTGTTCAGTAAAATGTTCATGACTGAAGTATTTTACATGATATCTTGGTAATGTCCAGCCCTCCTTCTGCTTGCAGATGAAAATACTTATTGTCTTTGTAATAGGTTCATTAGTTTAGGTTACATTCTACCTTCTTCTAAAGCCTGTTAAGTCTGAAAAAACCCAAAAGCAGTAAATTGGAGTTTTGAAGTTGCACTGGATTGGGCCATTTGCAAGATTTACCTACTAATCAACATCAGGTATGCTACAAATATATATATATATATATATAAAAATGCAGTGATTCATTGTGACCCAAATCTGGAAAAAAATTTAGAAAATAAAAGAAGAGAAAAAGCATCAATTGTGTAGCTAGTAAGGGTTAGGAAACATTTGGGAAATATTTCCATTTCAGCAACTAGGGTTAAATGGATAAACAAATTCCTGTCTGTGAATATAGGAAACAAACTAATTCATCACTTCTCTTGTTCTGTTTATAATGTTTTAATTTTAGTAGTCACAAGAAATCATGGCCCAGTTTCTTCTGAAATAAACCCATAGTATCCTGCAATACTATCTAAGTACTGAGTCGGAGAGAAAGATAGTGGCATTTACCAGTATTCGATTATCCCTCTCTTCAAATCAATGTTATTATGTTTATTTACAAGTATTTAAATGTAAAACTTTGTGTAATACAAGCCTGATATCTCTTTTATGTGAAAATTAGTGGTTGATGTGCAAATATAGGAAGATACTAAGATACTCTAATTAATTACCACTAAGAAAAAGATAAAGAAAGACTTTTACGGTTTTTTACATTAAAATATATTTATTTTTTGGTCCCAAGAAGGTTTTAATTAGTGTTACCTCCCAACAGAATTACAAGACCACCAATGAAACAAAAATAGCTAGAACATTAACATTAAGGATAATTTATTAAATCCCACTGCAAAACAAAACAAAACAAAAAAGCAATGTTTTCTGAAATAGAGGATTTTGTATTAAGAAAACTGAACTTAAGAATACACTAAAGCTTATTCTGATTACAGTTTTGAAAACTGAGAAACATTGAAGGCTATTATCTGTGTACAACTAAGTCAAGAAACCTCTTCCATCTCGGGTGAAACCTTGGAGAAAGATGAATAATGAATCTGTTTTTGCTTCCTGATTTCCAGTTTTCTATACTGCACAATTTTTGCTCATGTTCTTTCAGCACTGAGATCAGTCTTCAGTAGCAAGCTATAAGCAGTAGCAGAACAGCAGAAAGGAAGAAAGAAGCCATGGTACATTACCAAAAATCAAAGTTTAGTTTAATGGAGCATCTGGAACATACTACATTTACTGAGTCTTACTTATTAGTGATACAAAATTCAGCTTAGTCCTGTTAAAGAGATACTAACTTTAATTTTTCTATCCATAATTGTTAAACAAGACTGAAGTTAGCTTTTAATGCTCCAACCTTTTAATTGCTGCACTTAGGCAAGACTTGCAATAGGTTATGGAAAAATAAACTTTGGTTTTCTCTTTTTTGTAGGAGATCAGAATAGTTCTTGTTCTAACACCCTGAAACTGTAATGTTTGTTGAAAGATCTCTGGGAATTGGAAAATTAGAAAATATCACAGAAGTGATAACTAACGCTTTTTGGGTGTTTTTTTCCTACGTTCCAATTTTATTGCATTTATTTAGATTTTTTCCTTTTAAAAATTATTTTTATTAGTAAGATAGCTATTTTTAAGAGGTGTGTGTAGCTTACTTGTCTTTGTGCTGCATCTCTTAAAGCTGTGTAGGTGAGGAGTAAAAACTCCCTGACCTGCTCCCAGCAGTTCCAACTCCCAAACTATTTTCAGGATATATTTTTAGTAGACCAGCTGGCACTGCCTTTTTTTTTTTTTTTTTTCCTCTAGGCTATGTATTAGTGCTAATTTGGGGGACAAAATTACCTGGTACTTTTCAGCGAAATGTCTCTTTCTATGGCACTTTCTGATAAGTGACAGCAGACCTGAGAGGAAGCTGTAGTCCTACTTAGCACATAGAGATGGTTTTTGTGAGAGAGAACCTGGCTCATACTGCACTTTTACAGGAAATACTCATTGCATGACAGGATTTGTTTTGGTTCATCTCCCAACAGATGTGAAATCCAAATTTTGCAGATGAGGCTCTTGTCTTTTTTGATAAATATTTATCTTTTGAGAAACTTTAGGCCATGTATTTCTACGTTCTTTCAGTAGAAATTCAGAAATTACAGAACTTCAGTTTCATTCTTCAAAAGATTTTGTTATATGAATTTGAAAAATGTCCATTTCTTTGGCTGTACTTATCCTATTTCAGCTTCTGGATGGAGCAACCTTTCTTTTAACTAACTATAATTTAATACATTTTTTGTGAGAATCTTATGTCTTAGTTGAGCAAATACATGATTTTGTTTTCAGATCTTGCTTTTTCTATAAATTCTGCATGCGGCATATTTAATTTAATTCTGCTTCTGTCTTAAATGTCCTGGTCTGTTTTAATTTCCAGAAGTACTTTTCAATATCTTTTAACTTTTATTTATTTTAATGTATTTGGATTTTGGGCACTGAACAAACTAAGTATACCAAATAGCAGAAGCCGTCCATCTGGATTTCTACTCTGTTCTCTGTATTCAGAACAGTTTTAATTCTGTGCAGTTTTAAAACTTTTGCGTCATCTATAAGGCCTATTGATTATTATTGACTGAAGCTAATAATTTCTACTTCAAATAGACAGTGAGTTTGATAGACTTTTGAGATAAGGTGACCTTCCTACACAGGCCATTAAGTCAAACTGTGTAATTGATATCGATGCTAAACAGAATCAAAATACAGTATTTGCATTTATTACAAAGCATTTGCTAATGTTCTGTTAACAGAGTCTGTGCTCTGACTGAAATATTGATCAGAAGTTCTAACTGAAAACCCTAAAGTTAATACCAATGGCATTAATGATGCATTTCATCCACTTACTTTTTGTGGTTTGTACATATGTCAAATCTGTCTTACTGATCTAAAAAGTGCAGGTAGAATTTAGACAGGTTTCTCAATACCATGTACTGTATACCTAGACTTGCTAGAAATCTAAATTGCCTGATTTTTCCTGGCAGCGTTTCATTGTGCTTTTAATCATGACAAGTATTTTTTCTAAGATAGTTATTTTCTAGGGAAACAAAATACTTTCTCTGTGAAATCTAAATTAATGATGTGAGTCCAACAGGCATAATTTTCTGTTATCAGAAGATAATGTTCAAAATAAAAAAAGTTTAAATAAGTTGATGAATTCAGTGTTCCACAGTCATCTGGTATGAAGGATGCAAAGAAAAATTCTCAGTCAAATACCAAACAATATTAAATATTGTGTAGATACTAGTTCAAGATCCTCACTTTGAGGTCGTGTTCCAAGGATTATGTCTGTGTACAAGGAATAAAGAGGAGCAAATATTTAATTTGCTCCAGTCTCAGGGCCAGTACAGAGCCAGGTTCTTTTGATGGCTTGCTCTGCTCTAGTGCCATGGCCAACATGTGGACATCCTCACTCTAGCTAGACTTTAACCTTTCATGGCCTTTTCCCCTTTCACCAACAAAACTAAATTCCAGCCCTGGAAGATTTAAAACATTAGGGCCTGCAAACTGAGGGAACAGAAGGAATAGGAAAAAAATGTCTATATTTTTTGCATTGCTTGTCCTGTGTGAAAGTGTTAGTTGGATCATGGCGATTCAGCTGGTCAGTGCATTCACTTACCATAAACTAGACCAATGCTTGCTTCTAAGGAATGCTCCAGTATTTCATAGTAAGCAATCAGTGGAACAGGGATTAGAAATCACATTTCACAATCAGCTGTCAATAAGGAGTCCATTAATGCAGCGCATTATTACCAAATTTGTTAAAACTGTGAAGATAAGTTAGTTTCTAGGAAATTTTAAAGAAAAATAGTATTACAAAACGACCTAATTTATCTGAATTTTATATTCTAAAGGGATCAGAATTTTATTTGATTCTTAGAAGGGTCATTGAAGAGTGCTTATTTTAGTGAATGATTAATTAGTCCTGAATAATTAAAAAAAAAATACTAATCTGCTATATAGTTCTAATGAGAGCTACTTCCCACAGGCCACAGTTTCAGAAGGTGTACAAAAACCCTCACTAACTAAGCATAAGCTGGGCCAAAGGCTGGCACTGTGGCTGCATAATGAACAATACTTCAGGTTTGCAATTTTGTTCATTGAGAAAATGTGGGGACTTCAGTACTTCCAGTACGCTGAGACTAAATTCTTGCAGCAGAATGCAGTGGGCCTGCGCACAGCAACCTTCCAGAGATGAGCAGATTGGCAACAGAGCTGAGACTGTTTTGCATTACGTGTTAATTATGCAGTTGATGGTCGTTTCTTATTTTGAGAAAATGAAAGATAAATTTTGCTTTTCCATGCTTTGAAATAAAAATGGGGTTTATATTTCTGGTCTTAAACACTGTGCTTTATTAAATACAGCTACAAAATTTCTTATTTTAGGGTCTCGCGATTTTATTTTTCCTTTTATTTTCTATGTATTTTACCTTATTCTTGCCTGCTGCTCCTCTCTGTAAACATTGATGACTCGATGTGTTGGAAAAAGAAGTAATCACGTGAAATGTAATGGGTTTAATCAGAATTGTATCTGATGATCTCATTAAAAAATCCTATGCTGAAAATTAAGAATACTTTTTAAAAACAGAATATATGTTTTTCTAAACAGTATTTTGAATTCATTTGAAGTGCTAGGACTGCTTATCACATAGGCTCCATTCTCCTGAACACAGAGAAGATATATTACTTTTTTCAGAAAAGCTGCACTCTGACATAGTCATTTATTGACACAAAAAAATCATAGATAGCTGTGCAGATGAGAGGAAGCACAAGACTTTAAATTATCTTTTCACATTCAAATGCTGGCTTAATGAACATTATGAGTACAGAATAAATGGAAATAAGATGGAAGAGATGTGAGAAAAAATTCTTTTCAGGCTTTTCACTAATTATTACCAAAACAAAATCACTTGAAAATCCCTTAAAAACCCATACGTGCTTTACTTATTATTGGTTAATTTTTTAAGGAAGGACATTAATTGCTGTTCTGGGCACTGCAAACTTCTTATCTCTTGCACTCAGAGGTCTTTATTAAGCTTTTTAACAAAACATGCACTGTCCTTTATAATAATAAATGTTTCTGCAAGAAGCCACATTACAGTTCTTTTGTTTGTTTCTATATTTTCCAGGAAAAGAAAAATTAATTAAGAATTTAAAAAAAAACCCCAAAACTTAAGAATATTGAAGACTGAAAGCAATATGATTCTATGCAATGAAGAATTTGTAAACTTGAAGATTCATAAATATTTTTCATGTAGATGTTACTGTGAAAGATTTTACAGAGAATTAGATAGATGATGAAACACAGCCATGACTGCGTCAAAGGCAGAACGCATTAGCCCTGCTAAAGAAAGCTTTATCTTTTCTCCTTCAGAATATTTGATTTTAAATGACCTTTGCCTAAGAATGACAATTTGGGTCTCTTCTTAGAAAACCTTGATTAAATTAAATTAATATTTAATTAAATAAATGACAATTTAATATGTTCCTTAACCTGTAGTTATTTGTTGTACTGGTTTATAATTTAATTACTGGGTCAGTCTTTAAATGAAATTAAGGCTCTGTTTCACTGAGAAAACAAACAGACAAACAAACAAAATGAAACTTAGTATGACAGCTATGTTTTTGGTATAGAGTTAGTAGTAAGTAGTGGAACTAGTATTAGCAATCGGTAGGTCAAGGGAGGGAATGCTCCCCCTCTTCTCTGCTCTTGTGAGTCCCTACCTGGAATGGTGTGCCTGGGTCTTGGGCCTCCAGCATGAGGAGGACATGGACCTGTTGGAGCAAGTGCAGAGGAGGGCCATGAAGATGATCAGAGGGCTGGAGCACCTCTGCTATGGAGACAGGCTGAGAGAGTTGGGGTTCTTCAGTCTGGAGAAGCCGGGGATGCCCCATCCTTGGCAGTGTCCAAGTCTGGGTTGGCTGGGGCTTTCAGGAACCTGGTCCAGTGGAAGGTGTCCCTGCCCACGGCAGAGGGGTTGGAAATAGATGATATTTAAGGTCTTTTTCAACCCAAGCCATTCTAGGATTCTGTGAACCTCTGCATGGTACCAATGTTTGTTTTTCATAATGGGAAACTGTTATGAGAAGTGGATGGTAGATCTGATGTGTTTTGAACATAAGAAGCAATGTGCAGGTGAGATATGTCAAAGCAATTAAATCTTCTAGTCTAAGTGTATCAGACAGGTGTCATTTAAGAAGTGATCAAAGCCTGCAGTTCACCTGAATGAGGCAAAATTTGGTGGCTAAACATTATTGTCCAGTGTCTCTGTTTGAGTTTTACAGTCAACAGCTGTCTAAACCTCACTTCAAGAAAAGTGATTTCCCCCTCAACGTTCTGTGCTAAGAAAGAACGTACATCTACAAGCGCAGCTGCCACGCTTGTAACCTGTGAAGTCATCAAGGTTCCTTCCACCACAGACCATTTTTTCATTACGTCAAATATAACACAAATTTTCTTTCACAAAGCTGTCTAGAAGCTGTGTTAGCATGATCCCATTACTGTCAACAGGAAAGGACATCTTTTTAGGGAATGGAGAATAGAGTGATTGCAGAAATTGAAGCATTTCTAATGGTTTCACCTTTAAAGAACAAATTTCTACTTATGGGACAACTGAAAAGCAAGTATAGCTCTCATGTGAAAATTAATCCAAATAATTGAGATGGTGGGACTTCTATTTTGAAAATACATGCAGATACATGGCTCCATTACTTATGCAGGAGCAGTTACACAGGCAAGTGTATATATGTGAATATATTTGTTAGGCGTAATAGCAGACCAACAGGCAAATTAAAAATATCTGAATTAAATGTAGGTTTCATTATTTCCAGAAGTTAATTAAAATCTTGGCAAGATTTTTTTCTTTGATGTTCTATATATAATTGTTCTTTAAAAATGGATGCTTTTTATAAACTTCCTAGAATTGTGTCTGGCATCTTTAAAGACGCAGTTAGTGTAGTCAGTACCTTGTTCTCTGTTTTAAAAGCTGACATTGCCTTTTTTCTTTAAACACAAAACATGTCCCTATTGTCACTTCCAGTTTCAATTTTAGCTGGTCAGAGAATTAAAAGAGTTTGAATGCTCGGACAAGTAGGTCTTTCATGTCTAACTGCATCAAAGGGTCATCTTTACCTTATATTTTGTCCACCTATATGCAGCTCTGTTCATGTATCATTATTAGGTTGTAAAGGGATGCTCTTAAAATTTAGGAAACACTGGAAATAAATTTGCCTTTGCAATATTATGTCAGCCCCGCTTTTGTACCTTTCAGTTCTAATTATATCTTTAGCCTTCAAGATGTGCTTACAATGAACTTTACAGGTACTTCTTTACCTTTTCCATAATCATTCACTCAGGCATAAAAAGATGGAGCTGAAACAGAAGACACAATAGAAGGTAATTGACTGAGTTAGAATTTGTCTGGGATGTTCGAGTTAACTCATGCACTTATTTTGTACTTTAACCATATACTTAACTCTTCTTTTAAAGCATGTTTAATTTCTAATGAGCTTAAGGCTAAGCATGAACTAATTCAGGAAAGAAAACTTTTGCGCATATATATATATATATGTATGTATATATATATATGTATGTATATATATATGTACATATATTATAATTCTCTTGAGTAAAAGCTTTTCTCCTAGTGAAGCATAAAATCTGGTTATATAAAAATATAAATGTGTATATATTTATGTGTGTGTATGAATGTTTCTGAACTGTGAAAATAGATACAGAAGCTTTTTTAAGAACAAAGAAGGGAGTAATTTATATGAATCATGGCATATTAAGACTTAAACATCAACACTGATTTTATTGGAAGTTGTAAGAGATGTTCAACAGATCATGGCTGGCCAACTGGAAGAGGCAGCTTTATTTTTTGACTGTCATGTAATACTGACTGAGTTCACAAAGTTTCAGTTAACTCAGTAGAAGACACTAATGATTTGAGTATGATAGATTTGGCAAAACCAAGGAGTACTCACCAAGGCTTATGGAACACAAAATTATGACTTGGATCTGACCAAGTACAAATACTTTCAAGGTAGGACCCTCTGTCTGTGAATTAACAGGGCATACCCTAGGTGAGGTCTAAAGTGACTACACATTTCAGGTGCTGGATTGTGCCAAAAGGTATTGGGTTTCTGTGACAGCCCTTTGATGGTGGGGGAGCTGCAAGGGTGGCATCTGTGAGAAGATGTCAGAAGCTGCTCCCACGCTGGACAGAGCCAGATGCAGCCAGCTGTCCAAAGATGATCCAGGCAGTGATGCCGGGAACATCTTTGTGATAGCGTTTCAGAGAGGGGGTAAAAACATGCTGCACAACAGCAGATGAGAGAAAGAAGTGAAAATATTTGAGAGAAATGGCCCTGCAGACAGCAAGGTCACTGCAGATGGAGGAGGAGGACGTGCTCCAGGCACCAGAGCAGAGATTCCCCTGCAGCCTGTGGTGAATGCCGTGGAGAGGCAGGTTGTTCCCCTGCAGCCCGTGGAGGTCCGCTGTGGAGTAGATATCCACCCACCACACCTTTATATAGACAATCTCTCCCAGAGAGGCTTAGTTTCTCCTGTTTTTGTTTTTCTTGGCAACTGGCACTGTAGACAAATTCAGAGAGGGGAGGATTGCTGCAAGACTTGGAATTAATCCCTAAAATAGAAAACGAAGTTTTCAAACCATGAAAATAATAATGAGTGAACGAATACAGCAGCTTGAGTTATTGGTATATTCAAAGATTAAAACAATAGAAGCTGAAATATGCACATTTCTCCTAAAGGGGCATGTGAAATGTGTACACTGGTGAATAACACATTTAAGGAGATATATTGTAGTGCAAAGGAAAAGAGCTGCTGTTACTGGATTGGCCATGCACCAAGGTTTGTGCTATTGTCAGAAGGATATCCTTGCTGAGGGTTCAGAGGTCCAGGACAATTAAGTAGTTTAAAAATGTCTCCCAGGGAACAGAGAAACCCTTAATAAGGACAAAAGGGATCTGTAAGAAACTAAGACAGGACATGCACACATAGATCACAGCACAGCTGAGATCGCCACCACCACCACCATGTCTGCCCTTATTGGTAAGGAGAGTGTCCACGAGACAGATTATTCTTGAAAATTTTTTTTCAGTTTTGTTACTTAACCCACTGTCTTGCAAATGCTGTTGAGCAATGTTTCTCCGCAGACACGCAGTGAAGATAAAGACTGAGAAAATGAAAACTTACAAAGGTTCAAATTCCCAGTCAGACAGAAGTACAAAATTTAGTTCTCCACAGGTACTTCCATGGAGAGATATAGTTCTCTTCTAAAGGATTAGGAGCAAATGTAGAGATTTAGGAATTTTGAGCACTAATGACAATTGAAAGTATAATTCATCCTAAAATATTTATTATTGTGCTTTGAAAACTCCACTGAAAATGATTCTGTGTTGAACAAGATGGCCTTTGAGAAAATGGAAAAGAACAAGCCTCATTCAATTTCTTTATTTTTTGTTTATTAGGATTTGGTCATATTGCTCCAACTTTAAGTACCTCCAAATACATAAATATATATATATATAATCATTTTGAACAGATAACTCAATACATATGAGAAATTTTCACGTCTTTAGCTAAGTCTGTATGAATCCAATTACAAACCAATGCTGCTATTGTTTAAAACCGGGTAGAAAATAAATGCATGTTGCAGACACAATCTCTAAAAAACTTGCAAAAAATGCAATTAAGCAAAGTACAAAGGTAATTTTCACAGCAGCGTGTTGTAAAATGAAAGTGGACACTCCACAACCTTGTGGGAATGGGGCCTACAGCCGTGTGGTGTGCTGTGACGTGTGTGGTGGTAGGATTCCCATGGACACGGTGGCACGCTGAGGGGCTGAGAGGTTGTCAGGTGGAGGCTGGACAACCCTTGCAGTGCAATAAGCCAGCTGGAAGAGGCAGCGGTACAAAGATGTCACAGTTCTGTTCCACCCTTGCACAAGACCCGCAGCATTCGTAATCTTTCTTTTTCTAATCCTTTCCACCATTTATGATGGCAGTAACAGAATATTTGACTACAGTCTCACCTTCACTCTCCCAAAAGTATAAATTGGCATTTGAAATCCTCAGTGGCAGAGGATGAGAATATGACCACCTAACAGGCAAGTTGATGGGCTTTCTCCTCTCTCCTCCCCAAATCAAGGACACCTCTTTGGTAGGATTTGTACCTCCAACCACATCAAACTATACTCAGGAATACTTGTACACAGAATTATACATTTACATTTTGCAGGTCTAGTGAATTTATCACCATCAATCTAAAAGAATCTATAATCTGTTGCTCCAATAAACCTACTATTTGTGTATCTGTGCTCATGAAAGTTCCTGTTAAACTCAACCAGACTTAAAGTGTTGAATTGGTAAGCCACACTATATGTGAATCTGTGATTGTGGATGAAAACAGACTTATGTATATTATAATCCACACTACTGGGTGCATCTGAGACCTTACTGAATGTGTTTGGATTTATAGTGTTGAATGGGTTATAATCTGATCTCTAAGAACAAACTGGAAAGAAGGGAGGATTTACTTCCATCATGCTCCTAGACAGAGATTGAGGTGAGACTGACCAGCCTACAGATCCACGTCCCCCTTGTTGCCCTTCCTGAAGAAACATTTGGGTTTTTCCAGTCTTCAGGAATCTCTCCCAGTTGCCATGACCTTTCAAAGATACTGAAAAGTGGCTTCACAGTGACATCTGCCAGTTCTCACAGGATTTGTGTGTGCATCCCACCAGAATCTATGGACTTAAGTATGTGCTGTTTAAGCACCCCCTAAAACTGTTGTTCCTCCTCCAAAAGTAAGTGGTCTTTCCTCCTTATTTTTGCACTTGTCTCAGGAAATTGGGATTACTGAAGGTTGGTCTAACATGTAAAAACCAAGCCAAAAAAACCATTGCATACCTCAGCCTTTTCCATGTTCTTTGTCACCGGGTGTCCCGCCCATGTCAGATGTAGGCCTGTTTTCCCTTGTTTTACTTTATTGCTCATCTGTCTGTAGAAGCCTTTCGTGTTGCCCTTCACGCCCCTTACCAGATTCAGCTCCTGCTGGGCATTTCCTAACACCATCCCTGCACAACTGGAGGGTGTTTTTATCTTCTTTCTGTGTGATTTGATCCTGCTTCCATTTCTTGTGTGTCTCTGCTTTCCAAGTTTGGATTTTTAAAGGTTACTTGGGTATCTGTGAAGGCCTTCTGCCACCCTTGCCTGATTTCTTACTCATCAGGATCGATCTTTCTTGGTCTTGTAGGAGGTGGTCCCTGAAAATCTCCAGCTCTTCTGGAACCCTCTTCTCCACAGGACAGTTTTCCAGAACAGCCTTCCAAACAGACCCCTGTGCAGGCCAGAAGAAGGCAAAAGTTCACCGGAGTGGTTTGCACGACAGCTTCAAGATAACAACTTTTTAGTTATTTTTAGAAAATCTGGCGTTCCCTGCACACCAGTTAATGTACAGCACTAAGCATTCTTGGTTGGTGGTGAAGAGAGATTGCAAGCTTTTATAGTCTCTCTGCGTGCCATGTTCCTTTTTTATCCCATCCTTCAGTACTATATTCATCCCTAAAACCAGAACTATTGAGGGAACTTTGTCCTTTATATACACACCAAACTGTGAGTAAATAAGGCAAATATGTATACACAGGTTTGAATTCACCAAATTACTCATTTATTTTATATTATTTTCCCTCTATTAGATAAGCAGTAGATACAGTGTTTCAGTTTTTGGGTTTCTTCAGCCATGCTATATTCACAGGAGTCTATTTGTTGAGAGATGTGGGCATGATTTAGGCAGTTTACAATGAAATATGGATTTAGATATGTAACTGTTGGTTCTTACAACCCAGTGTCATAGGCTGATAGAAAGAAAATATTCAGACTAATAAAATGCATATTGAAAAATAATGCAGTCAGACACTGATCCATATTTAGCATGGTTGCTATGGAATAGCACAGATTAACATGCTATTAGCCACTGACATAATACTTAAGAAGAACTGGGAATTAAAAAAAAAAAAAAGAAAGAAATAGACAGATAAGACATCAAAATTACTTACATAGTAATTTTCAGAAGCGAAGGGCTGGTGGTAGAGATGGTAAGAGTCAATGATTGCCAGACATGGAAACATTAAGGATGCTGCTATACATCCACCCTAGTTAGACTCATAATGGAAAGAAGTTACTGACATATTTCCTATGTTCAATTGGTGAGGAAAAAGAACATTTATTCTGCACTTTTTCCTAGAAGGAAACATCGATTTATGAAATGTAAATAGCAGGACATGGTACTGTTATAAGAAATTACTTTTTCCATCTCTCAGCAATACTTAGAACAAGGATCTTTTCAAGTCCAAAAGGCAGAATAAGGTATGCCAGAGGCTAACTGAACAATTTCAGAAGGCCTTGAAGCTCTGTATTACACAAGAGCTGTTGTTGGTGCTATGCTGGTCTGGCAAGTGAAGATGTGCTGTTATAACCAATCTTTATAGCAAGTTCACTTTGAAGACAGGATGTCTGGGACAGACAGTATTGCAGACATTGGTGTTTCATTAAAACAGCTCCCAGGAGATAAATGAAACACAACTGGGTCGGATTTAATTAAGGCACTCCCCCTGTGCTAGATCTTTGGGTTTGGGTACAGGTGTGCTACAGTGGGCCAGCCCTGCCATTCAAACAGCAATTGTTGGTACAAGTACAGGCAGACTTTCTCAGCAATGTGCTTTTGTTGATAAATATGCACTTCTTTACTGTCTGTGTTAAAACTGAGTTCCTGGTATGGGAAAAATAATGGCATATGTTGTGTTATTCATTATTCACATGATCCATAATGTAAAGAAAATGCCATAAGAATATGGTGACTGCATAATCTGAGCATCTATTGTTGGTCTCTTGGTCCTATTGGTGGTTTTTTGTTCACATATTGCCTATTACTTGCAAAATTCAAATAAGCTGTATTTCAGTTCATTACTTGGAGAGGCCAGCTTTTATACTGTTAGATATTTGCATGACATTCTTTTCTCTTTTGCCTTAAATTATGGATGTATATAATGCATAAACCAGAAACACTGAAACTCCTTGGGCATCTTAGACACATCTTTAGAACGTACACGTTAGAGATGTCACGTGTTGTCATCTCCCCCCTCTCCCCTCCAAACTGTTACGTGGTCACCTGAATTTGTCGCCCATTAATTTGTAGGAAAAAATAATTATAGACAAAAAGACTGAAATGATGTTATTTTTCAAAGTAGACTAAAGAGGAATGATTTTGTAAATGTTCATTCAAACAGGTTTGGGTATGATGCTGTTCCTCTCGTGTCTTCACTTACAGAGAAGCAGGAAGAGACTCCTGTTGTATTCATGTCAGGAAACAACGAATAGAGGAAGTCTTCAGTGACAGAGGTTTATTTTTGTTCAGAAAAGTCAGCCATAACAGCAAGATATGCATGTATATGACACTCTAGAACATATTTCTTACTACATAATACTTTTCTTTCAGTGTGTACCCTCAGGGATCATCTGTTAGAGTGACTGCTCACTTTGGCTTACTTTTTAGTCAGAAGTAGCTATTTCCAATTCTCATAATAACATCTTCTGTCCACATGACCTTTTCTTCTGCTTTGTGAGAGGTCTTAGGGATAAATTGTAGACTGTGAACCTGGAATCATCAATATGACCAGTATCTACTTTGAAGCAATGGATGCTGAAATTCAGTTAGCAAGATTTGCAACAAACATCTTTAAGTAGTTAATAGAAAAAACATTCCAAATGCAGAGGACACATTAATCACAATAGCTGAAATATTTCATTGCTTCTATCTTAAATTTATGGGTTTGGTATTTTAATTTGTTTGGATTTCTTAGAAATATTTGTAATTTTTGATGGGTAAATAAACACTTTTTGACAGATTATGTAAGGATAAATGTACTGACAACACAGTTTTCAGTCAGTCTAGATTGTCTGAGTGGTATCTAGGTGACCTCATGTCAAAGATGGTGTCTCAGAATGGTTTCAGAGGACTTTAATAGCGTAAGGTTTAGACAACATTAGCAGTAATGAGCTTTTCCATCCTAATTCTAGTTTACAAAAGGAGTTTACTGCCTTCCTAAGTTGTTTTGGAATTGAACTAACGAATCTGAGAGTTATAAACATTTATTTCTGGCAGGAAACACATCAGTGGTAAATAAGTGCTCTAGTCCTTTATTTTGCTTCAATTTTGGAGACTAGCTAGATCTTCAGCTGGAAATTGTAGTACTTTTCAATAAATCAGGGGAGCACCATGGCAGAAAGTTTTGATTATTTCGTTTGTGAGATTCCTGTCAAAGCACAAAAGGGAAAAGTCAACACACTGTAGAATATATAAATAAAATATATATGTATCTCATATATATGTAGTATTATTACACACACAAATATATATATGCTCACACAAATATATATAATGTGTAATGGTTTCTTTGAAAATAAATAAATGCAAGGCATGAACTGCAATCTTGCGTTAATTAAACTTGTTAATTTCTCCTTTTGGCTAAAAATGGAGGTGTAATTTAAAACAATTGGATGTGTGCAGAGCCCCAGATGTTCAGAAAGCTGTAGTTCATTAGGAGGCCTGGATGGTAAGGGCAATGAAAGCAGTGGGTGTTTCCCCAGTGCAGCAGTTCCACAAGTAATGCCAGATTATGGACTTCCTTCCCCTCCCCGTCTTAAGCCATGTATTTCTGCTCCTGCAATTCCTCTATCATGTCCTGACACTAATCTGCTTTGTATTAACCGAGCAAAAGCCATGGTACAAGATATGAGCCAAACCATGAATATCAATGTGCTACTTGTGCCTGGTTGCCTTTTCGTGTGTGTTAGGGAGATCTACACTCTCCAGAAATCCCACAGTTTTGTGTCACCACAGATTCCAGGCCATCCTTGCTTAATACAAGCAAGAATAAAGATTAACGGAAACACAGCTATTGTCTGTCTTTCAGACTACTGGAAAAGTGGGCTGCTATTCACAGCAATATTTCTTGTAATCTGCAGCTCAATACTCAGCATTTCAGCCTCTCTCTCTCAGTGTAAATGACAGGAGCTGGGTGCCTTGCACAGCCTGTGGTGGTGTGTTTGGTTCTGTACCGTGCTGGCACTTCCCTGACAGAATACTCTGCTTGTTTTTTCCTGTCAATCTTTCCTCTCCTGTCCGTATTCTGGAAAGGAGCATCTTTGGAAAGGAGTAACTGAAGCATGTCTAACTGTCCCAACATGCTGAATGCTTCTTTACCCTGGAGAGTGTAAGTAAGACAAAGGCAAGATAACATATTTAGAGGGGTACCAGATTACTTTATAGACCTGACTGAAGAGTAGGGAAAACATACTGACAAACTGTTTTAACTGCCAGGGTTTCTGTCTTGTGAATGAACCCGAAAGGAAGTAGTCAGACCCCCTGGAGATTCCAAAACAACAAACAAAACTGAAGAACTGCTTCAAAAACTATTTCTTTCCATGTCTGCATGTAATTAGTGGTTATAGAAAGTCAGTTTTTTGTTTCTTCAAAGCTCTGAACCATGGCAGCACAGCAGGTGTAGAAAGAAGAACCTAAATCCAGAGGTCTCATTAGGCAGGTAAATATCTGTGATCCTACAAAATGCCATTGCTGATGTGCTCACAACTGGATCACAAAGGAAGAGAGATGAGGCAGAGAATGTGATGTTGAAAGGCTGATGTTCTACCGGGCTTTATAGCAGGTGGTGGAGAGGTGGCTTGGAAGCTAAGGATTAGTGTCTTTCGAGTCAGTAACAGATTTTAGGGAAGAGAAACTGGGAGTCAGAAATTGCAACGCATCTTTTTTACAGTACATATTGTACCTTCTATTTGTTATTTGAGAAACAGTGTTTGCCTTTGATTATGGGACACATTGTATTCACATTCAAAACTTGGACACACCAAGCTACTATAATTCAAGTGAACATAAAAAAGGCCTTATATTGGTAATTGATCATTATTGTTTTCTGATATGTTTGATTTTGGATTAAGTCACAATTTCTTCCACTGAATTTTTACTTTTTACCAGTCTATCTGATTAATCAGGTCAACTACTGACAGGAGATAGAAATTTTAGATATAATACTGATAGGCCTACATATTTGTTAAGGAATTAAAAACTTCCACATAGTAGATGTAAGTGTTCACAGTTGCACTTGAATGCGTGTATGATACTTTAGAAAAGTTCAGTGAGGGTATACAATGAAAAAGCACTGGAAAATTACAATGTTTTCCCTTTCTCTGCCCTTGGCTACATGTTCCCATATCCTGTCATGTATTGGCTCAAGTTGCTGTGCAGCCACGTGGTGCCCCACTTCCCTGGTCATTGGTGACGGAGCTTTGCTGGTGCGGAGCTTTTCTGAGTGAGCAGGGAAGAGAGAGCTGTCATTAATGCATGAACTTGGAAACTGCATGCACATTGCAATGCTCCAAATCTTATTGCCAGAAGGAAACTCATTATATATATATGTATGGAGCTATGATTTTTTGGTAGGTCTAATTTGATAGTCCAATCAAAATAAAGCAAAGACTTATAATACTAACAGAATGTGTTGTAATACTAACGCACTATTAGCACCATTCACAGTCCAAATTGATACGGGAAAGTCTCCCTAACACAGCTACTTAAACACACACACACACACACACACACACACACACACGAAATCACAGTCTCTACTTACTTTCTCTGGTGTTATGTTCACTCTCCAGTCTCCCTCAAGGTTCTTAAGGTTGTGCTACAGTCTTTCTCAAGCAGAAGAGATAGGAAAGGGTGCTAGCAAGTTTTCTATGTCCCCACTTCGACACCAGCAAGAGTTTGATTCTTCTGCAGGAAAGTAGCAGGAGTTCTTTCCTCTGTCTTTTGGGGGTCCACTTGTATTTATGTTTATTCATTTTCTCAATGTGTTTGCAAGCATTTCCTTGACTTGTTCTCAGTTATTTTCATGATTCCACTTGCTTGTTTTTCTATACTCTTCGTTTGTCTAAACTGGTTTAAAAAGGTTTTCTGTCTGTAGTGACCAATGACTGACCATTGCGATTTCTGTTTAGTTCAGTGTCCCTGGTACCGTTCTGAGTTTACACTCTTGTATGCCATATCTTATTTTATGATTCGAGACTCTTCAATCTACAAACAATAATTACCTTTTGTCACTATAAACCAAAGCTAATGTATCAAACCTGACTTCTAGGTAATAGATATTGTAGCTAAAATAAGCTAAAGTCAGCTTATGCCATAGGCTTTCCCAGGCAGGTTTGGAGCTCCTACACTGCCAGATTAAAATCAAGGCAAAGTGGACTTTTAATCATAATGGCAAAATGCCATATGTTCTGCACTAAAACAGCTCTGCCTCACTCATAGGTTCTCCACCCAGGCCTGTCCAAGGCAGGAAATCCTGATGATTCTTAGCTCTGCATAGCATAGCATGTTGTCTGCCCCCCAACCATGAGAAAACATTGTTCTTGGCATCATGGGAGCTGGAAGATAAGACCCTGGGACTTATCTCCCAAACCACCAGTAACACCTGGCTGTGCCAGTGCTCTGAGAGCATCAGCAGAAGCTGTGTCAGGACTCTGATGAGTATGGCAGGGCTGAAGAATCCATAACCAAGTGTCATACCTACAAGTTATTTTCTGCCTGAAACCTCTTGAGATTCATCTCTGCCAGTGCAATTTTATCTGTCAGGTGCTTTTACAATTAGAGATGTCCATGTCCTCCCACAGTAGTGGGCGTTATGAATCCTTTTAACGAGGTGTTGGAACCTGAATTCTTCATTCATGGATATAAATAGGGTTGTGAATTCTGCTGTGGATATAGGAAACAAAAACTACTTTCTAATGCTTTTTAATGCTTTTTCTTTCCCAAGGTACTTCTTTTACTTCATAAAAAGTTAGTCATCTGAGACATCTTGTCCTAGTGGTGCTTTCTTCCTTCTTTCCCTCTTCTTTGTATATACACATCAGCACAACCCTATCCAACCATACCTTATGCACACAGCAGTCACATTCCTATGATTCTACAGTTCCTTTGTTTGAAAGAACATGCAGCAGGGATTTCTATTCAAGTTAGGAATTATCAATTTACAGCATACTCGTAAAGCACAGCAAAAACTTGAACACTTCTGTTTCTCCTGTGGTATTTACCCAACATAGAAAGAATTATCTCTTCAAATATGTTTTAAAATGGTGTTTTGAACCAACAGCTTGTAGTCAGCTCTGTTAGGGACAGCAACCCGTGTAAAAATCTAGTGATTTCAAGAGATTGACATACAGCTTCTGCAAATCAAAAATAAACCCATTTTCACTGGCTATTCAGTATTATAACTGTATGCATTTCAGTTTAGGAAAATTAAGAAGAAAAACAGAGAAAATCCTATTGAGTTTTGAGGACACACTATGTTCACATAAAGCTCAGAACTTGTTATGGCCTCTGTATTTCATCTTGGGTAGTTAATTATACATTTTGTAAGGGCAGAAAATAACTAATAGAGGAAGCAGTACTTTGAGCAATGAGTGGAAAGTGATTATTTACAATGCAGTAATTTGATACACCTTGTTCAGGTTGTAGGTGAAAAGTATTTTAATGTGAGACAGGTAAGATAATATTTGCCAGCAGTTACTCATATGACTGCTCCTCCCTTCACTGAAAGACTGAAAGCAAAGTGCAAGCTACAATGAATCTTCTCTATACTTCCTTTCTTGGTGGATCTGCAAATAAACCCTGTGAAAATCAGTATAATGCATGACTTGTAGACATGGCCCATGATATTTAAGGTAGTAAAGCAATTTTGAGAAGCACGTCAAGAAATAAAACTCAAAGAAAGTTTTGACTTTCCTGTGTGTAATGCCATCAGTATTCAGAATTTCTCAGAGGAATTCAGATAGTCAGAGAGCAGAGAAGGATACTACCATTTCTGTCAGGGTGGCATCCCGGGGACATCCAAGAACAGAGCTCCATTGTGCTAAGCAGTATAGAAATGCAGTAGCTGACATCACGTGCCCCGATGAGGATGCCAGGAATTCCTGATCAGACCTAAGTGTTGCTCAAAGTTGTAGGGTGTGTCCTCCTGATAAAGGGAGGCAGTAGGCAGAACTACTAGCTCAAGTCGCAGAAGTGATAGTGCATCTATGGATAGCAGGATTACCCACGGGAAAGATCTGAACCTTGATCTATGTCTCATAAAATATTTCAACCCATTGTTGGGGCAGGGTTCAGGGCCAAAAATGGTACCAAGCTGTATGGTTTTGAGAACAGAACATGAGGTAGATAATCTTGATTTGTGAAATAACATGAAGTGTTTGAAAGAAGATGCAGGAAAAGCTACTAAAACCACTATGAAAAGGTTTTTTCATCCAAGAGCATGAGAACAAAGTCAGTCCATGACAATAGACTTCCCTGAGCTAAGGAGATAATTTCATTTTCTGAGGAACCTTTCTGTGATGTTCAGTTCTTATGAATCACAATACTAGATTCTTGTCAAGTCTTGCCCCTTGTGCTCTTCATTTCTAGGATATAGTTAAGAGCCATTTCAGCTATGTTAGAGTAAGAAACATCTGCTGTAACAGTGTGCCAGCATTACCAGGATTGGCTCTCCAACTGAATTTTTATTAGGCATTACCTTAGCAAACATACTGTGCTTGTCAGCATTATGTAAAAAGGGAATCATCTCAGGTCTTTCTGTAATAGATCAATCCTTTGGTTTGAGAAAAATCTAAAAAAATTCCCAAGTGAATATTCTTGCAAAAGCAATCATATGCTTTTTACAAATATTTTAATAATGGATAGTAAATAGAAAAAAGTGTGCTGCCTGTTACTTATTCTCTGAGAAGACTACTTGACCTTTCATCTCTCTTTTAAAATCTTGCTAATATTGATTAATCAATTATGTTTTCTGCTACAAAATTTCTAAAACTGATTTAATGATTTTTTTTCCCCCCTAATGTAGGCTATTTTTTCCCAGTGCATTTGATTTGGCAGATAGAATTTCAGTTATATGACGGAGGTGGCATATTTATCTCTTGCTAATACTTTCTCAATAGCTTTTGAATTTACTGTCTAATTGCAACCAAATTTATCAGAGCAGTAGAGCTATCAACATTACACCAGACTCTTATAAGCTTTGTAAAAAAATTGAAGTTGGGCAGAGGAGAGATTTATTTTTCTTTCCTTTTTAGGAAAGGTTTCTGAAGGAGAGCCAAGGAAGGGTTTTACTGTGCTCTGATGTGCTCTGGCATACAAGGCAAAAAGAAATCAGTGCAGCGCAGCAGCGTTCGTACAGCAACAGTCTGGTGGGATGTGTTCGGCCAGTGGTCACATCCCATAATCCACAGCTAACAGGGAGACATCGTGGAGGAGTTGGGGGTCCTGCAGAATGGCTCATGTGCAGAGCTGGTTACTTCCAGTGCTCGGGGCAGCACCGCTGTAAGTGTCATAAATCATACAGGAATAAGGCTGTGTAGGTCATTAACAGACCCACTGGAGCAGGGTTCAGTTTACAAGTCCTCATCCCCTACTTCATTTCTATATTTGTTAATGTACGATATTTACTGCAATTGCTACTACTGCTACTGCAAAAATGAGTGAGCAAATAAATAAAAACCACAGACTTTCCACCAGAAGCAGTAGGAGCAATCTATCAGCACTTTATTTCCGAGTGGTAGTTCCAGTTAACTGCAATATGATCTAAAGCTCTGCTGTTGTGGCTGCCACAAGTGGATGCCACTCGTTGAATTGCTGCGTTCACTGTGCTGCTTGTCAGTCATTGGAAGTGCAGGATCAATCCATATTGGAAGGAACTGAGTTATCATCTATAACTGTCAAATCCTTATGTTTAAAGTAGAAATCTTACATATCAATGGTACCCACTTTACTTTTTTAAATTTAAGTCAAAATCAGTAACTTGTAACAATAACAGCAAGAGAAAAAAATCTAGTAATCTTGTGTCCAGGATAAGAATTGACCCTGAACTTTTATATTTTAATTTGCTTTGGTTTTGGCTGCATAGGACTGAACCAAAAATGTTATGATCTCAGTTGTTTTTAACCAAGGGGTTTTATGAGGAACTTGATTTAAATTATTTCTTTTTACTAGCAAACAATTTTGAGTAAATTTTTTCTCTTTAAATTTCTCATTATGTGTTTCATAGCTTATATATCTTTCTCTCTAGTTAACTTCCGTTTTTATTTATGACTTGGAATTTGTTTCAATAAACAGTTTATACAGAGATGCACTGCAAGTTATAACCAAGCAAACACTTTTTAATTTAGATAAATAAAATAAAAATATACTTCAAGTCTCTAAAAAAGGAAAAAAAAGAAAAAAAAGGATTGAATTTAGCAGCAGAAGTCAGTACTGCTCTTTTTTTTGTTTTCAAGATCAGGTAGGAGAAATCCTGTTCTTTAGTTTAAAGGCATTGTCTGTAAACATTGATAACAATATTTTCAAAAATAATTTCTTTGCAGAGCCCATTTTGTAAACAATCTCTGCTGATCTCAGCCACCATAAGATTGCACAAAGTAAATGGAAATTTTATCCCAGATTTTTCTTTTTCTTGCAATGACTGTGGTTTTTCTTTGTGCATTTTCAGTTGCTACTTTATATGGGGCTTTCCTTATGGTATTATAGGGTTTGCATTCTTAGTTACAGTCAGCATTTCTCGGCAGTAGCTTTTTGCAAACAGGCTTATATATATCACAGGCACTTCCCTTTCTAATTAAAGCATCTTCAAGTTCTCCAGACTCAAAGATAACATTTAGATTTTATTTCTATTATAAAACGACCTATTGTATCCACCTGGAGGTTAATGAAGAAGTGATGGCTTTCATAAATGTTGCATTTGAGACGGAACAATTTAACTACATGGAGTCTCCTTCCATGACATTTGCATAAAATGATGGCATTAAGCTCCCAGTGGTGCTCTTCCCATCATACACAAGATCAAAGAGCTATTATGCTCTGAGCCTGTCTGCAGCTGTTAAATGCTTTCAAGGACTGTTTTTAGTCTCTCAATTTTTCAAGAGTATTTGCCATAGGGGAGTATCATCATTTCCACTGTACTCAAGCTTTAATTTTCCCTAAATGATGTTGTGTTCAGGCGGCTGCCATGTTCAATTTCTCAGGATTCGGCTGTGGAGTCCCGTAACACATAGCATACCACGGTGGTGAAACGCGGTCTCTTTTTCTCAGGAACCAGAGCTCTCTCGGGAGCTGCCTCCTGCTGACTCACCGAGGGAGCAGTGGCTGCTAGCACCTCCTCAATGAGCTACATGTGGAAATAATGACTTCAGCAGCCACGACAGTGAGGAAACAGGATGCAAAGACGTGCATGCGTGCATGTGAATATAAGGGAGAGGGACAAAGATGAGGAAGAGGGTCCTGGATGAGACTTAAATTTAATTATTTTTCATTCTTTTTGTTGTGGTACCAGAACCTTAACTCTCAGTGCAAGGGTAGTTGTGCATTGAAATGTTGTAACTAGCATTTATGTTGTAATAAATAGTGTTTTTTTCTTATCCCCCAGTTTCCTGTAAACACAATTGTTCATCTTACAGGCACAAGATATTAAGTTCAGAATTTTCATAACTCATCACACAACATTAGGCTGCTTAAATCCACAAATTAAAATCTCCCGTAAAATCCATTACTTCGCAAATAGCTGATTACACAAAAAACTAACAGATGAATTATCAAAGAGGCAATTCACTTTTGAGTGATGAAAGTAGTTACTAGAAGAAAGTACCTCAAGTGATTCCAAATCTTTCTTGGTATTTTAGGATGTGTTTAATACTGCAGCCTCTAGTGTAATTACCAAGAATTCTCAGAGGGCTTGTCATGGACAACTCTTGAAGCAGATGCCTATTATACAAAGAAAATCTTTGTCTGGGCAGATCTGCAGATGATACATAATAAGGTTATATAAGTCAGCGCTGCTCGTTCATTCCAACACTTGGATTTTAAGCTTATTTTTTACCCAGCTCTCAGGCAAACAAGCTTATGCTTCTTACGGACCTGTACTAGAAACATTGAGCATAAAAACGACCTGTTAAAAGTTTTAGTCAAACATGTGGCAGTGGCTGAGAACATATGCTCATATGCGTGGCAAGCTCTAGATGATGTCTCTATACCAGAGTGTTTCTTCCCACTCTCCTCCTTGTGCTTATGCCATGGAAGTATTTTCTTAAATGTGACTACAGGACTACAGCAGGTGTACCAGGCCCTTGCAGCACTGACAGTCAAAACCAGCCTGCTAGGGGAAGACTGGTTGTCAAGCCTTGACTTTGGCCAGATCCATCAGAAATGTTATAAGCTCCTTTTTTAAATCAGAACAGACTGACAAAAGTCCTCACAAAACCTCTGTGTCAAAAAAATCCCCAAACCCAAATCAAACTCGAGACACTGAAACCAGCTTTGAAACTTTTCCCGAATTACTGCTAGCACAGAACCTGGAAACACTGGTGTCCCTGACTGGTTTTATGGTACTGGCAGAGGAACTGCCCAAGGGTTCCTCCTGGGAGAATGCTTCTTTGAGGAACTGCTCTGAGCACCAGCGCTGGAGCTGGGGGGCTGACAGCCTGTCAGCACAGGGACTGCATATCTAAATTCACACTGGCAAATAAAACGTGCTTGGGCCATCAGGCCAGCTGCTCCCTCTGGGATGAAGGGTGGGAATATAGCAGCGGTTCACGTGGAGCAGCCAGGTAACGGATCTGACTCATGAATGGCAGCCCGGACCGACCACCAGTCCAGATCAGTAGCAGAGTGAAGAAGTAGGTCCGAAGTCAAGCCTGGAATTCAATCAGTGGGTCAGGATCAGGTCCAGAAAACACCTGGTGTGCACATAGTCATGAGGCAGGCTCAGTAAAACCAGGGAGTCAGCCTGCAAGTTGGTGTTGGATCAGCACAGTCCCCACTAGCCATGACTTGGTTAAACCACATACCAGCACTTCTCAGGCCCAGGTCTGAGCTTAAAGGGCACTTCTGGGCCCATAGCTGTGGGTACTGCCCCTGGTGAGGCAGCCTCTGCATTATGGATTCTTTGAGCACAGCAGAGGCCAGAAAGAGAAAGCAGCAGAAAGAGAAATCCAGCTTGCTGGGGATACTGAGAAGAAGAACCATGGGACAGGCATCACTTTTCCTAAAACCTCATAAATTCAGGCTATCGAAAAGCTAGTTTGTTTTCTACCCAGCCGTGCGATCACATGTTTTATTCTGTTCTTGCTGCGGACCGACAAGTTTCCTTATGCCTTGGTCTCAGCTGGACTCGTGGCGAGTTTACAGAGATGTGCAGGTCAAGGTGTATCTGGTAGTTCTAGTTCCCCTCGCTGTGTCTGGCAGGGTGAGAGTCAAGTGGGATTAGGAGGAGCCCGTCGCATCAGCACAGAGAATGCACCATGAGGCACAGCAGCCCACAGCGCAGTCAGTCTTCATCAACCTGCAGGCTGAGAACACTCTTTGTACTGTCTGGAGATAACCTACCTCCAAAAAACACTGGCTGTCTTGTTGATGTATAGCACTCTGTAAGATGACAGAATAGTTTAAAACATCACCTGTCCTTCACAGTTTGGGTGACCAAGTGCAAATAGATGCCTGGATGCTGTAGTCAGTGTTTTTGCCTCATCGTGTAATTTCACTGGGTGATTGTAAATAATTATGGTCATAGCATCCTTTACCTTGTGGGCTGTTGCCCCCCAAAGATCAGTATAGGCTCTGAGAGAAGGAAGACTTCTGATCTGAATCATTCCTATATGGGGTGTTCATGTTAGGCCGTCTGCTTTCCTTTAGAGGATACTAGAAATACACTTTTCACACCTACACTTTTAGAATACATCTGTTGCATGAAGCAGTTTGTAGGGACTTCGGCTGTTGAAAGATTTAGTGCTTGTTCCCAGTTCCAAATCTTCTAACTGCTTTTCAGGACAAGAATTAGTCCTTTTATTTAGTTGTGTTATACTTAAACCCCGAACTCCAGTGTACCTGTGTGTAGCCTACCTGTGGGCATGCCCAGAAGAATTATTGCATTTACCAAACTCATAGTAATGAGGTTAATTTGATATAAAATGGACATTTTCTTCCTTTTTTTTTTCTTTCTTCTTTTTTTGGTGTGTTGAGGAACTTCTGAAAGCTATTGTTAGATGCTAATGTTAGATGCAAATGTTAGAGGCATCTGTTGGCAGCTAAGTACAACAAAAGGTACCCACAGATGGAGTTTGCAATTAATATTATGTGCCTGAGGACCCCTATAAAATCTACTAAATAGTTATCTGCTTTAGGCACGTGAAAGTATTTCCACAAAATAGATTCTAAATTACTACTGGCATTGAAAATATATTTTTTTAACTCAGCAGAACAAGTTTAGTTCTACATGGATGCTCAGAAGTTACCCAGTTTTACGGTTACAAAGAGAATTTGCCTCAAGTTAGTCAAGTATAATGATATCGTTCTTATCTGCCTTATTCCTCTTTATTATATAGTTAAAATATGAAAATTAAAGATATTAACATTGTGAATTTTTGGTATTTATTTCCTTTTTGTTCTGTCTTTATCAGAAGCACAAATCTTGGATAAGTCCAATTTACTTTTCGCATGAACTAAAGTAATATTGTCCCAAAGCCCTAATCTGGTCTTTTCATATTTCGGTACATTTTGACAGACTCCATTGTTATTTGAGAAATTCAGTTTCCAGAGGGAAGTTTTGGTCACATGATGAACACTAAACTAGTGTTTGATTCCCCGACACTACAAACTCATTTGAACTCCTAGAATTCACCCAAAATTCTAGACTTTCAATGCTAGTTCTGTAAAATATTATATTTAATTCTCATGTAGATGACAGCTTCGGGCAATTTGCAGGTAGAGCTGGTAGGTGAAAGCAGAACTGTTACAAATTATTGTTTACATTGTGCTCTGCAATTTCTATTTTTGAAAAACTGCTATAAAATATTTTTATCCCCTTCCCTTGCACAGTAATGCAATATATTTTGAAACTTCAGTAGTGTCTTTCTACCACTGTTGCTACTAAAAATGTTCTTCAACAAAAACAAAATTTCCTCTCTCTTCTCTGTTACTCTGCTGTGTCTGTATTCAGTCTTTTTTTCTGGAGACAAATCATGTGAGCCTTTTTTTTGTAGTCATAGCTGCTTTTACACTCTGGTATTATCTTTCTCCGATTAATTCATGTTCTTACAGTATTGAATTACTAAAACTATGAGAAAAAGAATAGTAAGCATTTGGGTTTTTTTTATTAGCACTAAAAAGTATAAAATTGTAGACCAAAACTAGATTATCAGTAGAAGTCTGGTATTTCAGTGTACTTATCATATCTCAAGGAATTGAATGTCTGTTGCAAAAGTTTAAGAATTACAGATTAGGGGGAAAGTCATCCCAAGTTTTCATAAGATTTTAAAAATTTCTTTTGATACTAAATCTAAAAACTAGAACTTTGATAGTTAAAATTATGGAGTAGTTCGTTGGATTTGTCATATTAGTCAATATGTGATTAAGATGACATGCAGTCGACTTAGAACTTCTATGGAGCAATAATAATACATTGATGTTCCTAAATCAGGAACAAAATGGTTTTTACAAAATCATAGGCAAGTTCAGGCTGGAAGGGACCTCAAGAGGTCCTTCTTAAAGGAGGGTCAGACCACGTTGTTGAGGGCTTTAACCAGTCTAGGTCAAAAATCTCGAAGAATGAGGCTACGCAAGCTTCTCTGGGAAACCTGTTCCGATGCTTGACGGTCCTCATGGTGAAAAGGTTTGCCCTTATACCTATTTGGAGCCTTCTTTTGTTTCAAGACTTGATCAAAAACTGATTTGAGCCTTTGGATAGATGGCAGCATTACACATAAACTATCACACTGTTATTTATTCATTCGAAAGGACTTAAGTTACTACCTCAACATAAGTAATCGAGCTGTGACAGATGTCATCAAGTTTTATTATAAAATGTGGGTTTCCACTTCTTAACTGAATAACTTAGCAGAAACAGCAGTTTCCAAAAATCTGTAAGTAGCTATAAGCATACCCTACGGTTCTACTGAGCACATCTGCCATAACAAACCTGCCAAAAATTCAAGAAATCAATGGATCTGTCAAGAATGAAGAAGTGCTTTTTCAATCCTTTATTTATAACCAAGTAAAGCATTTGACTACAGCCTCCTCCCTGCTGGGATCTTCTTCTGTCGCTAGAAAAAACCCGCAGCAGACCTTTAAGCCTCTGTCTGATGAAAAGACTGTATTGTGCCTTACTGATATACTAACAGAGCAGCCCAGTCAAAAAAGCTTGAGCTGAAGGACATCTCTGCTTTTTGAGAGCTATCACAGAGCAAGCTGAGGAATTTTCATCTGACATACAGATTTGTTATGCCATTCAATCAAACATTTCTTTCCCACTTAACAATATGGATAGATAATGTCAAATACAGAATATTTTGCAGAACTATTGAATACAACTTCCCTAAATCATTATGCAGCCGGAATGAAACAAGAAAACAGAAACTTGAAGACTGAGAAGTTTTCTCATGTTCTGAAATACAGCATTTTGGAATATGTACAATTAAAGGACAAGCTATTGTATTTGATCCAAGTACAAATGTTATTTGCAGCAAAGATCAGCATTGCTAATCCCTAGGTTTTTTTGTCACTCCATTTAGCCTGAGAAAAATTGTGGAAACATCTGCCCTTTTTATTCTATCAAAGTAAGGATAAAAGGATATGGTACAGAGCACCCTTCAGCTATCCATAAAGAAAGGTGAAATCTCTTAGTAACAGCAATTTTAATTTTTTTGAAATAAAGAAATCAGAAGAGATCTAGCTGAAGATGAAGTGAGGACAAAGTTAAATAGTAAGTCTAAATGAATAACATACAAATAAAATAAAATGAAAAGGCAATTGTCCAGACATTTCACAAGTTTCCTGTGTGACTAGGAGGTTTGGGAAAAAAAAGCAGATGGGGTACATGCCCATTTTCCCTGTTGGTTGTATTGTTCCCTGTAAAAATTACAATAAAAATATGTAATTGACACCCTTGCAAAATATTTTTATGGATGTTTTTCTAAAGCTTGCATCCAAGGCAGAAAACCTCTGGCTGATGAAGCAGCATTTAGACCCAGAAAAGTTTATAAAAACAAGTATTTATTATTCATGCCTTATATAAGAACTACTCCAAATCATATAAGGCTAAAATAAGATTAAATGGTTTCACCCGAAAATGGGGCTTAGATAATCACTTAAGATAACCAAATCTTTTTTATTTGTAACTTATAGACCCCACAAGAAAAAGTATATATAGATGCATTTTGAGGTATTGAATGCTTTGGGTTATTGGAACAATATGTGGAGAACTTGAAGAATAGCTGGCAAAATGAACAAGTTACATCTAAAACCATGCAATGGCAAAAGTTGTTTCTGACATCTAAAATACTGGAGCATTTTCTTGCCATTTCTGTCCTAGCTCAAAAGACAGCTGAGAATTCAAATCAGTTAGTAAAATACTACATAGAAGAATAATTTAATCTAGCAATCTTAGCAAAAAAACTTGGGAATAGTCAGTTAGATTTCTGAATAGTGTAAAAAAAAAGAATCTGTTTTAGTTTGATGTGAAACGTTTGCTTTTAGAATTTGCATATTGAAAAAAATGAGCTATTAAGAAGCCATCGTTTTCACATCGAAATATTGTGAAAGGCTACTACATATTACACATGTATTAGGTATGATTAATGAGAAGAAATCATTCCACATTTACCATAACATGAGATAAGACAAATTAAATCAAAGCAGACAAAGAAAACTTCAGTTTCAAAACTTGTGAGTCAGATGGGGCAGATTTTGAACTGAAGATGTGCAGGGAATAATACCTAATACGCCAGAGGTTAGGGAACATGTGGTAGCTGTGGTTTGATGATGGCCGATGGATGTGGTAGCTCACATCTTACCAGCCTGTGCAACTCCTATTTAAAATGCAGTAAGGTTTGCAGCATGAGGTTTCCTTGACTTGTATTTGCCATCAATTGGCATGCTATTCCAGAGTACTTTTGCAGTACAATGCAAATGTTTAGTAGTTTAGACAGTTTAAGTAATGCAATGTAAGTATCTTTTGATTTTTATATATATATCTGTATTTATGTGCACTTTGCTTTGTAATGAGATGCTGTGTGTTCATCAGTGTTTTCATTTATTTTCTATGACAGGTCATGTGTCTCTTCCAGAAGCTTGAAATATGACCAACCTCTTAAGAAATTCATCATAAATCTGCCTTTTGTTTTTGTTCAGGCAGATAGATCTTTCCTAAAACCATATTAGAAAAAGTAACACTATTTATCCTGTTGCCTGTGTATCTGATCCAGCTTTGGGATGGTCAGCTTTGGTGGACATACCCCTACTTGCTTAAAAGCTTGTCTTCGTGCAGTTAAACACCATAGACATGGCATGCATTCAGTTACACAGGCTTTATACATCTGCATTTTCAGAGCTGCATGATTAGAGACCTCAATCGTTTCTGTAAGAGCCAGTGAATTATCATGGTCCATGAAACATCTATCAGTGGATCAAACTTCCAAAATTCACCTTATATATCAACGTACACAGCAAAGTGGGATATCGCAGGGATATCCAGGCTAGTGAAAAGCAGTCTCATTCAGTCAGTGCTAGAGAGCTGTGCATATCTCTATGGAATTACAAGCAAAGAAACTAGTTTTGCTGAGAAGTGACACACCCACAGCCAAGTCAGAAAAACACATTAGAATGACTATGCCACTTTTTATGTCACTTTCTCTCAGTGGCAATGTGTTTTTAGAGGTAACTTAGATATCCTCACGTGGATGTCTCTCGTAGTTCTTTCTTGCAGTACTTAACCATATCCTCTAATAAACAACTTCACAAACAATTTTTTTTTTGCTCACATGTGTCATCTTTTGATATCCTACATTTTAGCTGTAGGACCTGCAAAGCCCCAAAAGCAGATGAGATTGTGAATGTAAATATTAGCCCTTCTGATTCAGGTGTTAGATTTCTTAAATCGTCGTGCAAGTCTGCATCAAACTACCTTGTGCAGTAAGGCAGGGATGATATATTTACTAAGAATGTCTCTGCATTATAAAATACAGACACCTGTGGAGTTAGACACATGGGAAAAATGCTGTAGTAACAATTTCATGAGGAGAAAAAGCCCAAACACTTTTCTTCATATTCTTGTGATTGTCAGTTATTTCTTTGGAAATAGTACCATTAGTAACACCAGTGCTAGTAATACCTCTGAAAAGTAGAACCCTGAATTCACCCTGTCACTTTGAAAATGTAGGAACTCTTGGCAGCATGGGCAGTATATTTAGGAAACAGGAAAAAAAGTACAGCTATCAGTATAAAAACACTATGAAAGAAAACAACTTTTCTTCTACTTCATTGTTATCTGCATATAGAAAGTTAAAACATCTTATTCGTTTTGATTCTGACATGTCCTTTTCCCTGACCTCTGAATACTGCTTCAGCTTTACATTTTCAGAGGCTTGCTCTGAAGGTACAATTTTGTCATCAGCAGTGCTCTCTGAATTTATCCTGCTAAAAAAGAAACGCTTTGCTCCACAGAGATGACAACAGGCTTTACTCTTCTAGGCCATAAATTCAAGAAGTTCCAAGTGTACGAGCAGTCATAAATTAGATGCACATTTTAGTGTTTATATAGGGAAGTTGTTGTGTTTAGGGAATGAGATTAAGCAGAGTGGTCACAGAAAACTGAATAGTAAATCCCATGCTCTCAGTAAAGCCCTAGATCTCTAAGACATGAAAACAGTGATCTGCCCAATGTGGGGCTGTATTGAAGGTAAGGACTAATACTGCATGGTTTTTTTTGGTAAAATATCATGTGTATATAGCAGTAAATTACCCTAGTGAGCTACTCAGTAGATTCTCCCTTTAAATTCACATTTTCATTTTTAAACAGTAATCAAAATTTATGTATGCAAAAAAGATAATCCCAACTCCTTTGTTGTAAACAGAAAGAATATGTCAATGCAGGGTTTGACTATTGGGACCTATTTAACAAAGTAGATCTGTATTTATAAGCAAAGACAACATTTGAAAAAAAGAGACTTTCCTATAAAAGTGAGAATGCATTAAAAGAGTTAAACTTATAGTTTTTATTGTCGGGATTTGATTCTTAAGAATTTGATATGAAATAAGGTTTACTGGACCCCAACTCTACTGAAAGAAAGAGAACGTATTGCAAGTCTATTTATATAACAGATTTCAGGAGCAGAGAAGAACAGATGTCCCTAATTGCTTAGTTACTGTTAGTTGTCAGCTTAGATATTCTGGCCAGAAAATTTTTATAATACAGCAAAAGTAATTGTTGTACTGATAGACCCAGTTTAAACGATTGTTCCTAGTTTTGAACATAATCTCATTACCTGCTAGTCATGTAGAAAGTCTTTCTACAAAAGCACAGATAGATTGATTTGGATTGTTGAACTTAATTATAACTACATCGTTTAGCTAATGAAAAGAAATCATTTTCAGAAAAACAATAAAAAGTTAAATGCCAAATAGTCAATATGCTATTTAAGTATCTCCTACTCCTAGGAAGAACACTTTTGTTGGTTTTTTTTTTCCTTGCCTAAAATTGTTCTTCTATCAATGGATATGATCGTATTCTGTCTGAGACAGACGCGGACAATATATCACAGAATCAAAGAAAATCCTGAGTTGGAAGGGACCCACAGAGATCATCAAAGCCCAACTCTTGTCCCTGCTCAGGACAGCCCAAGAATCACACCATGTGCCTGAGGCTGTTGTCCAAACCCTTCTTGAACCCACAGCAAAATATGTAAGCTTGGGTTATTTCTAGCATAAGTATTCTATATTTCTTAACAAGTAGAAAAAGATAGCTGCTTGCAGCAACTTTGAGGGTCTGACCTTGGTTCCACAGTTAATTTGATCATGCTCCTGGCAACTTAACGTGGTTGAATGCAAACAGATGCTCCACAGCAGTGAGAGGCAGTTCAAACCTTGGACACATCATTGTGGGATCTGTCCAAGATAATTAGCTGTGGTGAGAAAAAAACCCCAGTATTTTATTGAAGCCACATGTTTTTAATTCTTATGCCAAGAATTTGAAAGGCTAAACTGATTGTCATAAGCAGTGAACAAGGTATAGTAAAGAGCTTTATGAGAATCTAATCCATGACATTTCACTACCTGGAAAGGCAAATACTGTGGGTCATATATGCAGCCACAGCTAAATACTTTTCGTGTTAAGGGTACTTATCAGTGTTTAGGTTCTGAGCTCTCACTTAAGACAAAACTCATCTGGAGCAAAACATGAGGATGTTCCCAACAATCATTAGATCATAAGTTAATCTGTAAATCGGTTGCTTATTTCTATTTAATTTTGTTTTCTAATAATTGAGGAATAAAAAAATTTGTAAGTGTATATGAAAAGGATATTTCAATTGCATGAACATAATTATTTTCCTTTTTTTGGTATATTTTAACTATAAATAACTCAGATATTTGATGTTGATGGGACTAATTGTATACAGCTTTACTTTGGGGTATAAATCTTGATAGGGTTTTCCCCTTACTATCTTAGATAATCAGACACATAAATTACAGAAATAAAAGGCTAGAAGGAAATATCTTTCTTGTATCAATCTCTGATTGTCACCAACCCTTTAGCCATATTTGCTGTTCCTTTCACTGGATATTACAACATATCATGTTCAGCTGCACACCATCTACCTGCCCAAATCCTCAAATCCTGTCTCCAAACCTCTGGAACTGTACTAACAAAGTTATTACTGATACTTTAATAGCACATGGCTGATGAACAGTACTGACAGAGCAGTACTGACTGTTTAGATACTGTATAAATACAGAAAAAAATATTGGCAACTTCTGAAGGCAGTGGCCATAAACGGAAGAGTAGAGATATGAGGTCAGCACTGACAAATGAGTGGTGATGTCGGCATCAATACAAAGGAGAGTTTTAAAGAGGAATTTAAGGGGGAACAAGAAATCAGTTTTGTAAGTAGTTGTGGAGACCCGAGGTTGGCCTTACTGTGCTGAATGATGGTGAGAATTGATCTTCTAAGAATAAAGGAGATAAAATAAGAGGAAGGGTAAAGGCAGTCGTGATCTTGATGGAAGCTTCTGTATAGTCATACAAGTAGCTACTTCTCATGAGAAAAAAGAGAGGGAGAAGGTGGAAGGATACAGAGCTGCAAAAACAACCGAGAAACAGACTAAGGAAATTATCTTTGAATTAGCATTTTGCTTCTCTCCTTTTGATCAGCACAAGACTGTTTGTCATAAAGAAAGGCCATTGAGATGATTAAAAATGTTATTCTCAACCCAGCTGTATTCTCTGAGTGTACATCCCTGAATTCCTTGGAATTTTGCTAACATTCCTACTAAAATCTCTGGAAATACTTTGGCTGATATGAAATATTCCTTCTCAAAAAGGGGGCTCTCTAAGACAGTATTAGCTTAATCACACTTCCTCTTTTTAAGTAAACTATCCTTTCACTTGATTAACCCTATAAAGGCATAAGAATGTAAAAGAAAATGGATAGATTTTAAAATATTTTAAATATAACTTCTTACTTTAGACAGCATATACAAGAATGTCCCCCTCCCCCCCCACCATGAAAATATAGGAAAGATAAAATGCACTTTCACATCCCATTTTCCTAAACAATACTGAAGATGTGCTAGTCAAGCTACCCTGAAAATAGTATTGCATGCATACTATAAGACTTAATAGAAACTTCCACTTCTACCTCTGAGCTTACATCCCTGAGCTTTGACAAGAGGACCTTTGTAGCAAGATTTGTAATTTCCAAGTGCCCTTTTATGTATGCAATTTATTTTGTATACCAAAAATTTTATTTTGTTTTACAAATTTTTTTATTCTGTCATCGACTATTAGAAGCATCTCCTCAAATTCTAATTTCCCTTTTTCCATAACTTGGTCAGTTAACCTTCCTGTCTTTCTAAACTCTCCTGTTGTTGTTCGAAGATGACAATGCTTTTGGAGTTTTATTTTGTTCTTTGTAGAAGACAAATAGGCTGCCATGTGAGGCACCTTCCTCAAACCATTTACTGAACCATAATTCCTCAACATGAATTTTAACACCATTACATCTCTCAGATATAGTAAAAGTAAAATCATCCCCCCACTAAAAATACCAAAATTCATAATAGCCTATCTCTCACTGGCTAACTTCCCAGACAGCAGCAAGACCTTACAGGATGAAGCAATTTTTTGCCTTTCCTCTAGAGATGTGCTCTGTGTGACTTGAGATAATCCATTGAATTTAGGCAGATATTTCAAAGGCTGAGACAGGCAAAAAGAAACTTGAGTTTCCATTTGATTGGTGTTTTGGAAAAGCCACCTTCCCACAATCACTGAAGAAGAAAGAACAGTTACTTTTCCACTGAGGTGCATCCTGTAACTTATTTCCAGCTTTACTTTAAAAAAAAACCTAAAAAGTAAAAGAAAACTCAATATTACCCTGTAAATTTTATTACAGGTTAAGAGTGACTAATGGCATGAACATAGTAATGATGTGCATTACTATTGAGAAACTCTCACAATATACAGCAGCTCATCTGGACAGTGGTTTGAACTGACATTTGCCACCTCTTGATCACAGGCACCAGTAATGGTGATAGCTTTAAGTAACAAATCTCACATCTAATCAATTGGGTTCTGTTTTCTGTGTTAGAACTACCTAGCTTTATTCACGAGAGAATTTACATTAAATTTTCTTGATGCTAGAAAGTTCACTGTTAAATCTGATCAGCAAGGGTCTGGATTTACCCCAAACTTAGTTTAGATTCTTCTACACACTTGCATTCTCTTCTGGCATCAATGAAGCTGCAGGCTTTAAAATAGCTTTGCTGTATTTTCTATTCATTTTTTACTTGCTTCCTTCATTTTTTGAAAGAGGAAAATTTCTGGCACAACTTTTGTGGACCTACTACAACAAGTGTATGCGTATGACAAGTACATGATCAAAGGCATTATATTATCAAATGTCACCTCAGGGATATTGCAAGAGATATCTATCAGTATGATGCCCATAGTTATTACTGCTTGAGGCATTTCAAAAGGACAAAATCTAGCAATTAGGTGATTTACATTTGGTATTAGAACCTGCCACATAAAAAAGATAACAAAACGTTAGTAATCTCATCTATTAATTTTGTGTTTCCATTATTTTCTTGTTGTTCTTTTATTCTATACTGTTTTCTACTATTTCTATCTTGTCAAAAATAAATAAGGAGATAAAATTTTATTCAAAGATACCTTCACAACATTTAAATATAATGAACTCTTTTAGATGCCAAATGTTCTAATGCCTGGCTCTTAAGCAATTACTATGATGACACTCTGTGTTAATGAGACTCATTTGACAGATTAATTAAAAAAAATATTTATTTGTTATATAATCCCCATTTCATCAGAGCTTGAGTGCTGGCAGAAATGTACAAATGTACCCTACAAACTACTATGAAGGCTGAATATGAAAATGTTGATAATGATAATAATTTGGTTGATGTCCTTGTGTAGCTTTCAGTCCACATCTTTCCTTGCATACTGTTATGAAATTTTTAGCACATATTTCACACACCCTTGAAGCACAAAGGAAAACTCTCAGAAGAGCAGTTTAATGCAGACCTTGATTTAGCACTGTTAGCTCCCACAGAGACCAAATTTAAGTACTTTTTCCCTGATACTTAAGTTTTCCCTAATGTTGCTTTACAGCTGAAAACAATAGCTAGAATGCTTAAAAAAAATCACTTAATCAGCAATTGGTGAATATTTCATATAGACTGTGTCGTTTCAACTTCGGCTAAACTGAACAGAATGAAAGTGTAATTTTGTAGAATTCGGGATAAAAATAGCCAAATTTAACCAAATTCCAGCACACCATCATACAATTATAAAGGAGAAATGATGGAGTGACTGGGGCCAATGAGCTAGAAGGCAGCTCTACAGAGAAGGCATTCGGTGTCCTTGTGGGCACCAAGCAAGCCAGGAGCCAGCAGTACACCCTTGCAGAAAAGAATTTCGAAAGCATGCTGGGCTGCATTAGAATAAGTGTTGTCATCAAGTCAGGGGAGGTCATCCCTCTACTCAGCACTGGTAAGGCCATGTCTGAAGAGCTGGGTCCAGCACTGGGTTTCCCAGTACGAGAAATATATGGACTTAACTAGAGTGAGTCTGGTGCCTCTCGCGTGAGGATGAGTAAGGAATTGCAGCACCTGACAGCCAAGATTGCTGGGAGTGGTCAGCCTGGGGAAGAGAAGGTTCAGGGGGATCTTGTCCACGTGTACAAACCTGGGAGGAGGGAATGAAGAAGAGGCAGTCACCTTCTCTCGGTGGTGCCCTCTGAAAAGAGCAATTGGCACAGATGAAAATACATGAAATTCTATCCAAAGACAAGAAGACACTTTTTTTTACTGCGCAGGCAGTCAATCACTGGATCCCATGGCCCGGAGAGGTTACGGAGCCTCCATCCTTGGAGGTACACAAAGTTGGAGTGGTCCAGGGAAACCTGCTTTGGCTGCCCTTGCTTGAACAGGAGGACTGGACAAGATGATCTCCAGAAGTCCTTTCCAAACTCGGTCATTCTGTGATTCTCTGATTGTGTATGTCAAACCATGTTACAGTTTGAGTTATTTTCGACATTGTTTCAAATTCTTTAAAAAATGCCTTCTAGCATTATGACAGGCATGGGAGGAAGTCTAAAACAGGAAAAACGTTCTGGCAGCAGCCTTAATTCTCTTGTTTATACTAACCAGTATTTTGTTGTTTTTTTTCCTTTTCTCTGTAATTTCCAGCTTGTGAGAAAAACTGCAATTCAGTGTATTTAGACTGCAGAAATTTACTACGATTTCCTCTTACTCTGGTATGCCTATGAAAATACTAAAAAAAGTGATTAAAATGCATTTATTAGGACTAGATATTTTGGGTTTAAGTGCTAAAGATATAGATATATCTTTAACTAAAGTTGCTTATGGTTTCTTGTTTTGCAGGAAGGAGTTGTTCAATCTGTTCTAGAAATATTTTAGATACATAAAGCATTGATGCAAACCATGTAAGAGCTTATTTTGTGGATGTATGGTGAATTCAAAGATAGAGTTGAAAAATGAAGGCTATTCATATTTGTGTACAAATCTATGTGTATGCTTCATAACAAAAACTAAGAAACTGAATAACACTTTTAATTTAATGCTTCTAAATATGAATAAATATTTAAGGTTGCATTTTGCAGCACAACAAATTTGCATCTAGGCTAGTGATGAGAAATTCATCTTTTCATTTGAAAGAACCACTGAGAAAGTTAAAATATAACTCTTTTAAATGTTAAAAAATGAAAATAATATTCTGGAGAATATATGACGATAGCAGTACTTGAAAGATTAGCTGATGGTTTAAGCAAACTACAAATACCTGCAGGATACCACCTAGCTGATAACTTGTTACAGGTAGAATGGTATAACATAAATAATATAATTAGCAACATTTTTTGTTTTGCACATACAAATAAATTTTTCATTAATTATCAGTTATTAAATCTTGCAATCAATGACAGCAAACCTACAGTAATACCACTGTGAAATAATCAAAACAAGTTTTTGCCATAGACCAAAAAGATCTAATATGCGTTCTTAATGTGCATTGAAGTGGCACCTTCTTCATAGGAGCAATAACATAAGTGCACTACAAATAAATTTAGTCCACTAATATGATTCTAAATTTCTTCCTTGGTAAAATGCTGTGGAACGAAAGAATCTAGAAGAGATGCAAAACCATTCAGAAGCAAAAGACAATTTTTCATGCTTTGGTTAAGTTTATTTATGTAGTTAAAATGTCACGATATGAATCACTGGTTTATAAGACACCTACCTTGATGGGTAAACAGCAGCTGAAGTTCCAACTGCTTCCAAACTTAATCAGACTTGAGTACAGATTTTCCAATGGGTCTTTTCTTCCATTTTCGTAATCTATTTTCGTATGTTTCTGTAAGAACATGCAAAATATAGAGAAGATACTCAGCTATAATAACTTCTGGGAAGTAATTTCTTTATGGTTCACTGACTTGAAAGAAAAGCATAATCTAACTAAAAGTCATATTCAAGTTAAACCATTTTATATATTATTTATATATATTTATATATTATTTATATAACATTTTAGTTTGCTATCCCCTTTCTAAAGTAACAATTTGTACTCTGCTCAGCCATACCAGTGTACAGGAAAACTTATTTTTCAGAAAGTCATGCAATGTTTTTTAATAATTCTTTAATGACTCTCAAAAAAGTACAGACTAAAGCTAGAAAGACCATCTCAGCACCTCGATAAGTATATATACAGAGGTAAAATACACTTTATTTGTGCTATGGTGGCATGCATGATAAAGACATATTTTCCACGAAAGTGTACTGACAGACTTACAGGAATTAGAGGGCAGAACATAATTATTATAATCCCAAATACGCATTAGTATATCCTGCTTAATTACTGATATCACATGAACTCTGCGATTGTTTTCTACCAACCTACCTCTAAAGGATACACAAATTCTTTAATTTTCCTTCAAAACAATTTAATCTGCAAATTAAATCCATGTACACCACCTAATGCAGAGTCATGTGTAACAAATGGAGGAACTTTCTAGATAGCCAATTCATTTTCCTGCAGTTCTTTGTTCCAAGTTCATTGGTTTAGAGACTTTTGTGATTGTCATCTGTGGGAACTAAGGACCTGACTCAGCAGCACTTCAGCTACAGTGTTGTTTTGTGGTTGTCTGAATCCTAAGTTGTACCTGGAGGTTTCACAACTTCCTTTTAGTGCAAAGAGAACACCAAAACACGTCTCAAGACTTTGATGATTCCTCCCTTTCCTTCCCTCTTTGCTGCTTGTTTAGAAGGACTTACTGTCTTGTGTCTTTACTTAGCTCTAGGAGCCTGCAAGAGTTCAGATGATGAATGATTACACGGGGGCGTTTTTTGGACTTGGTCACCATACATGCTATGAAAAAACCCTAAGTCCATCAAAACCTTGAGGCAGAATTGTCTAGTCCTTTTCCTTACACAAGGACAGAAAGAAATATAAGCAGTGTCTGAAGTTTGGTACTACTACAACACAAAATATGAAGCATCCAAGGTTGTCATGCACAAAGGAAAACCTCACACGTCCTGGGCTAAGGAGACTGAAATTAGAAGTTTAAAATAAACCAGCACCCTGTCAGTTGTGCTCTTGCAAGAACACAATTTTCTTCAGCTTTGCTATTCTGTTCAGCGACTTACAGTAGCTTCCTGGCTTTCCACAAACTCCACACAGTTCCTTCTGGGTATCCTGCTTTCTTTTTTTCTCAGTCCTAACTTTGGAAGCCTTCCTTCATAAAGGTCCCTTGCTCCTATCGGGAGCAAAACTTCTGTTTGCCATCGTGCTCCCATCCTGTCTTTGGCTGCTTGCCCCACGCTGCTGTTCAAGGCCTTCTCTGCACTTCTGCTATGCTCAGCCTACCTCAGGAGAAGAACAAACCCGACTTCCCTGTTCCTTCCTGGAAGAGGTGGCACCAAAAGCACAATCCCAGCTGGATCTGGCGGCCTTTCTCTCGGCTGCTCAGCCACAGTCTTGTCACAAAGCACACAATTTGCATTTATGTGACGCAGGGTTATGTCAGTTGTCACACACGGACTGGAAGACTGTTGTGGTGGGAGGTAGTTTCAGTCAGCCTGAAAATAAGAAGGGAGAGCACAGAAAGTAGATTCTAACTGATATTGCTAAAGATTAATATAAAATGGTTGCACAGACAAAAAGAAATACAGAGAAAAAGAAACGCAGTCCAAAAGTGCAAGGTGCAAAATGAATGAGAGACATAAGGATTAGTTTTGACTCAGAGAAGAAGCTTTGTTCCTGAGGCAGGACAGAGAGCTATTATCTTAATTTGATTATGTCCTTTATGTTCTCTCTCTCTCTCTTTTTTTTTCTTTTTTTTCTTTTTTTTCCAGTTAAAAGGTCAGCTGTAGTCAGCCAATTGGTACAGATGCAGCAGCAGAGAAAAAAAGTGTTTACGCTGCTTCAGTAAGGAAAGAATGGATTATAAAATAGCTGGATGACTTGAAAATATTTTGAAGACCTAACAGAGTCATCCAAATGTATCTAATAAAAGCGAGGAACTAGTCATTGCTAGGCTAGTCCATTTAATTTCATCTCCAAAACAAACAAACAATATGCTGAAACAAAGAAGGCAGATATTTTTTAAACAAATAGAACATAATAAGAAGTTAAGTAACAATCAAGATGGACTTCTTCAAATGTTATTAAAAAAATGCTCTTCTATTTGGTAGGTATCCAAATTTTTTTTTTTTTTGCAAGAGGTGAATTGCCAGATATTTGGTGTCTTGTCCACTTATTCTTAAAAGACAGTCTCATGACAAAGCTAGGGAAATGGCAACTGGATGGGGCAGCTGCACAGCTCGTTGGAAATATACATCTAGAGGAACAGCCATTCATGTTCCACTGTCAGACTAGCAGCTAAATAAAGGAGGTTTCTGTGGGAATCTCTCCCGCACCTATGAGTGTTCGACACTTCTGTTAGTGACTTGGATGAATGGCTGCATGCATTTCTGAGGCAAATTTAGAATTCGAGATCATCTTGACAATTCGGAGAATTGGTCCGATAAAGACACGCTGCAATTCAGTAGGATAAGTGAAAAATCTATCTTTACAGGGAAATGTTTGTCCGTACAGATATAACTTGGGAGAGGACACGCAAATGCTTTAGGGCAGAATGTACAGTTATAGTCAATCAGATGCTGAAAATGAGGGAAATGTCTCATATTGTTATTAAAAAAGACAAAAGCCACACATTGTAAATGAATTGAAGTATTTTCAGCTAAATGAATGAAGTAGGTCTGTGCTATCTGGTGCTGCGTGGTCAAAGTTTATTAAAAAGATCTGCATTGAATTCTTGAAGAAAATTGTATATTTACTCCAGCGGAAAATAAGTAGAAGGAAGCAGTAAAAAAATAAATAACATCAAAAGTTGCTTTTTTGTTTGTTTTGTGTAAACTACAACAACAATAGACATCAAAAATAGTCTTCAATAATAAAAATAGAGTGAGCTGCAGAAAAGTACACCTTGGGTTTTCCATTTTCCATGATATTAATGAAATATTCCATTTTCCAAGATATTAAAGAAATGTTGGACAAATGTTTGGCATAGCTGTTTTTACCTCTGGCTGTGGAAGAAGACTTGCATGAAGGTGAGGAATAATTAGAGAACTATACTGCTTTCTTTTCCCAACCACTCTGTCAATAAAAACACAGGTGGAAAAAAACTCTTTGTATTAAATGTGGCTTTTCACTAATTGAATCCATTTTGTGCAGTATTTCAGATCTTTCACACACACACCCTGCCCTCGAGTGTATTTTGAAGTAGTATGCAAGCTTAATCTGAAGATCAAAAGGGAAAGCAGCTCGCTAAGTACAGACTATCGCCTACTGTTTGTAAGGATTTTTATACACGTAGACTGTAATGTCTAATTACAAATTTGTGATAGTCGATTCTTGCTCTCAGAGCTCTGATTTGAACACTTAAAGGACATTTCAAGATAAACATGGACTAAATGGGAAATCAGCCTCGAAGATTTTTCTGGACTCCATCTAAACACTCCAGCAAATTGATATTGAACAAGAAGGCAATTTTATGTTATTTACTTCAATTTATTTTTTTAATATCAATTTTTTTTAGGCTGTTATAATCCCAATTGCCTTTAGCATAAATTATTTCCAGTTAATTAAATTTTTAAGTAGTTAACTGTTAAGTCAACTGCAACTGGTCAACCAAAAAATGCAAATATTTTGGATTTGATTCAAAATCTCATGTCCTGTAAGCTGAACATAAAATATCTAGCAATTGAAAAGTCATAACAACATTACGGAGGGAAACGAATCAACATATCTGAAAAAGAACGGATTTTGGAAAATAAGTTTTTCAACATCAAATGGAGAATCAGGATTGTATTGTTGTTTGTCACACATTCAGGCCTGGTTTTGCTGTCTTCCATTTATGAGTTTTAGCTGTTCTAATAAATCCCTTTGTTATAAAAAATGTTTTCTGTTCAACAGTGACTCATATTCCAGAAAGTTTCCCATTTTATAATCTCACTTTGAAGCCCTTTGCAGCCGATTAATTTGTTATTATTATTTATTTTTTAAAAATAATTTTACTGGAGAATATCATTAATTAAGCCAATGGGGCATAAGTATCTTTCTTATTCCTAATTGCATCATACATATCTCTAGCGAATCTTTTGATCTCATCTTTCCCTAAAAAAATTCGGTTTCATTCTAAAAATTCCCTCATGTATTAATGATTAAACTAACTTCTCTAGGGTGCAATAAGAACTGAAAAAGTGATATTTAGCACAAATTTTATAGAACAGTTTCTTGTAACAGCAGGAAAGTAATAAAAGAACATTGTGTATGAAATAATCCATGTACCATTCTTCTGCTTAAAAGCACACATGGGGATTATGAAATAATAATATATTATTAGGTGTTCATCACACTGGATTCTCAATAGAGACAATTACCCTTTTGTTTCCATCAGAAAGCAAATTATTCTTTGTGGTGATGAGTCTTGTGCCTTAGTTATATTCCCATGTCTGATGAAATTTTTGAATAATTGAGTTTGCAGCAGAAGTTAGGAAGAGTAGCAGTGGCTTTGGCATGACACTACAGTAATTGGGAAGTAAAGATTTCCTGACCTGCTTCACTGACAGTAGTCAAAATGACTAACACAAACAGCTTTATAACATCTCATACCTTACTTTTCTATTGCCTTCTATCTCTTCGCCTCGTGTTTCATACAAATATTTTTGATCAATCCCTACGCTGTGTTTCTTGAAAATACAACTACTTTGAGATTTTATTTGACAGCGTTGCTGAAACCCACGATATCCTTCAATAAGGACAACTTGGAAACATAAAGTAAGGTACAAATTCTTGTGACCTGCTGCCTAATCCCTTAGCACCTGGAGTTATGTACAGTGCCCTTTACTGCTGCGTGGGTTTTGGCCTTGTGTAGCATGTGCAGTGACAGTCACAGAGGGGAACAGGGCTGCAGAGTCAGAGAAACACGGAATCACAGAGTGGGTCAGGCTGGAAGGGACCACAGTGGGTCATGTGATCCAACCTCCTTGCTCGAGCAAGGCCATCCTGGAGTGCATGGCACAGGATTGTTTCCAGATGGTTCTTGAATATCTCCGGTGAGGGAGACCCCACAACATCTCTGGTTGTATATACTCTAAAACAACTCTCCGTTTATTACATCAGAAATGACATGACAAACCTTGGCTGAATCTTTTCTGAGAAGTACTCTTGGCTGTGATTTTCTCAAGAGAGCTGTTTGGCTTTGCAGTGAAGTATTCACTGAACCAGAGAGAAATGAAGAAAAAAAAATTAAATATTAATTTGAGAAGACTTTGGAGTCCAGTCCTTCTCCTTCCCAGGTGAAATCCCTCAGGATCTCACTCTTTCTTACAATCTCTGTTTTCATGAATGTTTAATTCTACTGTCTAAAGTGGAGCAGCTTAAATGGGTGATAATGAGAAACCTAATTCCTGAACATATAATAACCATGTTTTTCACCCAAGATGGTAGGTACAACCCAAACTTCTGCAAGTGCAGAAGTTGAAAAAGTAAATTTTAATAGCTAAATCTACAGAGCAGTCAGGGAAAGGAGTAGGAAGCAGCCCTGATCAGGGTACAGTAAAGTGAAAAATCAGAGATAGCCACTCTGGGGTGATAGTAAAAGGAGCATAGAGGGTTTTGAACGGAGTGTTTACTTCTAAATTTTGCCATTTACATCTTTTGTGGATATGGTCTTGGGGCTGCACTACCATGTGTTTTCATTTGTTTCAGTTCATGAGAACCAACATCTCTATCTATATGCCTGTAAAATATGTTCAAGAGGAGTACCAAATGTCAGCTGCTTTGAAATACCCTTCTCATGAGTTGTTTTGATAAGTGGCATTTAATTAAATCATTTTTAAGGCAAAAGACTGATGAAAAATAGAAACATATCTGGCTTGTCATATAAATATTTTGGTACTATATTTACATGATAGAAAATCCTGAAACCTGAAAATCTTTCAAAAAACATTGTTTTTATACCAGTAAGGGACGTTTCACTTGCTCTGACACAGTTGTGTTCTGACATGTGCTGATCATACTGAATATCATTAGCAACCACAATATTTTGCATAGCTTTGATAAGAGAGACATCAGTACTCCATGAACAAAAATATTTCTTTTTCCCCTCGAAATCCTTCTGTTGTAAAGTGATACAAAAGTTTCTTATCGACTTGAGATCCTGTTGGCAACAATTTTCAGTTATAACAAATTAGAAACAGAGTATTGTGAAATAATTTGCTCAAATATCTTTTTCCTTCTAGGCCTGCCTCTCATCGCCTACTTTGGGAAAAGGGCCAGTAAGGACCCGAAACGCATCTGATCCTTGTTTTGCATAAAAGAAAAAGCAGCAGAGGTTTTGGAACATCAGAACCTACAATTTTAAGTTGCTTGACGAAATTCAGGCTCTCTCATCTTTAAATGTGGCTTAAGGGAATTTGGTTGTACTCTGTGTAACTGAAACTGATGTTTCTGAAATTTCTCACACCTCCGCAAGCAGAGAAACCACTGAGTAACCAAACCATTCATACAAACTATGTAATGGCCTCTCTAATTTAGAGGTAGAACTTGAAGCTGGTCTCCCACAGACTGAAGGAGTGGCCTTGCTGCTAGTTAATGAAAATTCTGTGTATATGAAACAACCAGACATGAAAGTGGAGAATCCGATTATCAGTTCTAATTTGTAGAAAATGCAGATAGAACAAATGACTAAATGTAGGAGCTGTTAGAGTGCAGACACTTTCATAGCTATGTACTGAGCTGCTGCAGTCACCGTAGGGCTGCTACAGGCACGATCCATTCTAGTTGGAATAGTTGTCATCAGCTATCTCATCCCAGAACTGAGTAACTTCATAAAAATTTTGGCTTCAGTCAATCAGCATCTTTCAACAAATGTTATTTCACAGGGAAATTCCTGGATCAATTTTAATTATGACAGGTTAAGTCTGCTATGGTGTGATACTTGTTTTGTTGACTAAGTGAAAGAAGTCAGAATGTCTGGTAGATTTAAATTCTGCCCTGATTATCTGTAGGATAATAAGTTACAGGATGTGTACGCAAGTTTGGACAAAGTTGCATGACAGGCCAAGACAAAAAAGGAAGGGAGGAAAGGTGGGAGAGAGGGAGGAAGGAAGAGGTTTTTTTTCCAGGCAGAAAGAGGACAGGACCAAAGACTAATGATATTTTTGTGCATTGTCTCTACAGCAAAATAGGAGGCTCCTAGAAAGAGGGATAGAAAGAGGTTAATAGGAAGAAGTTATTTCAGATGACAATTCAGAAACTCTCAGATGCTCTGAATTACCCCTCTGGAATAGCTCATCTCTTTCCATTAACTAGAGAAAGAATGTAGCATGACTTCTCTGGAACTAACCTCTGTGTATAGTCACTCAGCACTGCTTTGCAAAGCAGTAATACATACATTTGTACACAGTGTCTCTGACTTCTGGAACCCATCACGCATTCAAAATGATCCAAGTTTCTATAAGAAAAGCATGAGATTTGGTTTATGTTCAATTTCTAGGCAAAAAAAAAAAAAAAAAAGAGAAAAAAATCCAAACTATTTTACACAAATATTGGACTCTTCTTCAAACTATAGTGCCCTTCCAAACTATAATCAGTTTTGCTTACAGACTGCCAAAACTGGAAGTGCAGTCATAACCTGCTATGAAATCCAATGTGGGAACCATGCACACTTTTCCAGCCTTTCTGTTGGAGTGTGGTAGGGCCAACTGACCAGAAGCGAGTGGGCTGATGTGGGAAGGTGGAAGACGCATGTCTCTCTCGTGATACACTGCTGTTATCTCCTCCTCTCAGCTCAGGAAGAACACTCATTTGGAAGCCTGGTGTGTCTACGTAGCAGAGTCTGAGAAAACTAAATTGTATTCCTACAGGATACAACCCAGTAGACAAATCTCAACCAGTTGCTTAAGACTGATGCCCAGCAGCACTCCCCAGCTACAAATACAGTAGTGTTGATGGCCCACAGGGCGGCCCATAGCACCATGGAGAGCTGGAAGTGGCAGTGCAAGCACCTGTGCAGAACTGACTTTAGCTGAGCGGCGGTGCGACCCCTGCTCGGCCGACCTTGCTCCAGGGGGTTGTTTATCACTGCTTTCCATTACTTTGAGCTGGGGCCAGGAAATGTTAGCTGTGGGAGCTTCCCCACCATATTGCCTTTGTTCCCAAATACCATGTGGTGTGGCACGTGGGAACAGCCACCATAGCACCCTTCTGTGGGGAAACAATGTGGAAGCAACCTGCAACAAGTGTCCGGCATTTTATTTTTGTTCCTGGTGGCGAATGCCTTTTTGTTGGTAAAATACCTTCTCTTTTTTGTATACTTCTGCTGTTAATGTTGCTGTTGTTATTATGCCTGTCTTATTCCACTGCTTTGTGCTTTTAGTAAATTGTTATCTCAACCCATAGTCTCTCCCTTTTTGTCCCTCCCTTACCAGAGGGGTGAGGGAAGGGGAGTAGCATACTTGGAGTTTAATTTCCTGCTGGTGTGAAAACCAGCACAGTGAACTCCTGGGAGCTACCCTTACCAGCACTCAAAATAGCAGGAAGCCTTCAGGCATTCTGAAGTCTTTCAATGTATTCTGGAAGCCCTGAGTGCAGACGTTCCAGAGAAATAATGGAGATAATGGTTTTCTTAGTTGTAGACTCCAGGCTGTTTGGTTAAAATGTTCTTGCATTTATAGCATTGTTCATTGGGCCACACTCTTGTCTGGTGTATAACAGCTATATGCCTTTAAAATCAGTGGAACTGTGCCAAGTAATACCTAGAAAGGATGAGGTCCTTCCCTTTGTAAATACCTTCATGAAATTAATTTGTTAAAAACGAGTAGCTTTGGGTTCTGAGAATTCTCTGCCAGATTTCACTGAAATATAACCACTTACCTTGTCTGGTATTAGTCTGATTCATAGTCTCATTAAGAGAGTGTGCCAAAGGAATATCCAAACACAAGGCTGTTTGGCTCTTCTCTAACAGCTAAAGGTGTGTTCCTCCTTCCTGCTGCTTCTCACATTCATTCCTGTCCCATCAAGTTTATTTCCCATGTTGTAAAATATGTACATTTATTATTACGTTCTAAAATTATCCAGTGTATTGACACGCTGTTTCAGGACAGTTATATTTCAAGAAGTATCAAAATCATGAGGGTGATTTACTAAAGGCTTTAGATGTCTAAATCCCACATTACCATTTGAAATACTCAGCAACAACCCAAACACGAAAGTAGATAAAGAGATGATCTTGCTCCTATTTTTGACTCGACAGTTTTCTGTGCATATTTAATTAACTGTTTTGTGAACATACTGCATTGTCTTTATCAAGTCAACTGAGTGGATAACTCCTGGCATGGGTTTTCAAAAATTGGTTAGAAGGAATACAGAGAGGGACAACCTAGTAGTGTTGCTAATGTGCTTTGCTAAAATTCAATTCTTCTCAAAATGAGTTTATTGATTACCACTTGCCCCCTCTATCCCCCCTCCCACCCCCTCAGATATATCATGGTAGGAAAGAGTTTGCTTCTGATGTGATTAAAATACTTAGAGAGGAAATGAGAAGTCAGCATTTAATTATTTCTCCTACTTGAGAGAAATTGTTCTCTCAGTTTAGAGGAAAATAATTTTCCTCTACTCTGTAAGCAGTCACAGGTCTGTGCTTAAAAAAAAAATGTTTGCCAGGGAATTTCTGGTTTTCCTCAAAGAGTTTTCTTTCTAGATGAATAGTATAAACTAGAAGGAGATAATCTTATCAATATTCTAGTCAAAGTTTTAACTCTTTCTTTTCTAACTAACTACAGAGTAATCAGACAAGATTGTTAACCAGATATTCACACTAATCAGATTAAAAGTCCTAAAAATCTTCTTTACTCTAAGAAGCCCATTAAAAAAATGAAGTAACAGCTTTATCATTCTCAGTTAAACACCTTTGACCCAAAATTTCCCTCACTTTTTACTTCAGTTTCGATATGATTCTCTGGAAATTATTTTTAACTCTTCTGAACTGTGTAATTACTGTGAATTTCACATGTAGGCTGGTATGTGCTCCCTAATTACTATTGGTAACTCTTTGCTTGGTACCTAACATCATTGGAAATACAGGCAAATCCTTTGTCTTCCAGCTCAGCTAATCAGGTACTGTACATCCTCAAAAGATGACATTTTACCATATAGATTGAGTGTTCTATTATTTTGGATAGCTTTTGTAAATATTAGTTGCACAACTGCTACTTCCCACTATAACCAGTGTTTCTCAACAGGACTTCTGATAGTTGCATTATGTATTGTTCTCGATATGATCTGAGAAACTCCAGCTGTCCATAAGATAATTTGCATACCCAGTCAATTGGGGAATAAAATACTATATGATGTTTTAATGGCTCAGATGCTCCATACAGAAGCAGAGTAGATGATTTTTTTTCTCTAACACATTTTGTCAAAGAACATACTTTAATGGTGTTTTAGAAGATTAGCCACATTCATTTGGAGCTAAGCTTATTACTAAGTCAGTCTTTTAAATCCTGGCTTCTATGCATCTGATAACAACACAGACATAGACCTTCAGTGTAAACAGTGCTCCTGTTTAAACACGAGCATCATGGTGAGCTGAAAGACATGTAGGTCTTTCGTCTTCTCTTCACAATATCTTACCCTATTAAAAGTATGTGGATTGACCGAATCTATAAATAATATATATAACCTTCAAATTAAAACAACACAGTCATTCTTTTTACCTCCCTTGACTTCAATACTTAGACATAAAACACTAGATTGCATACAGAATTTGTATGCAGGTTTTTGTGATGTATTATTCAAGAAGTCTGCCGTTAGCTACAGTATATGTTGCAGTACCAGCTGCTGTTGCAACATAAATAGGGAGCTGCCACCTCTCCACTCTGTGATGAGGAGTATATGCTGGATTAGTTTATGCGGTGAAGAAGGGATCTGGCAACTTGCTTTGCTCAGGTCTCTTCTTGCAGGGCTCTTTTAAACTCAGAAATTAACAATGTGATAGGCTCCTCAGCTGAAGTGCAAGGCCTTGATTTCTCCTGCGTATCACAGACCTGCAGGTCCAACTGTCTGACTCGTGTAAATGGCAGCGTGGCTGTGAATGTGAGAGACAGACACACCACCAGACTGAGACTGGTGCCACAGAATGAGGATTGTCAGATTAATAACCAGCACAAGTAGGAAGGCAGCAGACTTCTTATACCTCGACATTAACATCATATTTATATATCCCATTTCACCAAATCAGCCAGACACTTGTAGCCTGTGCTATGCTGATTTGTACCATGGCAGCACGGTCATGCTAAAGTATAAAGTCGTTGACCATTTCCACTTCCTAGCTCTTAGAATGCCTTTTGTAATATGTGAAGGGCTAAAACATCACTAAGGATTAAATATTAGGACCTCTTACCTATTGTGCTCCCCAAAGTATTTTAAGAAGCAGTTTGGAAGATGGATACACGGTTTTGAATGATCCCACTTAAATCTAACAGCACTCATCGTAAATGGACACATTGCTTGTTCTGAATCTTCAAGGAGGCATATATGTTCCTTGCCCTGGCAGAGGAAGTACATATGGCTGAGAGGTCCTTTACAGGTGTTTACGTCCCTGATCAGATGGTGAGCTGCGTTGTATGAGGGTAGGACATCAGTGAATGAAGGTGAAAACACTTTTGCAGCAAGATCAAGGATGGGAACAACTGCTTGGAGGTGAGAGAGAGCAGAGAGAGAGGAAGAACAGAGAAGGAACTCTTCTGTCTCAAACAGGACAAGGTCAAGTAGACCTGTAGCAGGAGACCTGAGGGTAAAATGTCCATAGAAGTGACATCTGTGGCATGACATTTATGCTCCCCAGAAGTTTGGAAAGATAAAGAAAGTCCTTTCCATTGCAGAGAAGAAGGGAAGAGACAAGAGGGGAACATAAAAGTTCTGACTTTGATGTGGAACAGGGCAAAATGCATTGGCCTCATATTATTACGACACCAAACCGAGTGGAACATCCACTAGCCTGAGTAGGACCATCATCTGATTACAGCAAGATGCTTCGTTCCAAAGACATATAACTTGGCATTTTCTTATGGCAGCAGCGTTTCTTATGACCAGGGCAGGATGAAAACATGCCGCAGACATGGTGAAAAAGTGACAGTCTTGTCTCACATTTTCAGAGGGCACTAGAGTTGGAGTTAGAGGGGTTTATGACTGCATAGGTTCCAAATATTTGACAATCTAGACAGACCAGGGAAGTTCTTCTCCCTCCTCATAACATACAGGAGGCAGTTTCCCTAAATGGGAACTCCATAGATGTCCATGGCCACATTGGTCTTGGCATTCAGTCAGAAGGGTAGTTATGCTGCCAGAGGCTTCCTGACCTAAAGAAATAGCTTTTGTGACAGGCAGGAAGAGATGAGGGAGTGTTTGGGAATTGTGCCTGGCGGGATGCATCCGTAGGACAGTAAAGGTCCAACAGTTTTTTCTGTCCTCTTCCACGGAGAATTTTTATTAATGGCTGTCATAGACATTCCAATTCCAACAGAGGAGAAACAACTCTAATTTTTTTTAATTGCTCTTTGACCCAAGTTACTGCTGTAGGTGAGACTTTATTCCTTAGCTGCCTTGAACGGCCAAGCAGTAGCATTGCCTTTATGTGTATTCAGTGACTTTCTCTGAGAAATCTCTCTACCTCATAGCCTGAAGAAGGCCTCTGGGAACATAAATCTCAAAGGTTTTGAGAGAGTCCAGATGGCCCCGGTAGGAAAGGGTAGTTTTCACTGATGTATTCTCATTGCATTGTGACTAATGTGTGCTGGACAGTAGGAAGGCCTGGCCAAGATGTAAATATTCTCTGTTGTTTTCTATTAGTTTTCCAAGAGAGCAGTCAGTCCTTGAAGTTGAAGTCAAGTATGGACTTCAGGGCCAACACAGTTTGTACTTGCCAAAAGAAAAATATTTTCATATTTGACAAGAATGTATTTCTGCCCTTCAAAACAGCGTGTCTGTTCTCTTGACTTCTAGAGAGAACTTTTAGCTGTTTGCCTTCCACCTCTCCTCCCCACTTTTGGTGGAGTGCAAAATCCACTGACCCGCACCTTGATCGAGGCAAGGAGGATCTCTGCTCCAGCTGGGGGAGCATTTCATATGACCCTCAAGTCGTGTACTTAGGAGGGTAAATACAGACTAGAGATAGTGTGAGGCTGGGCAGTGAGCACCAAGGGACAGAAGGCAAGACAACCCCCAGAAGCCTTGACTACCCTGGCAACCAGAGGGCCTGGAGGAAATTTGGAGGAAAGTAGATGAGTGGCTATATTTCAGTCACTTACTTACAAAAAAGAGATTTTTTGTTTTTAATAGAAGAGAACAGGGAAGACCTGCGTGGGCTGAGCGCCTGAAAAAATTTTAATGGCAGCAGAGGGAAAGCCTCCATAGGCAAATGAGGCAGAGAAGGGAAACGAAAAACTGTGTCAGAATGAGAAATCAGAGCTGTCTTGGAGGAGTGTCGAGGGTTATGGGGTGTGCGTGGCGCACATGCGAGCAAGAAGCTCTGGGATGAGTGCTGGATGCTGTCATACTCATGGAAGCCCCAGGAAGTCCATCGAAGGCTGGAGGGAGCTTGCAAGTCTGCTAAATTGCAAGGAAGGAGCAGCAGCAGAGGATGGTGGTCAGACCCAGCAGCTCAGCTGTGGACACTTTGGGGGAGGACATGTAGTTTTTCACTGTAGGCTAACTGCAAAACCTTATTTCAAATTTCTTTTTCTTGGTATACTTTTGGATGCTCCAGCAAAAGTAACTAAATATGTCTCATGAACATTAAAATGAAGCAGGGTGGGTATTTGCCTCAGAGCTATCTAGTTATCTGTATCTAGGATCTTTTTATATTGTATAGGATTAATAGCAAGGATAATATAAAAATTTTATGTTAAATTTGGTAACAAAGTTTAATATTGGAAGATGTTATTTTTTTGCACATCTTTATTTAAATGTATTTATTTCATTTACCTTAAAATAAGTATTTTACTTTTGTGACATTTGTGGCATATGTTTTTTCAGCCACAATACTTTGAAAGTCTTTTTAAAAACTTATGTTTGGTACGAACTTCTTCAGATTAAGGATGGAGGTCTTTGGGATGTGATTATTTTATTGCTGGACAGCTGTTCTGTGCCAGTCTCTGCTTGTTTCTTCTGTTTGATCAAAACAGAATTTAAAAAAAACCAACCCAAATCTATACATGAAATTTAATGTATGTCTTATTTCTACTTGCTTTTAAATAAATTTTGAAAGCACTGCTTTTAATCTCAGAATCAAAGTGCATTATGTTTACTGGGCAGCAGGGATGATAACTAGGCCTATTGTCACTGAAGAGCATTCCCAGAGTGGCTCAGAAAGCAGCTTCCTAAAATTATTATATTATCTTGTCTATATATCCGCAAAATGAGAAGCAGTAAGTTATTTATGATTATGATGATTTCAGTAACAACAACGGGAGCTTTCTTCAGTGTAATGGAAGCAAAATATATGGGATTTATTTTATTAATTCTATTTTTAGCAATAAAAATACGGTATAGGAAAGTATGCAATGATAAAGGGAAATTGAAATTAAATACGATGCAAGTATCATTAGTGGCACCTTTACTATATTGCATTGACAGACTAACTTGCATTGCTACACTAATGCTGCATTCAATAATATTCATGTTCATCACAAAAAACCTGAGGTGTAATTAACGAAAGAAATTATTTTTTGGTAGAAATCAAATTATATTAGCACCTCACCAGAAAAGTCTCTTTTGTTCTCAGCCATCTGCGTTAACATCCTTAAAACCAGCCAGTTCAGCTTACAAGGCAGCATGCTGTTACTACTGCTCTTCCATCCTTCAGTGAAATGCACTGGGGAAATGAATGTTGTCAGCCTGGACCAGGACCTGCTTTTAAGCTCTCCATGTAAGTAAGAATGGAATGCTCTGAGGTCACGCAACACACTTAAATCAGGTTTTATCTCAAACTGGGCTGTGTAAGAACAAACAAAAGAAGTATTTATTTACCAGATATAAATATGTGACACTGTTTCTCAAACATTCAGAAATAAAAGGAAGTAACGTATATCTACATAGCATTTTAGCTTTCAAGGTCCATTTCACCCTTCAGAGGTCAGCTAGGAAGCTGAAAGATGCTTCACAGCCTTCATGTCTGAAGTCTGTTTTGAAAACAACCTGACTTTGTCTGACTACACTCATGGAAGAAAATCCTGGATTTGCTGTTCCTACTTCACAAATACCATAATTCTCCTGATGAGGTTTAACAGAATTAAAGTTCACTCTGCAAGACACAGGAATTTTGGGCAAAGTTTCAACTTTGCTGCCACCAGAGAAGTGTCTGCTTAATCTAACCTGGAAAAGTTAATGTTTCTTGGGTATGATCCAGGGCTAACTTTATTTTTCCGTAGAGCAAATGAAAGATGATTTTCAAGGTGAGCTGAGCAAGTATGTAAGTCATTCATTGTCAGGCAAAAGCATTTGCTATTTCCTAAGTTAATGAATGGTATCCCTTCACGTTGATCCCGCTGTTTTCTTGAAATAGGATTTTCACAACATTGTTGCAAATAAAATATGTTGATTACACCCCTAGATTTTCACAGTAAACAGCATTACCCTAGTTTAAACTATGCCTACGTGAAAAAGAAAGGATCATATCATACAGGCAGGTAATATTTGTAAACATTCTGGTTAAGCAAAAAAAGTTAACATAATTTGTTTAACTTAAAAGTATCAGCTTGGGTTAGAACCCTTTCTGCCTTCACAAACAATTGATCTCCACATTCGTCACAGTGTGTCTCAATACTTGGCTACAACCCTGAGTTTAGCAGCTTATGCATAAATATGTTCCACAGAAATGAGAAGTGGCAACCTATGCAAAACTTGCATCTACTTTTCCATCTGCTTTTCTTCTATTTTGTGTCTTTTTCCCTTCCTTACAAGGGCCTAGCAGATTCTGCAGAACTTCAGGAAGAAAGCAATTTGCATACACAAGTGCAAACAGAATGACACTGGAGAGCAAGAGAGCGGCAATTCGATTATCTCTCTTAGTTAAAAGCTGAGAAAATCTGTGATCTGAGGGGATTACTCAGAACGTCTTAGGAGGCTGTAAAAACCTTACCCTGATAAAAGTCACTTCGAATATATCATCTAACCTTCTTGTGTGAAAAATGTTTTCCTCTCCTGTTCTCATGCTAAATTCTGACAAGCTCCTTATAGTACCTAAAGCCACTAAGATTTCTGCAGCTTCAGGAGACAATCTACAGAATCCCAAGGAATCTACATTAGCATCTCTGCGGTTTGGCTAGGTTTTGTCTTCCTTGTAGGCTGCTCTGGGGATTGTATACACTTCATGCCAGTGTGTTGATGGATGTTTCGTGATGCTATATAAATATTTTCTTACTTTTGTGTTATATTAAACATTACAGGTAGAGAGTAGGTACTTCGTGTCTCAGCTAGGGTGATTGTGACAGACCTTATCAGAAAGGCCAAGTTAAAATGACTGCTTACATTTTAAAATTCACTTCCATTTAGGACACCAGAAAAATGCTGAGAATGCCACATCCACTTACTCTTTGTTTATACACTTTGCGGCTGTGCCACTTTCTCTAAATATTCCGCTATGAAAGCACATGGATGTATTCAGAGAAATACATATCACACTACAGGACACAGAGTTGTTCTAGCTCGTTTGCTGTAGGGTGCCTGGTGTAGTAATTTTCAATTTAAAAAAGGCACTATGTTCTATTTCTGTAGGGCCACAAGAACAGGATTTTATAAAAAGCTATTCCCAAGGGCAGGCCTGTGGGAAAAGTTGTAATAAACTGCCTCCCACCATTGTGTTGTCCAGCAGACAAAAAATAAACAAATACACGTCTTCCTTTCTTTTTAAAGAAGCATTTATCATTGCAATTCTTTTTTTAAATCTTCATGTATTATGAGTAATGTGCATGAATAAAAAACCATCCAAATCTGATTGCAGACAGTTGCAGGATCACCAAAAATGAGACTGGTCTCTCCAAAAAGGAATAATACAACACTCTCCCAATTCATTTTGAGAAGGTCAACAATGTCAATCCCAATAAAAATGTTTTTGAGTGGCCTTCTAGTACTTCTTTCACTATCACTCTTCTTTAATAAAGCAGTTCTAATTCAAGAGGACCACTTAATAGCACATCATTCAAAGCTAATGACATATTATCTCATTTACTAGAAAATCATACAGAAGAAGAAAGAGAAAAAGCACTGATTTTCCTCCACAGACCATATTTTTTTATCTTTTTCTATTCATATTTTTAAATTATTGTATAAAAACACCACAAGAGCCTGTACAGCTATAAAACCTAGAAACACTTCAAGCTGCTTCTTGAGAAGGATTGCCTGCATGAGGAGAATTGCCAAAAGGCATTAAACCCACAGTCTATGTTGGGGAAGACAACAACAGAAAACATGGCTCAAAGAGAGGCAAGGATGATCCCCTCAACCCAAACACCATTTCATTCTTGTGGAAAAAGCACAGAACAGCATATTTAGAGGATTTCAGGCACCTGAGCACAGCATCACCCCTCCTTCACGCAAGAATTGAGAAAGACATCTAGTCCAGGAATATGATTTGGGGGCCCAAGCCGTAAACAATGCCAGGGCTTTCCTGAAAACCAGCAGGCTTGGGAGCCCTTGGCTCACCCACAGAAGCCTGCTGGAGGTACTGAGACAGGATGTTGTATCATACCCTTTTGGACCAAATTCTCTTGGGTAGCTTTTGCTCCCATGCTACGTAATAAAAGCTACAGCTAAATAAGACAAAACGAAGCCTACCCAATAATTATTCATTGAAAAGGATTTTCCTATTTAAAGGGAAAACTATTTTTTATGTTTTCTTTGGGCAATCTCAGAAGGCTACTCTTTATGAAAACCTCCCTCAAGCAAAGCAAACAGCAAAAGCTTGTCTGCAAAGTCTGTTTTTGACATAAAAATATAATCCCAAAAGTAGAAACATAAACAGGAAGAGTGACAGATGATGCAGACTGTGTTCTGCAATGCTAGGTTTTGATAGGTGAGCGACAGGTTCACAAATCCTCTTTGGAATTTGGAAAAGACAAGTGTGCCTCCAGCTCAGAGCAAGCAGACAGCTATCTGGGAGGACGAGCTGCCAGTGACTTCACTCTGTTTTTTCCTCAGGCCCCATCTTCTTTAGTGCATAATAAACTTGATAATTCTTTCCTACATTCTTGTTTGGAACAAACTCATCAGTTCTGCCTCTGTGATGGAGCTCGCAGAGGAAAGAACTTTGATTTCTCAAAGTTTCTCTGGATGAGGTCTGAGTCTCTGTGTTCTGTCTTGCCTTTAACACTGCCTCAGCAGGTTCAGAGCCCCCAGCTAACTCTCCTCACCTTTACTCCACACTTCAATGTATGGAATGCCCACCATGCCACCATCCTGCTGGGCTCTTCAACAATCTCGATTTGGTGCTTTCAACAGCACAATCACAATAAAACAATACTGCTTTCAGCTGGATACCAGCTCAGCATGCAGACTCACCATACCCTGCACGCATGCAGCATGTGTGCTTCAAAGAGCATCACCGTGTGCCATCAGAATGTGACCCTTGCTCAGCAACTTGGCCTGGGCTTCAGGGAATGCTCCCAGGGGATGTTGTCGCTGCCAGTGTAGATGAAGCTACAGTCCAGTAATATGTGCTTTCAGTAAGAACTACTGCTTGAAAAGCTGGGTGCTGTTTCATGGGCAGCTTTGGAGTTCCAATTGACCTGTGTTGGGGCTAAATAAAGGCATGAGAGACACAATTTTATTCAATGAAAAACATCATGTACCCAAGGTGAATAGATATATTTAATACTTGCTTTCCAGGCATTAATGAAATGGATTTGGGCCAGCCTGTTCTCTCTCTTTTTCTCTCATTTTAAGTTTCACTGATGTGACATTTAATCGTATAAAACTTCTAGGGATATCTATTTCTCAGATTTAACTCAACATGTATGTGAATACTCGATGAGAGTTTTGAGTTTTTCATGAGATTATGAGGGAATTATTTCCATCTGGCATCCTCAAAATAATAGCCAACATACTTTAACAGGAAGTACATTTTCCTTTTGAAATGCAGAATTACCCAAGCAGTGACTGAAATGCTGCTAACTTCACAGGCTGTGTTCATATCAGATGGCACTTCTGTACGTTTCAGTGCTGTTTCATGTAGTGAAAGATGATGTCAGTTTTGATTAGTGTGATGTGGTGATTTTTTTAGCATTCGGGTAAGACCCTGCAAAATATACTCCTTCTGATGAAAATGATCTGATCCGGCTTGTTAATAGGTAATGCTTGAATAAAAAGAAAAAGCTTCTTCTTTTTGAGGTCAAGTTATTTTCAGTCTGCCTTCCCTTGAATCTAAGTTTATGCAGCTTCATTCACTCAAAGAGTTTTTATATATTTTTTGGGGTGGGGGGATGGGAAAGGGAGGGTGGGAACAGTGTAGTAGTAACTCCCTTGTTATTTGTGGGCTTTCTGACTAAGATATTTATACTTTCTGTCTGTAGTGATTCCTCCAGTTTAGCACGTTATGGATTCACATGACAATTTTGTTCATTTAAAAATGATCCAATTATGAAAACTGGTAAAATTGCAGTTTTATAAATAAAAATACTTTTATTGTGTTGACATACCCAGTCCTTGATTTGAGCAAGGGAAAAAGGAGTTAAAAAGCTAAACATATCTGAAGTGGCTACTGTTGGCTGTTCCTTACAGCATTTCAGAAATATTCCATATGGAAGGAGGCAGATTTGATAAGGTTCCTCAAGAAGGAACCAAAAAATAAGAGGATGAAAAAAGACAGAGAATCTTCTGTCATAATTAGAAGCATTTGGTCCCCCAGTTTTGACAAGTTTGCCAAGGGAAAAAGTAAGTTTCCTAGGAAGGGGTGGTAGAGAGAAATGAGATGACAAAAATTCTATCAGTCTGAGATACTAGAATCAGAAAAATAAAAAATGTGAAATCAGTCTTTGACATTAAGATTTTTGGAGAATAAATACTATTGTGTGTTTGAGGTCTTTTTGCCTTTGCCATGTTTTTAGGATTTTTTAAAAATTTATTTTGTAGTGTTTCTCCAATGAAATGATATAGATTTAACATTTGTAGTGGAGTTTGTAAATGGTAGAGTAATTTCATATGTCTCCTACAGAAAATTGTCATTTTTGCATTAATGCCATATCTTAATTAAATTGAACTTCCAAAACAGTTTGGTTTGATTTTGAACAGAAGGCTACGTGTCATGGTCTCAGTTAATGGCTCTGGGTATTCCTCTTTCACCTGGCCTGTTGAGGTTCTTTATGTTTTTCCTCTCTAACCTGTTTCTGTCACATACCTCTTGCAATCCATAGAAAGTATTGCAAAATCCTACACTCAGACTTTATATTTGCATCCCCCTAGGCCGAAGCTGTATGCTTGCAAGCATCTGAGTTGATCTTGCAGCCTGCCAGAGCAGATGGAAGTCAGTTCCTGCCTCACCAAATCCTCCTCCTCATTCCCAGCTCCTCGCACCCAGTCTTGCCTGGGAAGGGTCCTTGTGCCGGGTCCTCCTCACACCCTTCCACTTACTGACCCAGCTGCTCCTCTGTGAGAGGAGGCAAAGCTTTCTGGGAGCTAGAAAGAGTCAAGTGGAAGCACATAATAGAGACATGGTGTGTTGAACAGTCTGGTGTGGATGAGCAAAGGAGGAGAAGGCAAGGGGAGACTTGGACACATGCAGGATGTGTATGATTAAGGGCAGTAGAACAGAATGAGGGTTGGCCCACCACCACTGAGGACAGGACAGAGGATGGCCATGGAAGGCCAGCCAGAAACTCCCTGAGAGTCTTCTGGTGTTATTTGTGGAAGGAGCAATGCTGGGAGACTGGGGCAAACTGTGATGCTGCCAGGTGTCCCCACAAGCCGAGAGCTGTGCTGGCTCTCTTCTACCCGCCTCTATAACCTGCTTGCTGCACAAGGCTTGCATTTGCTCCCAGCTTTCACTGAGATAAGGGAGAGCCTGAGCATTAGCTGAATGGATAGATCTCTCTGTTTGAAGTCTACTGACTGCTAAGCTGCCCTGAAATGTACTTTTGATCCTGTAAGCTTAGGGAAGGCAGAAGATAGGGCAGGATTATAGAAAGGTCTTGATTTCCTCTTTATACTTGGGTGTTACCTCGCTAAGTAGATTTCCAGTTTGTAGATTCCCTGGTCTACAACCTATCTCACCCATAAATGTACTGCTGTTTCAGAGTTTGCCCTACCTCAGTGCTTGTTGTGGCTTCTAGCAATAGGTGACCATTACATATTTTTTATTTCAGCCAAAAAACAACTTTTTGCCTGAGAAGTTTCAAATTTTAAGTGACAAATTACTTACATGGTTATAAATACATTAAAATATGAATGGAGGGAGTCGAGGTACGCAGCTCCAAATCTCTAACCTGGGCTTTTATGTCAGGGTCTGCTTTTCAGAAATTATGGAGAATAAAGCTACCTATGGTCTTCAATGGTTGTTTTTGATGCTCAGTAGCTGAGTGGGGTTCTGAGTATCTAAAGAATGGGTCTTGTGATCAAGTTTGGCAGTTAATTTGTGGCAAACACCTTTTAACCCAGATATTGTAATTTCTGGTGTATCTACAGATAAACTGTATCTATAAATGTACTCCTATCTCATTTCAGTGCAAAATAAAATAGGTTAATTACACCTTTTGCGAAATAATATTGCACCTGAAAATTTTGCTGAAATTTTGATGCTAAGAGGTTAATGTTTTCAAAATATATTGACATTATTAAAGGCCAATAAAATAGAATCCTGCTTTTTTTTTTTCAATTAGGATTAAAAGTTTATTATGTGAAACAGCTATGTTTTAGTAAAATTTTTATTCACAATATAATCCCAGTGTTTTGCTTGCATAACTAGAGAAATAAAATTATCAACAAGCCAGTATTTTTCTTGCTCAGAAATACTCAGGTATGACACCTGACTAAGATTTTGCTGAAAAAGCTTTGGCTTCTTTCCGTCTTCCTAGCATCATGTTTTAAGTCCCTCTGCCTTTGCCCTCTCAGAAACCCACAGCTGGTGTTGATATTACCAATCCTACACTGGATCCTCAATTAGATTCGGAAAAAACTCATGATGAAGTGCTTGAACAGTAACTCTTTTCATTTGCATCTTATTTCATTCTGGGCTTGTTGTGCAGACATGATGGAATACCAAACTAAATGGAGACTTATGAAAATCCTCATTGAGTGTTAGTATCTAACATCTCAGTACTCTGGCATTTCCTTCCAAATTAGTTGTTGTTTTAATATTCAGAAGAGATTAATTGTTCTTTTGTTGAGCCTGATGACATGTGGCTGGGAAAGTCACTGGCTGTATGAGCTGTTCCCTTTGCTTCAAGAACTTGAGTCGAATTGCAGCTGTTTGCCCCCTTCTGTAAAACAAGATGTTGTAAATAAACATAGAAATACTACTCTGAATCTTGGTAAGATAGTAAAATTGATCAGGATATAAAGTTTGGTAAGAGCTCTTCCATGGTGGTCGCCTTAGACTCTTTTGATACAAAAAAACTTTATATTTCGTATAAAGTCTCTCTTTGAATATTGGTAACTCCAATATTTTCCAAGGAAGAGGCAGAACATTCACTTGTATATGAAAGATTTGGAATTGCTGGTATAGAAAAGATAATTTTCTAGTGATTATTCTAGGAAAAATTCACATCTCATATGCTATATATTTTCCCATCTTTTCTTCATTAGGGATTACTCACCCCAGGTAATTTTAGTCTTTCTTGCTATGTGAAATCAGTAAATAATTTCACTTAGCTCTTCCTTTTTCTTCCATGTCACCTATCACAGTATTTGTTTACAATCGTCATGAGGGTTTGTGGTTTGTAGTTTTGTTTTTTTTTTTTTTTCACTGTCCAGTAACTAATAAGGAATGGAAACCAAGGTTCACAGAGATTAAACTCATTGAAAGCAAAGTATATGAGTAGTTCTGAGGTAAGGTGGAACATAGATTTTTGCTGTAAGGATACAGAGTTACGCTTTTCTATGCTTTTTACACTGTCATGGGCCAGAAAGGAATGCTTTCTCCTTGGGAAAATACAGGCAATATCTGTAAAAAACTACAGTGTCCAGGCTCAGGTTTCTGATTCATTCACCTGTCATACACACAGCACAACACTTTACCACAATGCAATGTAAACTCACTCTTTTGAAAGGCTGAAAGCTCTTTCGCTCCTCAGTCTCCCTAGTTAATGCAGAAAATTATTTTATGTCTTGGTGCCTATGCAAAAACAAAAAAAACACCAACCCTCACAGAAAAGTTACTTGAGTGTAAAGCAGCTTGTGCATTGGGTCTGGGTCTAACAGCTATTCATCTGAAGGGTGAAGTGAAAGTAATTATGTAGTGCATTGTATTCCAACAAATTTCCTATTAAACTGGAGGAATGTAATCACTGAGTGTACTTCATTACCCTGCATTTAATGAAGGGGACAGGGACACACAGTATGAGGCAGAGAGCAACAGGTCCTAAAAAAACCCACGCAGTGTGCGTATGGTACCCTTCTAAAATTATGCTTAATGTTGGCAAGCTTTGGACAAGACAAACTCCAACCTACATTCTTATCCTGTGGCTTTGGTCAGATACTGTGGTTTAAGCAGAAACAAATAAGCATGAACCTTTTCTGGCTCTATTACTGGGTCTGGGTGTTTTTATGTGTGATAACACACGCCTGAGAAAACAGATATTCACGTACTTCCCTGCTAATCTTTGAGCTTTCTCAATGTGCTATAGGAAAAAAATCATCAGCAAAACAGTTCACATCCTGATGCCCTCTCAGTATTTCTGCTAACAATGGAGAACTTGTCCTTTCACCCTCCCCTAAAACCCTTCACATGAGACAGTTAGCCCTGCCTTTGCTTGCCTTCAGTTGAGACCAGTCTGCTGTGCCCAGCCATTGGAAGCTGGCATATGCACAAGAATGTTTCATGGGGCTGTGCATGTTCGGATGAAATATGTATGCTCCAGGGTGTTCTGCTGTGCTCGTGTATCTGTCCTGCTCAGCCAGGAGGAGATGAGCAGCTTCCCAAACAATCTGTGCTGCAATAGCAGAAAGTCCATTTGGGGAGCTATATTCCTGGAAATACAGTGAAAAATAAGGAAGACAGAAAGGCATGTTCTGAGTCAGACTACAATACTAAGCAACAGTCTCATTAATGGTGCTTTCTGCCAAACGCTGTTTCACTTGCCTTCAGAACTGTCTGCATTAATGACTACTTCCACTTGCTAGTTATTTACATAAAGTATTGTTCTCATGTCACTGCTAGCAGCTAGATAGCTGCTTCTTGCTAGGTGAGATGAAAAAGCAACAGACAGACCAAGTCGCAAAGGGATTCAGAGAGAGCTGGGTTTAATGTGTTGGTAGGAAGGATGAAATATTCCTCCCGTAATGTCCCCACCATGCACAAGGTCAAATACATCACCACTGGGGATGCCCTTACAAGAGACCCTCACCAATAGGTGAAGGGGATGAGCTGAGGTAGTCTGTGCTTCACTGGATGTCAGCATTTGATGTGTTTACTTGTTTCCCAACCTTTCCTGGCCAAAAATGGGTGGATCTACGGGGACAGAAAAAAAAGAGAACATCAAGATTCTTGATGAGAAGTCGTAAGAAAGAAGGAATTGCAGACCTGCTCAGTGTCTGTGCTTTCCCAAACTTGTCCACACTTTTCCATAGTCTCTGGTGGAAAAGCATGGTGTCTAACCCTCGTGACCAGCAGTGAAGGTCTTCATACAGCTAGAGAGGTCACCAGGCTGTCTCCCAAGTGCGGTGTTGCCTCATTGCTGCCTCCCGCGTCTTGAATCAGCTTCAGCTTCCTGATGGTGGATAAGCAAATACAAATCAGTCTGAAACATTAAATGCCTCCCCTGACCTTAAGTGTCTTCCCAGAGAAAAGGAGATCATTCAAATACATTCGTGCAAATTCATACAAATGCACTTTGGAGTGATTTAAATTCTGCTCAAAAGGAGATTCTCTTGTGCTTTTGGCCTGTGACACAGAATTCGCTACACATCCAGAGGTTTTATCTCAAAAGCAAACCTTATCACATGCATGTCCATTGATAATACAAGTCAGTTACAGGCAATTCTAGTATACTTTGTAGAACTCCAAGAGGTGCTATACTGATGCTGCAACTTGATAGTGAGTGACTCTTAATCTAAGCAAGAGAAAAACTGAATGTAAAGCACATGTCTAAAAACATAGGTTTTGCTGCAGTTTGCTGCTGAAATGTCAGAGCCAACTGATCTCATTCCAGTATGACGCAGAGAGCTCTTCATTGTTTTGATTTATCTGCCCAAAAATATAAAAGCTGATGACTTAGGATGGCTGTAAAGATTGGAGCCCAAAAGTTCAGAGCATTTTGACTTAATTGAACAGGTATTTGGAGACATAATTGCTATATAACTTATATAATGTGCGCTTACGGAAGGCAGTGAAATAAAATATACCAATATTTCCAAAAACTCTTATAATCATCAAATATATTAAAATCTTGGGTGAATAATTAGTTCCCAGTCTAATCTGTGTTTCCCAGCTTTGTACAACCCATTGATCTAAAGGATTTTGATATTTTTCCATTTTTGGCATTTTTATTGCACCAGAAATGGGGTTGCAATGGTGACTTAGCAGCAAAATTAATTTCTATCAAAGTATGGTTTAAATTAAAGCAAAAAAACCCTTATTAACCCAATTTAATAGACTTTAAATGCATAGAAATCTTCTGAAGAGAGAAAGGTAATAGTCTGTTCTCCATTCTTTAGGAAAGCAAGTAAAACAGTGCAGCAGGGGAGCAATAAACGAGACACTAAAGGACATTATTTTAGGAATAAAGACCGCTGCTGGTTGAGTAGACCTAGAGAGATGATGAGCTCTTTAGCACTGGCAAGTAAAAATTACTTATTTCAGAACTGATGAAGATAACACTGACTCTGTACTGGGTAGAGGATGGGTTATTCTTCTAGCCTGTTTTCCTAAAATACTAAAGTAAGAAACTGATCAATTTTAAAGCTTTACAACATAGTAGGAACTTTTGATAGAGCATTTCATTTTATATTTCTAGACACGTGGGAGAGGAGAACTTAGAGATAGTTATAAGCAGGGGGAAGAAAAGAAGGTGGTATGTCAAAACCTGAAATATCTGTCTTTTATTACTTTGAGGCTTATTAATATTTGTATCTTTGTTATGCTACCTACTTAGTATAATGAGGTTTATCTAGACACATCTTATTGTGCCAAACCTGAGTTAGATCCACATAATATTAAATAGGTCTTCCAAAAAAACTGGTTGATTTTTTTAACTGAAAATGCTTTAATATTTTTTAAAGCTTTCATTCGATGAAATGTTCTAGTTTTTCATTCCTACAGGTAGGCAGAAAAGGTCAAATAAGAGTTGAAGACACACACAACCAAAAGTGGGTTAAATTTAAGAGAAAAAGATTGCAAGCAATTGTGAAGAAGGAAAAAAAAAAGAAAAAAACCAAAAGTATGCTGGTCCTTGGAATAAACAATGCAGATACTATGCTTGGCTGAATTCTAAATGTAACATTTTTGTAGACAGTAATCAATTTCGGACATGGTAAAGTAAATATTCACAGTAGATGGATAAAATGCAACTGATGTTATTTTCTAGGGCAAAAACTGAGTCTTTGTCCTCAAGGTTACTGCAGGAAGCAAAATCTGCACATCAGTGCTTGCAGCAAACAAACCAAGTGATTCAAAATCTTTTCTTGAACTCAGAGATGTAATGTTTTAGAAAAAGCACTTAAAAATTAATTTCCATTCCATATCTCTTTCCAGCTGCAAGAGCCAGTAGGTTTGGTTATTTTTGCCCCACTTCTGCTCTGAAGTCCTGGCTGTCATTGAGAAACTGTCTGGAATAAGCAATGTGTGCCTCAAATAATGGGAAACTAGGCAAGAAGGGAGATTTTAATCTTCTTGATAATTGTAAATCAAGTTTCTAGGGAGTAACTTCAAAACTGGAGCTCGTCCTGTGATGTTTCTGAAGATGCCGTAGTACGACCAAGTATCAGCTTTTGTGTTGCTATGCTCAGTTTGTTCCCAGGATGGCTGATGTGCCAGCCCACTCTGTCAGCATGTTTGTGTGTTTATTTTTAGCAGCAGACTGCAGACAGATGATTGCTATTGGCTGTGGTGTTCTTCGCATTTTCAGGTGTCCATTATCAGTCCTTGGCTGGATGTTTCCTCTCCTTCCAGATCTGGCAGAATGCATGATGAGGGAGGTCCTCAACCCTTGCAGTGCTCTATCGCCTACCTCAGCTTCTTTCATTAAACAGCAGCAGTTTTAAAAGTGTTTCAAGTTTTCTTGGTTGATTTGGTATTGAAGGAGTGAGAAAGGCTTACCTGAGCTGTTCTGCCAGCTTTGCTCTGAAAGCAGTAACCTCAGGCAGAGAAGCTGTGATAAATGGTGGGAAACTGTAACACACGCAACCACTAGAGACTCCTCTGCAGATAAGCTTTCACTAGAGCTGTAGCTTTGGTTCATTTCCAGAAGTGCTACGATCCAAAACATGTTGAAACAGAAAGAATCTTGCGATGAGACTGGAAACAATTCATGAAGAAACAGTTGCAATGGAGTTCAGTTCAGAAATGTGTTTGGTGGCTCTGAAGGCAAGTTGCTGACCTTACGGATAGAGCAGAGAAGTATTCAAGGTCATAAAAACGGTTGTCAGCAGAAAAGATATATTGCACTCTTCAAAGGAAAAACATTTGTGTTGTTTTGCTGCTTCCTCCTCAAGCAGATTTTTACATTTCCACGAAAAGTAATCAAGTAGATGGCATGTTCTGATATTTCAAACGCTTTATTTAATTGCCAAAATCAAGTGATGCTCGCCTCTGTGTCCTGCAGTTGAACTTTGCCCTTACTAGAGCACTGCTATCACTTTATAGAACCACACAGAAAAGTTTGAAGTGGAAATCATCTATTTTTTTTTTTTTACATAATGACAGTCAGTATTTTCCGCATAGTAAAATTGCTTTCATATCACTTTCAATTCAGATCAAATGGTTATTTGCAATGTAAAATATCCATTATAATTTGGCAGATTGAATTCAGGAATCCTTGTGTGAAATTCCATGGATTATATGCAAGGGTTTCATATAACTGTCTGGTAAATATGAATTAATAATTTGCTATGATCACCTCTTTTTTTTTTTAAGCTTATTCTGCCCTCCAAAGAAGTCACAGAATTCCAGTACCTGGAAATAATTTTATCTAAAAAATAAATGACATGCAAACCTCCGAAACCTGATCTCTTGAGTGCATAGCTGCTGTATATTACTTGTTCATTGGATGTTGTTTTTTAAGTTTTTGGGTTGCTTTCTGTCACTATTTACAGAGCTAGGCAGACTTAGCAGAATTTAAAACATTACCATCTTTGTAAAGGCTACTTAATTTTTCTGCTGATATATGGTTTCTCAGAGCTGTTACATTTTCCTAATCTTAAGAATGTAGAAAAGTCAAAGTTCCCAGTTTATTTTTAAGCCACTGTCATGATATTTAGACATGAAACCATCAGGGAATTTGACAGTAATCTTGGACTGCTTTCAGTCATACTGACTTCCTGCATTGTTGCTTATCTTTACATTTTCTTTAGAAATGGTGCTTTTATTTTGCTGCTTTTATTTTTAATACTGGGCATGAGGGACCTGCTCCCCATCCCACCCCAGCCCCATCATTGCACACAAGGAGAATATATTCCTCCTGTTACTCAATAGCTAAATCCCTAAAGCATTTGTCTGTGAAGGAGGGAAAACGAAGTAAGGGGCTTTTCAATCCCCTGCTCACCAAGCCGGGTGCGTGGCTGTGTTTCTCTCTCTCTCGGAATCTGAGTTGCTGTGCAAATTATAGTCCAGTACTCCTGAGACCAGGGCAGATGGAAGCCAAAGACTGGCACTGCATGGCTTCCCACAGCCTGGGGAGCAGCCCTGCTGTTGTGGCCCGAAGAGGCAGTGGGCACTGTTTGCCTCCAGGGACATGTGCTTGTGTGTCTGACTGGTCAGAACACGCAAGCCTGGCCTGGATGGCCATGAGAAGGTGCAGAAGGTGCTGGAATGGGAGCATTGCACGTCTTTGGTCTGGAAACATGTGCTGCTCCTCAGCTTTGGTCAACACAGCAAGGTTTGGTAACGGATGCGGAGTTTGCGGTGGGAAGAGCGCGGAGCTTGAGTTGACTCATGGCTGGATAGGCAAGGGCCACAGGAGGTGGTGGAGATGCAGCAAGATGATACCCAGCAAAATGACCTCAAGCTATAGTCAGTCTGAGTAAGATCAACAGGAGGGTCACCACAAGGAAAGATTAGACTTCGGTCAGTCTGTTCAGGAAGTTTTATCAGCAGGAACCCTATGAGAGAGGACTGCACAAAGAAGCATCTGATTAAATTGACCAGCTCTTGCTATCTTAAATCAGTTTTATATTTTTAGAGGAAGACAGGGTTAACATATTTGTTCAGCGTAAACTGTTTGTTCCTCTGAGGAAACACTCCGTGGGAATTTTTGTTCTTGCAGCTGGCATGCATACTGCTGTGCAGTGCAGTTTGCAGTCAGACTAGCAGTACCCCGGTTATGGCTGACCCCAGAAGTCTAATCCTTTGCTAAACATTTTGAAGTGTTTTCTTCCTAAATACTAAGTCAAATGTTTACTGTCTGCGTAAAAACTGCTAATGGTGGGGCTGCTAACTGCAACCAGGATACATGATGCTTTAATTGCATGGTATGACTCAACAGGAGAGCCCTGGGAGTCTGGGTGGGGGCTGAAGGAGGGACTGGATAATGACAGGACGCAAAGGTGTGTGTATGATAGAGAGAAAACCTGGGGCTTTGCCGAGTTTCCGCTTATAGTCCGGGTGGAAATACAGAAGACCAGTTATGCAAGCCAGAGCCAGATTTTTGGCTCTCAATGAAATAACGTTGGTGGCCTATAGGGAAATATAGATGTATTTATTACCTGAACCCCCAGGGAATACGGTAGGTGTGTGTGGTTCTGGCACATGGAGCCGTGGAGCAGCAAGGGAGATGGTGCTGAGCTGCCAGTGGCTGGGGAGCACAGCACAGCGTTGGATGCCCAGCGAACCTTTTGATCAGTGCATGGAACTTGGCAATCCTGAGGCTCGCTCTTGCCAAGGGTTGGATTTGTGAAGAGATTCTGTAACACGCAGCCATTCCTTCAGGGTGTATGATTGAAGTTCACGGCGGTTACCTGATTTGCTAAAAAAATTTGCTAAATTCAAGCACCGCCTCCTCCTCCACCCCCACCAGCACCCCTCATCCCACACACGTGCACACTACATTACAGGTACATTAGGATGCCCACTTAAACTTTGCTATGTAGCACTGATTCTATTTGAAATGCAGTGAGTACCCAAGTACAGTGTCTAATAGTATTCTTCATTCCCACAACTCTTTGTTTGATCCAAAGGTTAGGGCACCTAAAATAAAATCAACAAAACACACTGCTCACTGACTGAGGCAATTGGATTCCTCTGGAACAATATGAAACAAGACTTAACAACAAACTGCCGAGTGGTACCACCATGTCAATGAGATACTTTCTTCTCAACTTCTGGTAAAGGAGTAATTGCCTCTAAGAACTCATTGCTTTATTCTCAGGGATGATATTTAAAAGATTTAGATGCTATGTCTCTGCCTTCACTGATGCTATTAATTGGTTTTGAGACACATCCCCATTTTGTCATTTCTAAAGGTGAAGGCTGTTCTGTGTTTTGTTAATGATGACAGCACTGCTGAGAAAAAGGAAGGTCTAAAATATTTGACTTCAAGAACATGACAGATTAAATAACCTGGGGGGTCCTAATAATCATCATTCACAATGTAGGAGATGACAAGGTGAAATTTCTAAGATGACATTTTGTCACTTGTGGTAGTCACTTAAAATGACAAAAGCTATACATTCTGCTCTGCAGCTTCTTTACTCTAATTGGGCCAATTTTGCTATCATGCTATTATCCTGCAGAGCAGAACTGGTGACAAACAAAGAGGCTTTTGTGATCTCAGCTGAATATTTTTCCATGAGCTCAAGAAAATATCTTGCCAACAGAGAATGAAAATTGTCCCTGCATTTGGTGACTGGCCAGAAGCCCAAGGCCCATGTCTGTCTGGAAGAAGTCTCATCTGTATTTTTAGTTCCTGCTTGCTTATGGTGGGATTTTGCGGAAGGGGCCACAAGTCAGAGGAGCTATAATCACATTTGGGATTTTTCCTGTTACGTGTTGAAATAACTTACCTTGGGATATGGTGGAGGAAAAAGAGGGCTAAACTTCCCTTCCCCACTCTCTGCAGTTTTGCCAATCTGCTTTAGTTTAGCCGTATTTTCCACCATGCACCAGCACATAATAATTCCCTTTAAGTATGTAATGACACAAAACTTGATTGTGTTAGCACTTGCTTCTTCAGAACTGTTGAGAAACTTAATTCATTTTAAAAGCTTTTGAACTTTGGGAGAAAATTTGTCATCAACAGCTACGTGAAGAGTAGTAAGGAAGTGGTTCTATAAGCTGTTAATGTAGTGTGAAATCCTGAAACAACCCATCTTGTTATGACGAAAACATATTATTTATTATCATTCAGAAACTTTGGGCAAAAATATGTTTAGTAACACACATTTGTTAACATGGAATAAAATTACACTGGAGTGTAACACGGAGTGTATGTGGAGTGGGCCTATATCCAACTTACCTAAAATACAGTCATTTCATGGAAGTGTTAAGCTGTTGAAACATATTGCTATCAAGGAACAGTTGTTTATTATAATAAGCATTGTTTTTCTGTGTGACAGAAGTAGGAGAATGTCATTATGAATGCTGTCCATGACTTGGACGAAGACAGCCTTTGTTTCCATCCACTAAATGAGATATTTATATTCATTGTTTTGGAGAAACTAAAATTGGAAAATTGAAGGTAAATATTTCTCTCAATCCTTTAGCACATTTAAGTCTGCAGGGTTCAGATTAAGCATTGGTGTGCACTTAGTCAGCACTATGTAAGGCACCAAATATTGGAAGAGAGACTACCAAAAATTTTATGGTGGTGTCTCTTTGGCTGAAGATCTGCACATTTTCCCAGACTTTCCCTCTTGCCCTTTACTCCATCTACATATGTTACAATTCATAGAATCATACATTAGTTTGGTTTGGAGAAGTCCTTTAAAGACTGCCTAGAACAGCCCCCGTGAAATGAGCAGGGACATCTTCAACTAGATCATTTTGCTCTGAGCTCTATTCAACCCGACCCTCAATGTTTCCAGGGAACCTCTCTGGACAACCTGTTCCAATATTTCACCTTTCTCACTTTATATCTAGTCTGAATCTGTCCTCTTTTGGTTTAAAACCATTGCCCTTTGTCCTATTGCAACAGTTCCTACTAAAAAGTCAGTCCCCATCTTTTTCGTAAGCCCCCTCTAAGTACTAGAAGGCTGCAATAAGGTCTCCCCAGAACCTTCTCTTCTCCAAGCTAAATAGCCTCAACTCTCTCACCCTTTCTTCACAGGAACATATTTCATCCCCCTAACCATTTCTGTGGCCCTCTTCTGGACCCTCTCCAACAGGTCCATGCCTCTTCTGTGCTGGGGACCCCAGAGTTGGATGCAATACTTTAAGTGGAGTCTCACCAGAGTGGAGCAGAGCACAGGGCCAGAGTCATCTCCCTCAACCTTCTGGGCCATGCTGCCTCTTTATGCAGCTCGAGATATATTTGGGACCACTCAGCTTGGTGTTGTCTGTAAGCACGGTGAGGGAGCACTTGATCTCGTTGTCTGTGATACTGATGAAGATATTAAACTCTACCCTTCCCAATACAGACCTCTGAAGGACACCCCTCACCACCAATCTCCATCTGGACATCGAACCAGATCATCAGTTACCAGCTCCTGACTTCAGCAAGAGTTGTTTTGTTAGCTAAGAGTGCTCACATCTCATTTCTAGGGACTCTGCTGTTACTTCTGCCTTCCTGAAATTCCAGGTCAAATTGGACATTTTGCTGCACTAATGCAGCTTCCACATGAAGTATGCTTATTTCCAGCTCTGCAGCTACATGGTGCTCATGCAGCCTTAGCTGAATCAAGTGCCATCACACTGCTGACTCACCGGAGCCACCAGTGCTGCTCCTCAGGGCATGACTCCTGCTACACCATCAGTGCGGGCTGCTCCACTGCCTTTTTCCAGCCATCAGCTCCACGCTTCTGGCTGTGTCCAGATCAGCAGCCACAGCTTTCATTCATGTCCGTCCCCCAAATTCTGGCATCTCCAAATTCTGTTCTCCTGTGTGCCAATCCATTAATCCTGCTCTACTCTTCCTCATCAGTCCTGTCTGTACCTTACTCTTATTTACAAATCCCTCTGTATCTGCCTACTGCAACTTCCCCTTTCTTCAAGGCTCCTTAATGCTCTCTGAGGCAGGCTGAAAGTCTCAGCAGGTTTACTTCTTCCTCTTAAACCGACATCTTTTCATTCTCTCTCAGGAATGGAGAGGTGCTAAAGCTCCCTGAGCAGCTCAGTTTTTTCCTCCCAAACTCATCCCATTCTAGTCTTCTTACAGAAAAGCCACAATAAACTGCTGAAACTTAAAGGAAGGATGCTATCCTTACAGGATAACCTCTGGTTTCTACTGAAAGACCCTGGTAAATGCCACTCACTGCAAAAGAAGTGCATCAACATGAAATGTCTGCATCAAGCGAAGGAGTCTGCATCAAGTAGCATATGTTCTGACAGAGAATTCTTTCAGATGATGACAAGACTTAAACATGTCTTAAATGGGACTGACACAATGCAATATACTAATTATTTGACAGTGCATAATATCTTTATTTAGAACAATAAAGTATATGTATATAATGTAAATTCCAAATTTGAACTGGTATAAAAAGGGATCTGGGAAAACATCTATCTTTAAGAGGACACATATGTACATACACATCACATTTTATAAACTTTGTTGATTACCTTCAGTCAGAATGTTACTATGCAAAACTGTGCTGACATTTACACTGAAATAAACGAATTTGCCCATGATGCAACCAGCAAATGTCTGTCTCTATCACTAAAGAGTCTGAAGTTTCTGCGTTCCATCAATTTGAAAACAAAATAGCAACATGCCACCATTACTGTAAATCTGCATTTAAGATAGTTGAATCAGATTCCTGAATTGAAGAATGCTGGATAATTCTTAAATGTAAATCTAACTCAAAATATCAGTATTTTATATGTACAGTTAGATTTTCAATTTAATAATTCTATTTTGTGTACTGAACAGTTTCAGCATATTACGTAGAGCAACAGAGAAAACAGAGCTGCTGCAGATGAGAATCTAAAAAATGTGCAGGTTGTACACATATTCCATAGTAAAGAACATTTTATAAGCTTGCTTATAAAATGACTTTGTGATGAAATAAGTACCATTAATTCATTCAAGTAAACACACATGTAAAGTAGAACAGTTACTCAGTATAAGACTATCTGCTTTTTTATTCTCACAAGGCCACTATTGATTGCATGCAAAGTTCAACTATTTCAAAGGAAACCTAAAAATGTTACGTTTCTCACCAAACCACAGATATCCAAAAGCCAAATTTGGTTGACTTTTATATAGAAAAAATAAAACACCCCCTTTCCCCCCAATTTTATTTTAAAAGGAAGGGTGTTAATTTTCCAACTGTGTTAATGTGTGGGCTCTGTCTATCCAAAAAGAAGACTGAAAAACTGATCACTCTTTAGAAGTCAAACAGCTTACAATGCAATACAGAAGCAATTTCTGCCACCCCATCTCCAACTAAAGAGTAACTTATTCTATTTCCATTGATTTCAAAGATGTCTCACAAGTCAGTAGTCTTTCAAAATTTCACTATGTCCAAAGTAAAGATCTCCTCAGTGAGCACAGAAAGTTTCCAGTAAATTCGCGATCCCACTTCCGAGTGCCATGCCATCTACTGTGTCCACAAATGTCTAGAAGTCTCCTGCTTTGCAAAAGGATTGAGAACATCCAAGGTTGTGTTCAGATCTCTCAAAATGGGGGCAAAGAATGGGAAAACCATGTGGTCCAATAACAGTTCTTCTACTCCAGGTGTCATCCGACTTTGGTGCACATTCGAAGAACAATGTTTGTGACGTGAAGGTCAAAAGTTTATACGTGAGTTTTCTTTCTTTTCTCATATAACTTTAAATTTACCTTGCTCCACAGAAGAGATTAAAGTGTCTGACATTATTTGAAAGAAGACTTGCTTTAAGATGTTGCTCCTGGAAGGTGAATACTTTGTCATGGTCAATTTTTGTTTATTGTATGTTTCAATTCACAACTGATATTTTCTATGATATTGAAGATTAGGAAGTCTAAAATATTGTGCTTTTGAATATCAAAGTATAATTTGGGGCACACCAATGTGCCCCAAGTTATGTGTTATTGAGTATTTGATTTTCTGGAAAGAATGCATTTAGAAAAATGAACATTTTTATCAACAAAGGACATTAATAAATACAAGATTTTTGTTTTACTGAATCTAAGAAAAAAACCCAAACCCTCAAATGCATAAGCTAGCCTCAAAAGCACATTGTATGAAGTATTTAAGGGTTTTGTACAATGTATAAGGATAATCGCTTCCATTTTCCGTGGATACTTTTCCATTCAGTCAAAACCAATACACAATTATTCTCTGCATTACCAATAAGCTGCAAATTTCCATCAATTAGATCATGCTGACATTCCTTTTAGGGTAACTCTTACATAAGTTTGAAACTCAAAGTCTGAGGGCCTTGTGAGTAAAGAACTACACAGTGTCAAAGGAGATTGAGCTTCAGATGCGGAATTCCATTGTTTGAGGAATGCATTTGCTTTTTAGAAGCGATGAGCAACCCTGGTTATAAATTGGTGAGTGCTCCAGCATCTTCAGAATAAACATGAAGGCCTAATTCTGACACTAAGCTTCTTTCGATCGAGTCTAAGAGAAGTTCCTCATGTGATGCAAACCCCACAGTTCTGTTACCCTTAATGGAACTATGCTAATTTATACCAGCTGAGTAGGACTTGAGGAGCCTTTTCCGACAAACAGAAAGTGCAAAAAGAGCCTGAGTATAAATAAAAATTCCACATGATCAAAGCCTTGCATCAGTGAATTCATGAGAAATTTCAAGATTGATTGCAGTAGGGTCGAAATTCCAGGCGGTGTGGCTACATGCACGCATAAACTCTGTCATCAAGTATGGTAAGGTTCTGAGATTTTTTCTTTTTTGTAAGTACGAAAGACAATTTTACCAATAACACACATACACACACATGCACTCACACACACGTATATATTATATGTATGACATATTCTTTTTATGCATAGTTCTCAGAAAATTGAGCAGAAGATTAAAACTTCCACAAGAACTCTTAAAAAGTTTAGTAATTATACATTTTAAGGAGAACTCCAAATTTAAGTAAAACTGTAAAAGGTTTTTTTTTGCTTTTTTTTGTTTTTTTTAAGTTTTCAAGTCACTATAACTAAAACTCTTGATGACCTGGTCAATATCACAACAGATGACAGTTTGTCACCTGATGTGAGCCTTCACCCTTTACCCTTTACCCTTCTGAATTACAGCCCCTAATAAAGATAAATAATTCACACTCATTATCTGGGAAGAGACAAGATGAAAAGATGCACAACTACACTTGTAACTTTTACCATGGTATTTTTAGGATTTACTTGAAAATGCACATCTGTACATCAGTCCTGTTCATATTCCATGGATGCAATAACAGTAATAGATGCAGAAGACAGGTGGGAAACAAAGCCTTTCTCTTTTGTTTCAAAAGAATTAACTTTCAAGAGTGGAGAACGCCAGGATATTAAAGCTTACTAATCACTTAAAATACAACGCAAACATTAATTACAGCTGATGTAAGTAAAAGCTAAATACACTCTCAGGATCTTTCAGATTTTCTATGCTATACATTTAAAGACAAGGTATCAATGGCATGCATCTTCAGAATTTAAAATGCATTTCATGGGTTTGTCTTTATTCTGATGTTTGAACGCAATTCAGACTCTTTACTTTGCCTTAGCATGGCTGAAAATTTCACCCATGTTCCCATACCCAGCAGTTACTCTTAATTCTTCGAAGCTCCATGAGGTACATTCACCTCCCGTTTACTTTGTCTTCATCCAGTATTTGCTCCTCCTGAAGAGAGACCACCAACGCTGATGGATTCTTGAGGCTTTCTGGGGTGGGCAACCAGCCACCTGGCACCCGACAGAGACCACATGTTGCTGTACACACAGCCTCTGACAGGCATAAACACAGCTCCTTATAAGTCTAAGTCTAGAACACGAGCTCATGGCATGACTTTGCTTTCAAGTTTTATATACAATATTGAAGAGTATGTTATCTGTATCCATTTCTGCGTTTCCTGTCAGTTCGGAGACCTTCATCTGAAGATATCAATGTAAGGTAGAGGACACAGAATTTAAATTAAGGATGCAAAGGTATTTATGACTTGCAGTGATTACACACAGTTGGAGGCATTTGAAAGATGGTTTTTTGTTCGGGACATACTTGTTTGCCAGAGTCAGCTGAAAGTATTAATGCAATTAAAAAATGTCACACAAGGTAGATATTCACATAAGATACAGTCCTGCTAAGTGCACACTCTTCTTGTCATTGTTCAATTCGGTGTCGGTTTCACAGTAACAAACACAAATTGTCCTCATTTCTGTATCATGTCTATGGAGTCATGGGCAGCAACAACAGATGCAGACTCAGTCTGTCACTCCAGAAGGAATAAGAATGTGCTTAAAGCTGCTTCATTTATGAAGCGAACATGGAACTGTTACCTGCCTGAAGAGAAAAACAGAAATTCTGATTTTGCTGATTAGTTTTCCTTTCTGTATTACTAAACAGTAGAGCTGTTCACAGACATGCAATATAGACATTTTTTTCTTACAATTTTGGAAATACATGTAATGACACGTGCATAGAGATTTCTTTACTTGGAAAGAAAAATGTTATAAGATGTACTTTCCTGGTCCAAGAACACACTTGCCTGTAAAAGCTCATTGATGTCATCTAAGGTAAGGAAACAACTCTCACACTTTTACAGAACTGTTATGTTTGTGCATTTTTTGGTATTGGCAGCCTCTGGCAGCAAACTTCCCTTTGAAGTCATCTGGACAAACCAAACTGAGTTTACATCTTTGGAAAAACGGAACAACTTGTCCAATGAAGCAACAACTTTCTTTCTCAATGAGCAGATGGTAGAACAAAGCAGTTAAGGAGACTGAAAAACCTCTCAAGCTGTAGCTAACTCAATCATACTGAACACCTGACAGTAACTGCTACAAGATGAACTGCAAAACTGAGATTGTCTGTTATACCCTTACGCTGCTCTTTCCACTCATGATAAAAAAATGAAGAGTTCAGAGCCGCCTGAATTTTCCAGGCTCTTACATAGATGCCACGGGTTAAATACAGCACAGTTTCTGTGGTAAGAAGCCTCTTGCTGGAGAAGTGCACTGTTCTGCAGAGGACAGCTGGGACTGAGAAACCTCACTTGATAGCATAGGGTTAAAATGTTTCAAATTATAGTAGCAAGAGTAGGCCTAAAAGCAATATAGATGAGTTAATTGTGTGACTGCGCCTTCAGGAGGGGAATGCTTGGCTTGTTAAGAATTTGCAGGCGTGTACGTTGGTACCGTGCTGTTCCTTGCTGCCCAGGCGGGAGGGAAAGGCACTAGAACGAGCTGACCCAGCACCGTTATCGCTTCCCCACCCTTTTGGACACTGGAGCGTACCTAGACGTGTCTAGTCCCTGCATTATTATTGCTTCATAACTGTTTGGCTGAATTGCTCCCCCCCGCTTTTGGCTAGTTGCCCCCCGCTTCTGAGAAGGGTATATAATGTAAGCACCCGAAAATCATGTTGGGGATTGATTTGGGTCTGTACCCCCCCTTTCCCCCCAGCGCTGCAATAAAGAGCACCTTGCATATAACCCGCGTGGTTACGTGTTTCTACGCTAACACACTCACCTTTGCTGTTCACTCTTACATACTAAAGCAAGAATGATGCATCTGATAAGGCTGCAGAGACTACAAAATGTGCTGACTGAGCTATAATTAATAAAAGCTCAGCTCTACTTGGCCTGTTCTCCTACACTCCCCTGCTAATTTTACCAGTCTGTATTTTTTTCTGTTCACTTTGCTTTGAAACAGCAGTAGTGTAACAGCTGAAGGCTTCTCTTTATCAGCTCTAACACCAAAAATCAGAAGCAGTAGCTCTCCTTCATTCTGGAGTTCTTGTAAACTTCATTTTGAAGCATTCGAGTTAAAAATCAAACATCTAAATTAATGATATAGGATTAATTAAATTAGCTGCTAAAGATCTTATGCACAAATGATGCCTACTGATAGGAAAATTTATTTTTTTCCCAAAAATGGAATCTGAATCATGTTATAGTGCAGCAGCTGAAAGTAGTTAAGTCTACAGTAACATTCTCACCATAACAACTTACCAGTACACAAAACAGTAACAGTGTTGAGGGAGAAAAAGCAACAGCTACACTTGTAGATGTTCCTTTTCTTTTTGCTGCAACATACTGGAAAAAAAGGGTACTTTATTACTACAAGGAAATAGAAATAGAAGGATATAAGGAATAGAAGGATTGTAAGTTAGTTGAAATAACAAGGGAATACAAAGAATTATAATTTATGTTTGATATTAGTTCTTCCTATTTATAGATGAATATTCCTGATTTCTCAGGGAGGAGAAATTTGTAATAGTCATCTATCCCATATATGGCAAAACACATGCCATATATTTAAGAAGACATCTGATCAAGAATGCAATCTGTCTCAAGTTCCTGCTAAGGCCCTGTCCTGCATTTAACTGTTTCATCTTTTCTTCTTATAAAATAATGTTTTGTATTTTCTGTGAAGTTAAAAGGAAGATGCATGTTCCGTTTCACAGGTTTTAATACCTATGAGGATGACGTGCAGAATGAGCTATTTGTAGCAACTAATATACTTGGTGAAACGAATACACAGTCTTCCACTCTACATACTGCATATGAAGAAAATTTGTTTTAAGAATTTATTACTTTAGCAAGCTTAAACACCGAAAATTTCGGCTCCTGTGACCAAACTGCTAGATCAGAACCTTGCCTATTTCTCCCTTCAACAATGGGCAGGGCAGCACCAGGCGTTTCACAGTGTGAGAACACTACAGGACATGTCCTTCTGCCGCCTGCATCAGATCTTTTCCTAAATCATTCATAGCTTAAATCTGACCAAACATCATGAAATCTGAAGTTAAACAATACTCTCAAAATGTTTTAGCATGGACTATTCTAACTTAAAATGTCCCTAAGTCCTTTCCTGGATTTAACGGAATTCCTCGCCCAAGTTACATCCAAGGAACTTCAAAGCCTTGAACTGTTATTTCTAAGGTATAGAAATATTTTTCTATTGGCTGAGAACTTTTTGTCTTCAAAAATCAGATAAAGCAGTGTATAAGTAGGAAGAGAGCCGTGAATCATTTCAGGATGACCTTAGGAAGTTATTAGCATTTGAACGAGTTCTCATTGACTTTCTACAAACATTTAAAAAAAACCAAACAGAAAACATAGTACCCTGGGGAATGCAAAAAAGTGAAAAAACATAAAAAATGATATTGTAAAAGGTATTTAAAGTGATATAGGAGCACAGTCAGAAAGACGTTGCTTTCTATTTATTTCTGTAATTTCAACCTAGCTTTACACCACACAGCAAATAACATTTGCTTTATTTTTTTGCTTTCCTTATAGGTCTCAGCAATCCTTTCTCACAGTGGGAAAAAAGACAGACAAAATAATGTCCCCATAATAAAATGCTGTATGTGGGACTATCCTCCATATCAATTTCTACGTTTAAACCAGAAAGTTCTTTAAAGGGCACACTCTAAGCACATATTTTACCTCTGCAGCAAGACCTTGTGTTTGGGGTTTTTTTGTGTTTGTCAGAGAGCTAAGCAGGAAGTAGTTCTCAGAGATAAAATGACATCTGTAAATACAAATATTAAGTGGAACAATGTACCTTATCTCATTTTCCTCTTGATAGTCACGACACTGTGTAGTTTCATCACTTTCTGGTCTGGATTTGGGATGTATTTTCTAGGAAGGAAATGCACCAAATATAAATATTCTAAAGCTTTCTTTAGTAACTCCCTAAACAATTGTATGTTTCAACTGGCTTCAGATTTTTAATATCAAAGTCATCTTGCAAAATGTAGGCCGAATCTTGTCCTCTAACAAACATCTACTACTGATATAAATTTCATTATTGAAGTTTTTGTATTGTAGGCAGGGGCATAGGGGGAAAAAGCAAAAAAATTCCTTTCTCAGTATACAATAGGAGACATGGAAAACTGGGTGAATCACACACTTTTTGTTTCCAATTAGAGAGTGATCACGCTGATAAGGCAGGATTTGCACTTTGATGGTGGAATTCAAGAATTTGGCACACATCACAGATTTGACACAGATTTACATCCGCAAGTCACAGTTAAGAGAAGATCAAAAGACGTATCTCTTGCTTTCAAATACAGAATGGTTCTCTTATTCCCACCTCCCCACAGCTAAGAAATGTAGCATCACTATGTAAACAATTATATGTCGTATCTCTTACCTTCCAGTATATGGCTCCCAAAATAAAGCCAATAAGGAGAGACAGCAAAGATGTCAGTGCTATGCTGATCCCTTGCAGGCTGGAGCTGCTAGCGAAGCCAAGCGCTTCTTCTGTAATTAAAGATAGTCTCATTAGTGAAGACAGATTTATAGCAAAAAACTGTCTTCAGGGCAACACTATTAGCAAGAGCACTTTCATGCACCACCTACATAACAGCATCTTAAATAGCAGAACAGATACTTCAAAGCGCAATGTACATGGGATGCACTTCATACAAAATCTTACAGGAAATTTTTGACCACAAGGACGCTCCACCCACTTCTGAAACAGCAGTGTTGAAAAGTACCAACACCAATTCTCTTTTCTTCATTTGTAGGGAATTCTCTCTTTCCCACACTTCAAAGTGTGGGAATTTATTAATTTGAAGAATGAATTTTGAATTTATTAATTTTTGAAGGTCTTACTTTGAAACACAAAGCAATTCTTTGGAAAAGAATATATATCAATTCGTGCATTTGCATTAGTTCCATCAGACAGCTCCCACCAACTGCAGGCACTTTGCCTTGCCACTAATCAATGACCAACATGATGGCTCTCAAGGGAGGTTAATTTTACAGAATAAGCCTGATCACTTCTGGTAACTTCCTGGAAAAGTACCACTGACTTCAGCAAGATCAAACCCTTGTACCTTGAGGTTTAACTGTGTGTTATTTGGTTTTAACCGTTTCTTGACAGCTTTTAACATTTTATACGAAAGAGCACCAATCCTATTCTTTCATGTACACAAAAAATTCTATTCCCCTCACTGGGAGCTCCACGCATGCTGAGACTAAAATTTGGCCCTTCAGTTATTTCATCAAGGGCAGGATGTGGAAAGTCCTCCAGGGTCACCTGGGGACCCTCCTTCTGAAATGCAAAGTGAACCTCAGGAGACTGGTATTTTAGACATCGTCCACCCAGGTTTGGTTCATTTCAAATTGGGTGTCTGCAGCTTGAGTGGTGGGTGTATTGACAGATTACAGGAAAAGCACCAAACTGTAAGCACTGGAAAAGTGTAGGTGATTGGATACACAGAAATGAAAACGAACTGACAGCACTCAAAATTTGTGTGACTCATGCAAACAGCAAATGTCTAAGCACATACAGCATGATATATTGGGTCAAACAACGTGTTTAGTACATTATTAATCAACCTCCAAGAAAATACTTTAGTTTAGAAAGGAATGTTCTTATAATTAACTAGCAATTCATTTTCAACTCTCAGATTTTCTTGTTGACATTTTTCAAGTTTTAGACAAATATTCCCTTTATCTCTGAAATTCACCTGTGTTTTCTAGGCTCAGTGTAGACAGAAATAAAAAGACAACATAAAACCTGTATCTTATATATTCATATACTACATGTATCTCTGTGTCTCATGCACTGTTTACAAAGTCTAGATTCCGACTGTGGGGGCTTGAATTTCACTTATATCTGATAGATTTGGCACACTAAAAGGAAACATCAGTCAAGCAGAACCGATGCTAGCTTACCGTGAAAAAAATCTGTCTACAGAAGGGAAAGATAGCAGACAAAGTTCTACAGAGGTGAACATCCGCTGAAAAAGAGAGGCTATTGATTAGTCTGCCTCCATCTGCTCAGACATTAAAGCCAAGAGCAGAAATTAACTGGGGAGACATAACTTATCTAACTTTCTGGCCCAGACTAGGCACAGAGGATGTTTGCTTGCAGAACTGATCTTCAAGAAAACTGGGCAAAGTTTTCTCAAGTGGGTGGAGCCCAAAGTTTTTCTCAAGTGGGTGGAGCCAGCCTGAACAACTCAAAAAATGCTCTCTTGCTGTTATCTGAATTGTATTCTCAGAAGAAAATTCCGATATTGCTCTTGTGCTCTAGGCAAGTAAAAAGCAATCCTCATTTGCCTAATGCCATTCTTCTCAGCGAGAGACTGCTGAGTTTTATAACTAAATTATGTAAATCATTTGGGGATGGCCATGTTTTCTGGATTCCGCCCTGCAAACTTCAGAAAAAAATTAAAAAGTGAAATAAAAATCAAAGGAAAGACTCTTCAGGTCATGTAGAGCATAATGTGTTTGATAATATGTTATGGAAGAGTGTATAACCTCAAAAACCCTCTGCCTACCTGCAGTGCTGGGCAGCATGTCGTGGCAAGCAAGCTGCTTTTTACATGAACTACTAGAGAAATGTTCTGTATGCAGGGTAATCAGTGATAATCTTGTACCTTTGTTTTTAACAGTATTTTTCATAAACTTAATGCAATTTAAGACAACAGAAGAGACTCCTTTGCAATGAGGTATCTAAAACTGGAAAAATCTGATTTCTGAAAAGTTATCTCTAATGCAGATGATTTGTTCATCATCTGTGGAAAACTGAAAAGAATTTATAATTAGCTTTCCATGTGGGGACCTGCAATCCAGGGATAGAACCTAAATAGAGTCCCACTGTGACACTCTCCTCAGCTTACCTTTTAAAAATGACAACAGACTTTTTTTTCCCAAAACCTGAGAGTATATGAATTAATTTGAAAGTTAAGTAACCCATAAATATCTTAAAAAGCAAGCAATAACAGATTATTTAACTTCACTTTCAAGTCCAGAAAAAATTCTCTTGAAAGGTCAGGGGAGAATGAAATGAGTCATGGCAGGTTTCTTCATGTGCTTATATTAAAATTTAAAACAGAACAGGCTGAAGAATTTTCAGTCTGGAGAAGCTCCCAGGGACTTGTGTCTTAATGAAGAAAAGGGAGAGAAGGAAAGAAAGCTAGCTACCATAGGGACTTTTTTCTCTGTTAGAAGCTTTTGAGCTCTGCACAGAAAGATTCTGACTCCCATCAGTTGTAAAGGCAGAACAGGAAAAGGAGTAGCAGAAACCAGGTGTACCAATACGTTTATGAACTCTTTGGGCAATGCCAGAGGAACTGTTGACTCTATCCAGCAAAGTGAAAACGGGGACTGGATGCAGGCCAGCATCTCTCAGAACTCTCACACTGCATCTTATGGAAGATTCCCTAAGGAAGTGAGCTCATTTGATGCTGATTTATGTACAGTCTTCATGGACATTGAGATGTTAAGCTGTGAACAAAATTTACATTAAAAGCCACTCAGCTACACAATGAAGTTATTGAGCTGCTTCCTCCTACCTTGAGCCTTGCGTGATTATGATTGAAAGCACTGGCTCGATTTTTTTTTTTTTTGCCATATATGTCTCAAAGGAATTTTCAGTTTACCTCTGCTCAGTTCCAACACAATTACCACAAGATCTTATCAGTAAAAATGCAGAGCAGCTCTCACCTGTTCATTAGGGTTTTCCATTAACTATGAAGTAGGAACAAAGGAACAAAGGCACAGGAGGCAGCACCAATTGCATTAAGCCATGGGTGAACATTTTCAAATTGTTGTGCAATTACTAAATTAAACTATGGTATTTTTTGCTTAATTAAAAAAGGAGACCTTCTTCCTAAAAACAGTTACAGAGATCTCTGTGTTTACAAGCTCTTTGAGCTGCTCGGTACATAATAATAGGGCTAAATTATTGTGAGGAAATTACAGACAAAAATGGAAGGAGGCAACACTGAACTCTTCACGAAATTATAAATAACGTTAAGGCACTCAGTTGAAGGAGAAGTTTTAGTCATAGCTAGTAAGTGCAAACATTGATCAGAGCAATATGAATTTCATCTGATGGGTTCAACCACTGAAAGAAGAGATTAGGACTCAAGATTTCTTATCCTGACACTTGTAGGAACCATCTCATCTACATTCTCTAGACCATGTGTAGTATAATGATCCAGAGAAATACGAGCAAGACTGGAACTTAAACAGTTAATTGGAACTTCAATGGACTACAGTCATATAACACGAAGAGGAAAAAACAAACCAGCCTAAATAAATATGGGATGGTGGCGGTGGTGTTTTGAGAATTTTATGGGGGAAAAGATGGAGTGGGAACATGTTACAAGTCTACATTCAATATTACAAGAATGAAAATAGCACTATTACCGTTCAAAAAACAATTGGAATAGCATAATTGTTCTATTTTTCATTTAGCTGGGCTAAGACTTTTTGTGTAGATTTAGTCGAGATTCTACTGTATTATCGTAGTTTAATTTTATTGCTGTGTAAGAACAATGGAGTCATGAAACATGACTCTTTCAACAAAAGTAGCAACAATAAAAATCCATAACTTAGCTAATTTATATACAATTTCTATGATAAATATTTCACAAATTATTTTATTAGATGGTGTGCTTCAGGTTTGTTTAAGTTGAATTTAGAATTGGGGCAGTTCAAGTCATCTGACAACACAGACTTTATTAATAGATTCAAAATATATTAATCTGGAGGAGTTCTTTTGCAAACACTGAATACTTCTAAATGCTCTAGAAACTATAAAACTGAAAAATAGCTCAATTTAAAACTGTTTAAAATTAAAGAGTTGCTTAAAAAAAATTACTGCAGTTCGTGTCTTAAGATGCTTTTTTTCAGGCTTCCCCTCTTCTCAATGTTTTCCTTTTTGAAATTTGAATCTAATGGTGCTGTTCTGAGAAAAGTACTGAAGCCAGGGGAATGCTGTGCTGGGGTGTGTTCACGGGGGAAGTGCTAAGGTTTATTCACTGTTGTTCCTTCCAAGAAGGTAAAGATTAACTAAAACCAAAATTTCCTCAGCAATAAAGCCAAGACAAAACTAAAATTTGGCACTGAAGGCCATTTCAGTGATGTCAATAAGGATTCCACAGCTCCCTCCTTGCAAAAAACATCCTAACGAATAACTACAATGTGACCAGTCAGCATCCAAGTTAATGTAATTTAATCTGATTATGTGTTCAAACTGCTCCCAGCCCCAGCCAGACATGCAGTCCTCATGTAATTTCTACATAAGGCTGTTAACTGATATCCAATTTTCCAATAAATTGCTTAAGAGAATGATAATCAGTTAAAACACACCTGTACAGCATATGGTAGCCAAGCAATTTCCTTGACTTACTGCATTATTTTAATTAGGCTTTTTTCCTACTTGATTATCAGTTCCAATTATAAAACAAGATTAATAATCCTGCTTCTGCAGTCTCCTCCACAGTCCAGACACAGGTGCCACACTCCACTGCACTGCCCAGCATCCCTCCTGTTACTGTACTGGGTCAAGCTCTTTCCTCTGAACTGCTCCTGTCTTTTGGCTTCTTGATCCATTCCCATTGCTTCAGGCTGTGGCTCAATATTTTTCCTCTAGCAGTGAGAGCAAAAATTACCACATGTTCAGACCTGAGAGAGAGAGAGGTATGCATTATTTAACCCTTTCCTAGTGCCTCAGAGTTGGCCCTGGGCTCATCAGGTTATTTGCAGACAGCTCTGTGACCTCCTGGCAAGGAATCTATGGCAGTGAGTCTTCTCTTTTCCAAAGAGTCAGGCTAGCAGCCAGGAGTGGAGGGTTTTTTTTTAATTCCTTCTACTCTGAGGGTTCTGGGCTATGATGACTTAAGACCTACTCTTAATTAGAAAGCAATCAAGAAGGGCTTCAAATCTGATAGCAGCTGTGAGCCAACCTGGAGGTAGCACGCATGGTGCTAAAAGCCTAGAGGGTAACTAGATTAACATTCCAAAGAGAAGGAGCATGAGAAAAAAACTCAGGCCTAGTAGCAACTGTCACCATCAGGAGCTACCACTGTGCCCACTAGACTGCATCAGGCTGCCCCTCTGCACGTTTCCTTTAGCCCAGGGAGTACCAGCCACATACTTCATCATCACACGTTCAGGTAACACTGATATTTGTCGAGTGAAAAGAGGAAATCGTAAAGACAGCTAGATACATATTGTCATCCTGACGTGTCTGGGAAACAGGAACAAGGAAACAACAAGGTTAAACTTTGATCACCATTTCAGGAACCTCTAAGGAAAATCCCCTTTTGTTCACGTGGGAAGCTCCATAAAGTGTTCACCTTGTTGTACATGATGTCACTAAAAGCCCCTGAAACGTCACTGTTTCGATGACCCTTTCTGACCTCGCGACAGGTAATGTTGAGGCTCTTACAGCAACCATTCTGGACTCTTATCAGGGAGCAGTCACGTAACACAGTGACCAAGACAGATCAGAAAGATGAACATGAGTGTGCCAGAGAGAAGGTTACAGCCTGCCAGAAGGGTAGTGACTTTGTCATTGACCCCAGGCGAAAGCATGCTGACCGTGGAGGTGGCCCTACTGTGACTACAGCAAACAAACATGGGGACTGTCCTCAGGGCTGGTGTAAAGCTTGGGATTGACAGTACTCTCAAAATTCAATGTACAGGTGTCCTCTTTGTCCACGTGAGTACCCTCGTCCGATTTAGGATAGCTGTTCTGTTCATTTGGAGCAACTTCCTTTTCTGAGAGTTAAAATGAGGTGTCTGGGACAGCCAGATTTGCTGAGGCCATATGACTAGTGAGACCTCATGACAGCCAAAACGAAGAGGCCTGCCCTCTCCAAGTTGTAGAGAGCTGTCACATAATTGTAACTCGATAGCATCTCTACATTTTGATTAGCTAAGTTCATTGCATTTCAGTATGACAGCTGAGAAACACATGGTACACCATCAGGAACATGTAACTTCCCATTAATTTGCACAATTAATGACATTCTTTTCCTCTGAGCTCTCACAACCAGCTACCAGAATAAAATGGAGACACATATATTCAATCACTTGTACTTACTGTTACTGCTAGTGCTACTGCCAATGCTGTCATTCCTAAGAGAGCTGGCAGCAACAGGAGGAAACAAAAATGTTTTTGTGACAGCGACTCTGGAATCTAAATAGAAAACGAATGTGTCAGAATTATGAAACTTAAAATACAGTTCCCTGTATATAAGATGATGGGCTATAGGACTACTCTGACATGGCTATAGGGCTGCTTTAAAAGCTGGCTGTAGGGCTGTTTATAAAGTGGATTAAGCCAAAAAAGGCAGTTTTATTAAGAGGCAGAAGTGTCTACATGCTGAGCTGCTGCTGTATAGCTAATCTGGAAAAGCAGCTGCTGCTTACAAGTTCTGAGGTTATGGCACTGATCTGCTTCTAGTTACTACTGATGTAACTGTACAACTGCACACGTTGCCCAAATTAAAAAGCTAATACCTGTCACTAGAGAGAGTAAAAGAAAAGGTAATACAAACCCTCCATTTACTGGAAGGATAAGAAAGAGCTGCAGGAGCCTGACCTGGGCTTGTTAAAATTTTTAAATGAAGTAAACCTCGCCCTGTTCAGGAAAAGTGAGATGAAATTGGAGGTGACTTGAGGCTGCTGCTATTTACAGCTTGTCCTAACTTCCTCTCCTTTCAGTTGTACAGTCTTAGGCACTTTTACCACCTTATAAAACTAAGCAGAGCATTAAGAGAAGATAAGAAGAACAACGTAAAAAGACAGTCCAGGATATATTTTGGATGAACAGAAACAGAGCAGCATAATGCGAGGTTATTTTGATTATACTGAGAAATGATGTATCCAGGAATGATGGCACTAGAACTTGACTTTGAACAGAAGTACAACCTTCAGTGTCAGTAGTTACTTTAATTTGCAGTAAAAAGGTGACATGGAGGCATGGTATCAGATCCTTAGCATCTCTGAAATCCAAGGAAAATCACACATTTATATCTGCCTCGATTCTGCTCCCCAAAAGGAGATCCCTCTTACCATTCTCTGGTGTTTCTACTGTTGAAGGCAGAATGCAGTCATTCTTATCCAGTCTGTCTGCAGACTCTTTGTAGACCTCAATGGTACTATTAAAGTGCCTAAAAAAATCCTCAGGAATGAAGTGACCTTCTTCATAAAGGTGACCATTTTCTTTTACAAAATCCTAGAGTAAAATATAGAATTCAGCTTGAAAGAAGGTCAAGGGAGATGCTCATTTCAACACCTCAAAAAACGATAAAAATATCCACAGATGATACAAAATAGTTTAAATTTTTAACCTTCAGACAACCAGACTGGCTGTATACAATCTTCATAAAACATACAAGCCTTCTGATCTGAGGATTTCAAATTAGCTTTGCAAATAGAAATGAATTATTAATACAGCGTTGCAAAATTGCTAAGGAATGAAAGACAGTCTCCCATCCTATACTGAAAACCAAGAGACTTTTAAAAATTCCCCTCATTAAAAAAACCCCTTTGATTTCACATTACTTTGCAAAGTTTCACACGAGCCTTTTAATCTGAGCACCAGAACACAAGACAGTCGTTGGTATTGTCATTAAGAGAATGGGGAACAGAATACAATAGCTGGGATACACCACTGCACAGAAACAGCCTGAGATCCCTGATAATGTACCTAAAAATAACAGTGACTATAAACAAGGAAACCCAATCACTCTGAGGTCTAACAAACAAGTTTGTTATGCCAGACTAAACAACATGATTGAGATCCATGTTAAGATGATTGAGATGATTGATGGTTTTCTTCTTCTTCTTTTTTTTTTTTTTTTTTAATGTCAGCAAGTCAAATCTGGCCTGGGGTTACTCTGTAGTCCCAAGAAGGAGGACAGTGGTAAGAACATGGTCTAAGTATGTTCTATGGAAAAACTCCTGGTTTTGGCTCCAAAGTTATTTTATGTTTGATGCTGAAAGTACTAGACTCAAAATCATTATTCTCTTAGGAAATCAATAGCTAGTTGTTTTGCTGGATTACAGGATATTTACTTTTCCATTCTACAAAATAAAATTCCTCTTCCCCAACCACATCCCAGCTGAGTGCTTTGAGTCATCAGGACAAAAATAGAAAAGAAAAAAAAAATATATATGCACTGAGGATTGGAGATCATTCAGTTTGAAATGGAAAAGTAGGGAATGTCTAAATACTCACAGCAATGTAATGCAAATACATGACAAGCTTACAAGATTATTCCACTCTAAAGGCACCTGAGTGTTTTGGTTCATTTGATTCATTCTGGGTGTTGAAAAGGTGCAATTACAACAACTAAGGAGTTGGCTGACAAAAATAACTGTATATGGAAGATAAAATACTTGCTCTAAAGAATAACATGGTGGATTTCACCTATTTTATTCAGTGGGACAAAACCTTCAACTACAGAACTTATTTTTAATTACTGGTAGCCTGGTCAGATCTGGGTAAGGGACTAGAAAATTAATTTCTTCCCCCCTTCCCTGCCTGCACAGAGAATCAGACATCTCTTGAGCTAGACTCTTGGAATCCTTCCAGCTGCTGTCAGAATCCAGAAGCACATGGAAACGGACCAATATCCTCTGGTCTTTGCTGTGCCTTTGTATAAAAAAGTTCATTAAACCATGGAGAAGCTTTCAGAACTTCACACACTGTGATACATACTAAGAGTATATTAATAACTTCAACCACATCATCTTTACATTTACATTAAGACCATTAGCAAAATATATAATTTAAGCTGCATACACAAGGAAGATTTCGGCTAGTTTCAAAATGACCAGAATGAATTAATGATCTTAAAGAAGATCGCTGCATTTCTGTCTTTAAATAAATGCATACAGGTCATTGTATATACTGTAATTCCTTGTAAGCCATTTTTCTTTGAAACAGGACATAACAATTAGCCAACTAATGCTGTGTACTCAGTGCATTTCTAAACAAAGTAGGATTTCAGATGCACAGGAATAGAAATGAAAACAATTCTAAAAAAGCCTTGGATATTTCTAAACTATTACTGAATATTGTGCAACAGAAAGTAAAAAAAAAAATATCCAGTATGAAAGCTGAAACTCTGTATAAGATTACCTTGTTTTTATCAAAAGCAAGGCATGCCATAAGATCATTAATTATCCTTGTGAGATTATTGATGATTGAATAGTTGCTTAAAACATCCGACATATCTGGAATATCTGAAAATTTCTGGAGAAGATTATGTAGACTCCTTGAAAATTCAGGCACCATCAAATGCAACCAGCAGTGATTAGGCTGTCAGGGGATAAAAAGAGAAAGAGATGTAAATTAAATACCAGACATTTGTAGAAACTGGTTAAACAGCTCGATGTGCAAAAGTAAATTAGACAGTTCCTTCCAATTTAAACTACCTCGAAAGTATGAACTACAATTCTGCTTCTTTACTGTGGCCAATTTTCTCTTCAGTCTTTTTGGCAATTTTTCTGTTCTTACTGATACTGACATATTTATGGTTGTCTGTTAAATGCCATCCCTTCTTTAAATTCTCAATGAATGCCAAGTGTCAGTGTGTTGACAGTTCGAGCCTTGGAACCCTAGTCCATGCTTTCATTAACCTATTTACTTTCTTTCCAATTCCTACTGCCTTAACAATTCTTTAAATATCAGTTTTCATTTATTATTTTCACCTTACATGACTCAGTTAACCCCAAAGATCCTTGATTTAAATTTCTTATCAGGAGGGTTTCCATAAAAATTTTGCATTAAATATCTGTGTGCTTTTATCCACCTTTAAACTAGTTAGCTGAGTTAGTTCCTTCTCTTCAGCTTTTTCACTAAATGCCATTACTGTGAACAGTTTCTAGATCTAAAAGCCTTTCTTCTTTCTAAGTCTTCAACAACAAAAGTGTTCTGCACAGCCTGTCACTGTACACTAACACCTATGCAATTAGTTTGCAGACAAAGTTTGTACAGCTGTTCACACGAGTGAAACCTGGTAATTCATCTTGCTGTTTCAGAGAGAGTCATTATCTTCTTTTACTTAGATATATATAATGGTAGTCAAATAGATAAAAAAGTCACCCAGCCCAGGAAAATCCCTAACTTGGTACGATCAGCAAAAATACAGGTCGTGCATTAGTCAGACTGCAATTTGTACCTGTAAATACCTTCCCAATAAAAGCTAAATTTTTAACGGCAAATGTTGTGAGAATTTACTCCACATATGGCATTATTTTTTCCAGTGTTGAAAATGTCTCATTAAAGCCTTCCAGATACAAAGATCTTGGCCCAACAAACCCTGAGTACTCTCAGTATCACTAAACCAGTTTCCAGTTGCTGCGCAGGGGATAGGCAGCACCCACTGAATCCACCTTCTGCAAAACACAGCAAATGTTTGGCAATGTACACACTTCTAGGCTTAATCTCATTTTACTCAATTTCTTCAATATACTTGCATACAGGTTCTTTATTAAAAAAAAAAAAATACACAGGTGTTGTTCTGCTTTGATGTGTAAATGTTTCTGACAAGAAAAAACACACTTCACATTTTTGAAGACTAATCAGACTATTAGGCTTCCAGGCTTAGAGAACCAAATGTAAATACAATGTTCAGCTCCACCTGAATTTCCAATTCTGTGTACAACTCTCTCACACAATGATAACGTGTGGCAAGTCAGTGATATCACCTTTAGTAGTTATCTCAACAATGACTTAAAAAACAAAGAAACAGAAAGCAAAATTGATAGCATTTGGCTTGAGTCTGCTTCCCTTTTTTCCTTCAAGAACAACAAGGTGAGAGGAGAGGCACGAGCAAATAAATCAGAGAAAGCCTGTTGAAACATACTCCATTCATGCAGTGTATGTTGTGCCATGTCCCACCACCCCCACGAGACAGACAACGCATTTTCTTTCCTCTGCTTTGAAGTAGGAACAGTGACACAGAACTACTGTGCTTCCCTGAACTGGAAACCTGGAAAACCTTTTCCTTTGAGGTTTTGTGGGTGAGCATTCTCCTCTAGCAGAGACTAGCATAAGCTTGCTGCTTCTCCTAGAGAGCATCTGGCAATTCCAGCAGGGAGTCTATCTCGCTGCTCCCGTGGTTTAGCATGTGTGTGGGAGTCTCCTCTAACTGAATTGTTCTGACCTACAAAGCTGTATTTCACAAAAGCTCTAAGTTCTCTTTGCAGTAATGTCAAGCTGTGCAATCACTTGCTATGCCAATACCTACCAAACATAGGGATGGAACTGCTCAAACTGAAAAATGTGACATTGTTTGCAAGGAGAAATGGAGGTTTAACTCTGATATTTTGTGTAAACTTTGACCAAAATTTACATTTTAGAGCAATTGCAAACCTGATTTCCCTTGTACTTCCGGGTAGCCCTCATTTGGCTTTTACTTTCTACACCTATGTAAAAGTTTGAATGTTATCTACTCTTCTGAATTCAGCCCTTTGCTGTCATGTTTGCCTTTTAACCTTCAGGTTCAACTACACAGTTCACTCCATACAAGACTACTTTTAAAGCCACTCAGTTGCCTTGAGCTAGTGCATAATGCAACAACTCTTCTGTTTAATGGATGGGTCAGTCTGTTCCTGTTACATCCACTACACTGGCTTCCCATCTGCTTTGCATTCACCCTGCCTTCCTACCTTTAGTGATCTACATTTGGGACTTGCTGCCTTGGGTACACTTCCCACTTTACGCACGCACTGAAGATTGAAATCTATTGAAAAAAATTGCAGAGCGCCATTTCAATCCCTTCACAGTCGAGAAATGGGCATTTACTTTAGGCAAAGGCATGGGTTTCCCAGCTTGCAGGGACCTTGCAGAACCCAGAGCAAAGCCTACTTATTCAGCCAGCCTTGCTGTGGTATGCATAACATGGCCTGAAATTCCCAGAGAGGAATTTGGCAAAGTGGGATCTGAATACCACTGAATACTTCCTCCTGTGAAGGCATGTGGCCAAGAGCTGCACCTTCCATTACCATGACTGAAAGTGGTGCACAAAGGGAACATGGAAATCTCAGCTCTGAACTTCTCTTCTTCCTTTGCATTTCTTGGCTGCTTGTCGTAAATGTAAACTGGATCTAAATTTCTGGATATGACGCATCAAGATGATATGGCACTGAAACTACAGAAAAGAATCTGCATGCTGGCAGTCAAAACTGAACCACGGAGAGAGGCAAGAGTGAGAACAACCAGAACTCATTGCTCAAGCAGGCTCCCTGGCCTTCTTCATCTGCCAACAGCCCCCGGAGTGCAGTGGAGGGAACAGCCTCGATCCAGTCCAACAGCTCATGGGCTGGAAGCTGGGGAAGCAGCACTCAGACTACGGCTGTCCTCCACAGATGTATCACCACATCAGACACCAAAATCAGTGAATTTCAAAAAGCCCAGCAGGCAGAGGATGGTGGCAGCCTGTCTTGCTTTCCTTTTTCTCTGAATATTGGCTATTATAAGAAATGGAAATTTTCCCATTAGTTTTATTTATATAGGATCTAGTACCTGACTTCCACGGCATTTGTTCTGCAGAGTTTTCCTGTCTAAAGAACCAACTTTAAACTGAGTTTCCTAGAGTACTCTAAGTTTTAGTAAAAGCCTCAAACTTCCAACAAAACTCTTAAGACACTTCTACATCTGACATAACCCTTCATAACCTCTCAACTCAGGGCCCTTCACTATCCTGCAGCCTCCTTTTCCTCCTCCCATCTTCTTGGTATTCAGGACTGAATATTTCTTCTGGCATCATTTTCCAATATCAATAGGGAATATTGCTAGATTTGCCACATTGTTGTACAGTAGGATGCATTTTTATATGTGTATCACATACAAATTGGATTTTTATAGTGAAAACTTTGTACAGACACAAAAACAGCTTCTTACATCTAGCAGAAGATTTTCAGCTACTGAGGTATGTGTATAATGATTCCTTCTCGAGACAGGCACAGTATTGTTCAGTTTAACTGAAAAAATCATAATTTTCTTACTTTTTTCCTTGCCCTAAACCAATATAGCATTCAGCATAATTTGTACTTTCACCTTGTTTCCTTTTCTCCTTTTTATTGCAATGTGTGCAACAACCAAGTTTTTGATGTATCATTTAAATTTTTTTTTTTGTTAAATTAAGGAAAAACAAAAAATATTTGGTAGATTAAGCAATAAAATAAGATGATTTTTTAATAAAAAATGTTATAAAATTTTAAAGTGTATAGATAATGCTTATTTGAAAGTATCACTATGTATTAAATAAGGGATTATACAGAAAGAATAACACAATGCATGTTTGAAGTCCTTCTGGTTTGTATAGTTACTGACGCAACCATTTGCTGAACTTGGGGTTCTCTTTCCTGGCTACTTAGTATTTGTTGTGCTCTAATGGCATTTCCACTGGCTGAAACAAGGAATCCTACAGCATGTTCCAAAGTACGATTAAAGAGAACCTGTTTCTTTAAGAAAGCAATATTTTTCAATTGACACAAGAAAATAATACTGATGAAATAATAACACGATGAAAATTTGACTTTTCCCAGAAAAATAATGTTAAATATTTAATATGAAGAAACATTTTCCTAGAATTCCTGTAATTAAAAAGGTTTTAAGGGACTGCAGGACTCTCTCTACATTTCTTTTAAATAAATACTTGGGAACCATATGAAAAGTGAAATAAACATTATTTAACTGTAACTTGCTAAGACATAGGAGTATGTACAAAATGTTACAGCCATCAGTGGTTCCAGTGGGCTATTTTATTTGGCTTAACTTGAAGTGGTTGTACATACCAGACTATCCATCTTCGGGACATATTTAAGGGTTATCATATAATCATTTGGGAGATTTCCAACCTACAATAAACAGATAATAAAAATGTTATTACTTACTACGCAAAGTAAGACTTCATTTCCAATATTGCATTCAACAAAATCTACCAAATATCCAACACGAATTCTCAGTAATTTACCAGGTGCAGGCAAAAAAGGTTACTTACACACTCAGCTTCCTGTGGAACTGCTATCGACCCTTATTTGCTCACAAGTGAACCATCTTTCTGCAGCTCTGTAATATGCCCAGATCTGATCTGATCTGATCATGTTCAATGCTACCACTTCCCAACAAAATTAAAGTCAACAATGGGTTGAGAAGAAGTGATCTGAGGTTATTCATTACTGCAGAAACTCCACTGCCCTTCCATCTTTTAATGCCTTGAAGTGTTTACATGACAACTTACACTGTTGATAGTAGAGGACCCAAAAGTATCTAGCCGTTTTTCCTTCAAATAATGTCCAATTTCAACATGCATCTGAACCTAAATACTTGACTGCCTTGTGCTTAGATATGTACCAGGTCAGAAAAACACTTGAGCACAACTTTAACTTTGAAGTTGTGCCTCATACTAACGATGAGCAATATAATTATATCACAGCAATGCCCTGGGGCAAAGGAGAGCTTCCACACGTGTAAGGTGAGCGCAGCTTTGCAGATGTGGGTGAGCATGAAGTGTGCTGCAGCAAAGACAAGGAGTGGAAGAAAGGTTCCCACCGACTTATACAATACAATCTGCCACAGATAGGATCCAACACTAACTGTGAGACATGGCTGAACACTGGGGGCATGTGCTGAGTTGGGAGATGAACAGTCCAAAGTCACTGGACTGCCACAAATCCACAGTCTTTTGAAGTATTTTTTCAAAAGGTTTAACCATAATATGATGCTTAGTGATACAGTAAACCTATTTTCCATTAATGAAAGAGTCAATTGATATTTCTCATCCTGGTTTGAAATCCATGCAGTCAAAAACAATATGCACAGATGTAGCCCCTTTGGTGTAAAAGCATTTCTACTTCAGGTTAAAGATCATTCTGTTATGGCTGCTTTTGATTCTGCTGCTATAGCAACCAGCACAGGGATTTCTTTTCCCCTTGTGCAGTTTTTAGGTAGTATTTTGTTTGGCAAAACATAATGTTTTATTTCTTAATTAAAATTTTGTTTCAATTAAAAATTAAAACCGTTATTTCAAAACGTTATGGTTCTAGAAATGATCAAGCGCAATACTTATACACAGCCAAACACAAGTGAATTCCAAACACTTTTTAATTTATGTGGTCTAAGCTACAATTTTTCAGCTCAATGACATCTATATTTCTCCTACAGCTTTAAAACAGTTACTATACAAATGATCCTTAAAAATTCCCTCACATAAATCGGTTTTGTTTCTTCCTTTATTCTTCTTTTATTTTTACACCTACACATTCCCAAAACAGAAGCGTCTCTACAATTCTCTATATAAATTTCTATTTACCTGGAATTTTGGGCAGTCAATTCAAGATGCTACAAATACTGAAAAATATTTCAATGTATTTGTTCTTTCTTTGGAGCATCAGATTTATTCTAAATCCTCATCCAATTTTTTTGTCTATTATTCCTTTCTTAAAAACATCACGGCATCGTGACATACTAATAGGTATTCCATTTTTTTTCTAGCTTCCTTTGCGTGCCTGGAGAGGTAAGATTAGCAGCACCTCAAGCAGCATAGATAGTGAAGATGCTACTCTATGTGCAAAGTTTCCCATACTCACTCTAGAGGGATTCCACACTTAGCACTGCCAGCAAAACCACTGTTCTTTTAGAAAGGTCACTGGAAGATTAAATTTGTTCCATATCAATGAACACTACAAGAATTGATATGCATTATGCATACAATCTACTTTCCTGGCATCAGAGCCTCTGAAGCTCTTTTCACGCACAGTTAAAAAAATTTAACTGCCCAAGAGCTCTTACACCTTCTCAATCAGAGCTGGAGCATACAGCTCAGTCTCAGATATTTTTCTCCTTGACAGACTGTGAATCAGATAAGATATTTTTGAATTTACTACTAAAAATGAAGATCACTGGGAGGAGGGTGTCAAAGACAAAATATATACCCTGCCTCAAGACGAAACTTGTTAAAGTTTTGTTGACTGAACTCCACACGTCAGATGCTGTGCTGGTAAACCATGGACCTCAGTCAAAGCGAGGGAGTTACATTTGTGTCTCACTTGGACTTCCCAACTCACGCCCAGAAAACAGGGTAAAGCCAATGATGTGAGAGCGAGGGATATGTCTACACTAGATCTGCATTTTGTACTCTCTTGCTTTGCTGAAATGTATCTTGAAATTTTGTTGACCACTAACCACCAAGACTGTGATCCAAACCCAACCACTGGATTTTCATCTGCTGAAATGATCCTGGAAGGAAGGAAGGAATGGACTCTGCACACCCAGTCTGCGCAGGGTCCCCGACTGCTGTGGCCTCCAACAAGGAGCAGATGACAAGGCGGCTCTGAGCACCTGAGCAGAGGTGTTTGGGAAAGAACTGTCCCTTGAAACCATCTGAGTCCTGGAATGGCTTTTTTATTAGTTCCTCTACCCAACTCCATAAGTACAGGGACAAATTTCGGGGGCTACAAAACACCTGCCTGCATGACTTACCTCGGTTTAAACAGAAGTAACAGGTTTGACGATTATAGAGAATGTCAACTGATAATCTTGGGAAGGAATGTATAGAACCAAAAGAACTCTGAATAGCAATTAAAATGTCACAAAATTTTTTGTCTGATTTAGTGGATGCGTGTGACTGTAGAAATCCTAACAGGCTGAGAAAAGGTGAAGAGCAGGGCATCTAGACTTATGTCTAAATCCATATAAAACCAACAATAAGTACTATATTCCCAGCTGTAACAAAATCTCAAACTGGGGAATGTAAGATTACTTTTTGGCATAGAGAGGTCTGAATGTTTAATACAGCACTGCCAACATTGCATAACCCAAATATGTTTTAAAAAATGCTCGCAGTTGCAAAAATGCAAATGGGGAGATGAAAAAAGGATGTAAAAGTGATCTCAGTTCCATAAACTACTCTTTCATTGCAACAGCAGACACGAGAGATGACCTATCTGCAGTCACGTGCTTTGAAATGAGAGCTACTGCTCTTGAAAATCCCCTTTATTGTGATTGTTATGAAAATTATAAGGAAGACAATCATAGATATAATTTTTTATACACATATCAAAGATAAAGTATGTTAATAAAGTAAAAATTACCATTTTCCGTTGTCAATGTTTTCTTTTTTACTTTGAAGAAAATGATGGGAAAAAACATACTTTCCTTTTGGGTATCTTTTCTACCTTGAATTTCTCTCTATTTGTTTCCCTTTTCCTAGTCTTTTCATAGAATCATAGAATGGTTTGGGTTGGAAGGGACCTTACAGATTGGACCTTACTGATTATCTGGTTCCAACACCCCTGCCATGGAAAGGGACATCTTCCACCACACCAGGTTGCTCAGAGCCCCATCCAGCTTGGTCCTGACACTTTTCCAGGGAAGGGGCATCCATCACTTCTCTGGACAACCTGCTCCAGTGCCTCACCACCCTCACAGGGCTCTTCCTTATATCTAATCTAAATTTCCTGTCTTTCAGTTTAAAGCCACTTCCCCTTGTCCTAGCACTACATGCCCTTGCCAAAAGTCCCTCTTCAGCCCTTTGTCTTTCTCACTGCTTCCCTGGCTTTTCTTTTCCTGCAAGAGATTCCACTGTCTGTATAACATCTCTGCAATCTACTCTATCTCATCTGCTAATGAAGCAGTTAATAAAATCTTCATCATTTGGCTTAAGACAACATGCTAACGATTTCCGTTCACACTTTTTACAGTCATAGTGGCAGATTATTTGCAGCATAACAACTCTGGAAAATTTTTTATAACCCCTTCACTCAGGAGAGTTAGATCCATTTAAAAATAAAAATCAAATGTGGCAGAGAGTGTAAAGTACATATTTACAGCAAAGATGTAATGTGAAAGCAAAGTATTTGACAGCATGTCTCAAACAAGGAACTGGTCAGTACATCCTGACTATTGTTTGGGCTTCCAACATTCAAAAGAAGAAAATTGCATTAGAGATGTAGTTCACGGAGGAAGAGGTATCTTAGATTTTGTTAATGGACAAAACAAAAATATGTAGATATATTCTGTACACACTGCACAGCTCAGTGAAAATTCTACTTATAATTAGGTTTTGATGTTCATATTCAACAAACATATATGCAACTGATTCCTAATCCTTATGCAAAATCAAATGCACAGTTACAGGGATGCAGCTTTCTGCTGACTTACTGTGCTGAAAAGAACAATGGGGATAGACTTTATTGACAGGTGCTGCAATTATAGTTTCATAATACGGAACATTTGTTCATCAAGTAATGTGCTTCCCTCCAGACATCTTCATTACAAAAGAAGCAGGAGTTCACATGATGAGTAGTGCAAAATGACTGCTCTCTAAATACTTTCATTCTCTATAGGTATGAAACTATGCTTTTTTAAAGTTCTCACCATTAAAAAACAGAAATGATTGTTCAATTGTTCTTTGCTTCTTAAAATCGTTTTACCTAGGACGTATTCTTCATATGACAAAATTATATTGCCTAGATGTGAATAAATTTAATCTTACAGAAAGTACAAGTCATTTTTTTAATGAACAGATACCAGTCTGGTTTACATTGATTAACACTCAGAAACCTTATGGTTATTGAATTTCTTTCTTTCCAATTCTATCTTCTGGTGTGAGTCTAGCATGATGCTAGTTAAAATCCAGATTAAGACCATTGAAAACAAGTTGTGCCACACATCTGTCCCGAATTTATTACTCAACACAAAGTTGATTAGGCAAATGACCCACATTTTCGGGCACTGCACAGCATGCCTTATTTATTGTGCAATAGCTTAGGCTTAGAAGACATCCCATGTCTATATTCACAGAGGGTCTTGACTGAGACACGTTCTCATATCCCTATGGTAGAATAAAGTTGAGGAGAATACAGGCACAGTCATGCTCAGGAGTTTTCTACAAGTAATGTAGGGGGTTTTCAGCACTTAGAGCAAGCCCAGTACCAAATAAACAAAGACTAGGTTGTAGGGAATTGTGGCACTGTTTTGCAAGCTGTAGGTGCACTGCAGTAGAAGTGTGGGGGAGGAACCACAGCAGGCAAAAAGCCAAATGAGGGATACGGATTCATGCTGCAAAGAATTTTAGCATGAGATGGGAAGAGGATGAAAATCTGCCTGGAGTTCGTCAAGGAGCATCTTTTCTGAGGCCACAAACAGTGGAACAGACACCATTAGAATAATGAGGAGAAGCTGAGGGCAAACTCAGCATGTGCTATGACAACACAGGCAGTGTTAATAGTACCTTTGAAGATAAACCGAAGACGCTTGCCATTGATAGTGAAAAAAAAAAGGAGGAACAACTTGAAGGAAATAAGTAGAAGATAAAGGGTCAGAGCAGCATGTGAAGAGACAGAAGAGCAAAACTACAGAAGCTGAAGCTAGAAAAAGATTTTTCATAGACTGGATTTTTATCCACCAAGAACTTGGAAGAAAAATGTACTTGTATGTCCAGAGAACTACAAAAAAATTTCTCCTATTATGACGAGAAAAACAATGAAGGTTTTAAAAGTGATCTTTGAAAGGTCTGTGAAGCATCAAAAGCCAAATCAGACATGTTTGTTGAAGACCTGAATGGCTGGGGAGAGATGGTGATTGGAACTTTACAGCGAGGAGAAAAGGCCCAGGAAAGGCTACCATTTTGGGGAGATGAAAGAGATCATAGTCTGCTTCTGAGAAGGATTCCTGCCAAACTGAACCTAGGCTGATGTCTGAGAATTCGTGATGAGACAGGAGGAAGAGAGGGCAATATCCTAAGGTAAGTGATGGGATTTGCGTACTACCGCTGAACAGATAGTTTATTGCACACAGAGATGGGACTATACTCACAACTGTGGACAAAAAGGGTTAAAGAACATGACAGCCTGGCTGAGAATAAAGCATTTAGGAACAATTATTATATCACTGTTGCCAAATGTGACAGAGCTTGTGGATAAAATCATGATAATTATGGGTAATAACTGCACACACAACACTTCTGTGAAATCCTCTGGGCTACAATTTGTTCTCAGTGTGAAAGGGGAGGATATTTATTAAATACCCTATGTTCTACAGGCACAGATTCTTTGGATCAGTGAAGAAATAAAACTTTTACTTAAAGGCCAATAGGATCTCCAGTCAGAGGGAAAGGCTGTGGATGTTGTCTACCTGGATTTCAGTAAAGCCCTTGGTACTGTCTCCCACAGCATTCTCCTGGAGAAGCTGGCAGCTCACGCTTTGGACAGGTACTGCTTTCACTGGGTAAAAACTGTCTGGATGGCTGGGCCCAGAGACTGATGGTGAATGGTGCCACATCCAGGTGGTGATTAGTGTCCCCCTGGGCTCACCATAGGGGTCAGCCAGTATCAGTTAATTATCTTTATTGATGGTCTGGACAAGGTGATCAAGAACACCCTCAGCTGGGTGGCAGAGCTGATCTGCTGGAAAGTAGGAAGGCTCTGCAGGGGGAACTGGACAGGCTGAATCAGTTGACTGGGACCAGTTGTCTGAGGTTCAATAAAGAAAATGCCAGGTCCTGCTCTTGTCACAACAATTCTACCCTGTGCTACAGGCTCCGGGAACAGTGGCTGCCTGGAGGAAAAGGACCACTGTGCTGGTGCTGGTTGAGAGCTGGCTGAACATGATCCAACATGCGCCCAGGTGGCCAAGCAGGTCAATGGTATCCTGGCCTGTATCAGCAATACTGTGGCCAGCAGGACCAGGGAAGTGATTGTCTCCCTATACTTGGCACTTGTGAGGCCACAGCTCGAGTTCTTTGACCAGTTCTGGGCCCCTCACTACAAGAGGAACAACAGAGAAGGGCAGCAAAGCTGGGGAGGGGTCTAGGGGGTGAGTCATATGAGGAGCGGCTGAGGGATGGTGCAGCCTGGAGAAAATGAGGCTCAGGAGACACCTTATCGCTCTCTACAACTACCTGTAAAAAAGGTTGCAACATGATGGGGGACAGCCTCTCCTCCCAGGACACGAAAAAATGGCTGCCCAGGGAGGTGGTGGACTCGTCATTCCTGGAGGTGTTCAAGAAATGTCTGGATGCTGTACTTAGTGCTATGGTTTAGTTGGCATGGTGGTGTTTGGTCAAAGGCTAGGCTCTACCTTAGAGGCCTTAAATATTCTATGATTCTAATAAGGAACCCAATCACCTATGCTTGCAATGTCTAATTTTGAAGATACAAGTCATCAGAATATCATTCTTTAATTCAGCAAATATATTGTGTTTCAAAAAGCAGAAATGGCACAAAATTTTTACAGCAATTTGCAAGAGTTTTAGGGTCTCCTGAACCATATTTTTAAGTAATGTCATGTTGGAGTCCTTTTTATATGTACTAAGGATATAGTTTATAGAGCATAAAAAACCTGCGCTTGCTACAAAGTAGTGTGATCAGTCAGTATTCTCTGTAGACTTCTCCCTTCTCATAGTCACACTGTCAGCTAACAAAGTCTTGCTTTAAAAGTCCTTTAAACCTTATCATGTATTTTTAAACTTTTGTTCTCAATGTCAAGTTGTCACGTTGTAGAATTTCAAAAGAGAATGACCAATATGCAATATAGTCACATTAACTGAAGCCAAGAGTTCTTATATTAAATGGAGGGTACTAAACTTATTTGCTCCTTATCCCTTTAATTCTCAAGTGACTTTATTGAGATTATTTCTGCAAATATTAACACAGACAAAATAGGGAGACAGACTTTCCTCAAAGCATTCTCAGAACAACTCATGCAACTCAAAACAGAGGGAATCTATGTGTCTGGGGCTTTGTACTTTCTGCATCTCTCTGTTATTTCTCCAACCCAAAGTATCTTTGAACTTGCTAGTTAACTTCACCCAAATTTTACATTTATAGAGAGATCTCCAAGATATGGGTCTAAGTCAGGAGAAGGACCACACAGCATCCTCATGGAAGAGTGTCCAAAGAAGCTCAGCCCAACCCCACTCTACTCAAGCCTGGCAGTCGCAGGAGAGCAGTGTCACCTGGACAGTGAGATTGTTCAAGCTGCTTGCACATTTTTTGTAATCTGTATTTATACGTTCTTGAAGTTTAAATTGTACTAAAGGTAAAGTTAAAGCATTATTTCTCAGGACACATACTTGATAAAAAGCTATTACTATCCCTACAGTACACAATTTCAACAGCCCTCACAGGAATTCTGTTGTTCTTGCATGCTTTCAACAGGTTTACATCAAAGCTTAATAGTCTTCCAAGAGATGAAATGTTATCTGGAATAAATATGCCAATACTTCAAAATTCTGCCTAAAGGGACTAATTTGAAGCACTAAACATTTAAATAGGACTATAGAGCACCCCTAGAGATTTACACTATGTGCCAATGTATATAAAAAGGACCAAAGAAAACAAGTTAAGAACACTCCACAGGCAGAAAATGCTAGGGGCTCCAATTTAAGTATTTGATAATAATAACACTGATCTTGGAACTGTTTTCCCATAACGAAGACACAATTTTGAGCTAGATTCAATATGCAGATGAAAATATGCTTGTTAAATGTTCAGTAAATACTATTTTTTAAAAACATCAGTGTTATATCCTACACTACCTCAAAATACCATAATTATTACCTTCAGTGGAGTTGAACACCAATTGACTTCACAAGCAGATGCAATTTTTCAAGTTAATGCAGTGGGCAATTAAGTAACAGTTAAAATTTCCTTGAATGAATTTAGTTTTTATGTGAAGCTGTGAGTCCTTCAGACTTAAACTTCTGGGTATAGCAAGTAGAGAAACGTATAGAAACATATAATGAGTGCAACCCACTCACACCCAAAGACTGCAAAACCTGTCCAATTGTTATTGCCTTGACTGCTACAACAACAATTGCTAATATCATACTATTTTTATATATGGCACTTGTCTTTTATATACCCGAGGTAAAGACTTATTCAATTCAGCTGTGTTTGCAACCAGTCTGCTCCATGCAAGTCAGTAACACAAAGACAATAATCTTTCAGCTGCATGGGGAACAATCTGCTCTGAAAGAATGAGGAAATAAAGATTTCTGACAATTTTTATTGAAGTTTGGAGTCAGGGAAATACATATGTACATGCACTCCATTTTGGTCAAGGTAATCTCTTCAATTAACACTGAAATTACTCTCACTGCAAAAAAAGGTTTTGTTCAAGTGACAGGTGTTGATGGATTTATTTTTTTTAATATTCCCCTGGTTCTAATACAGATTTATGAACTTTGCTTAGAAATGTAATTACCTTTAGACACTGACTGTTGTTTAACATACAGAATGATGTAAAATTGAAGGTACTTACCAATTTTGCAATGTCATTCACATCATCTGTGACTGGATTCCCGCAGGAACTCTGGGCTTTGACAAGAGGATTAAGTAGGAGTAGTTGAAGACAAAAGCAAGTGATAATCCAAGTCTGTTTAGTAAAAAAGAAACAAGAAACAGGAAACCCCAAGTAAGCAATCGCCAAATATGAAGTAACAAGAGATTGTAGTAATGTTTTTCATATGTGAAGTCTAGAGGCAGCAATACTCTTTATCCTCCATGAAGGCATTCTTGTACCATTACAGTATGATCTTCATGGCAGGAATCCATGAAAATGCACTTAATTGATCTTTTCTGGAAGCAAATATCTTTAGAGTATTAATGGAAAATCTAGTATTGAGCCATCAGGTTACTTGCACAAGATGACGCTTAGCTGGGTTTTTGCAAAGTTTACGGATACCAAGGAAGAGAAAGATACAAACTTCGCAATATTCTTTATCATCAAAATACAGTTGATTACGTATTTGTCATTCACCTGATAGATCTGTGTCTCTAGTGTGATAAATGATAAGGAACAAAATTATACCAGACTACACCAAGACAAAAGGAGAAAGTTCATAATCACAGCCATTTCATTTGAGTACTGAAACTGCAAGCAAACCCACAACTGGACTCTGCCCAAATACTGACATCTCAAGCAGCAATACAGTACATTTTCTCCAAGTGACGTGCTCAGGCCTCTCAGAAGTGCCAGCTTGGCTTTGGCACTACATTCCCCTCCTAAATCCTATTGGAAACAGCAATGCAATGTACTTACACAGGCTTGTGAGACTCACACAGAAAAGCACCAGATAACTAGCTGCGATGCACCTGGGTGTCTCCTTGGCTACACTGCCTGAACTTCCTCGCCTTCTGTTGTTCCTTGTGCTTCACTGGTTTCCCACAGAGCCCTGTGCCAAGTTTAAGCTGCAGATCTTTATTTCCAGAATGTTAAAACATTTAAGTTATGGATACTCAAAAGTTGCCTGGGGTTGTGAAGCTTCTTGTGCCAGCTGAATGAAGCTGTCAGCAAAAGCCGATGATGGTGTACATTTACAGCAAGTACGGAATTTGCCTGTGCAGGCTCCTCAGCCTCCATAAGGGCAGGACTGAGATCAGAATTTGCTTTTGCACAAACCAAGATACAGCTCAGCTCCGTCTGTTCTGTGTGACAGGTAGAGAACTCCTACCTCCACCCTTGCCTTCATATGCTCTCCAACCTTTCAATTTAAGACCAAAGCAAATGAAACAACAGAGACAAAATTCTCTAGGAAAACAAGAGGAAAATCACAGATTAAAAAGATGAAGTATCATTATAGTAATCTAGAGGGCCTAACAAAGAATGATAATAAAGATTGCTCAGGAGCTTCATAAACTCGATAGAACAGTGCCAGGCACTTTACCTAAAAGAGCTGTTAAATTACAAGAATAATCTCTTTCTTGTATCTTGTATCTCTTAAATCTTGTATCTATCCTACAAGTAAAGTCGGTCATTTGCCGTCTTACAATACAGCTTCCTGACTCATTTAGGTTAAACCAGTGTGGGCTGTTGGTGGAAAAGATAATCCAGGCTCCTCTCCCCACCTCTTGCTGTGGCACTGATGATTTAGTCAGTTGTATCAGGACGACAACTCCCGTTTTGTTTTCTTGTAGTATTTTTCAGCTTTCTGATCCAAGTAACTAAGACAGCTGAGATGCTCTGTCAAAGAAGCGACAAGCCAGGACTGCTGACTTCAGTGGAGCTTGCATTTGCCTTTCCTTAAACTGTACCCTCAGACACCACAGGACACCCACAGAAAGAAATAAAAAATATTCTGAGCAAAGTGCATTTTCAATATGCAATATGTCTTTTGAGAATGTCTCTTGCTCAACAAAACTAGTGTTTAGAAATACTTTTATTTTAATATTTGTACAAATAACTACTGAACATAATTGCCAGTGTGAAGGATTGAGAATAGTTAATAGTTCATCTTACAAAATCTCTGTATTTTATGCTATACAAAGCTTTGCAGTTATATATATATGAACAATTTGAGCTCTGGGGAGATGCAAAGATGCTGCTAGTCTCAGAAAGGACCTTCAAGAGCTCCTTGCAGTGTATAAGAGCTCGAAGCTGTTCAAGAACTGGTTTTAAGTGATCAAGAAAAACATCTCCCTTTCCTACATAAGCTCCAGAATCGCAGAGGAAACCAAAGGTGACCTTAAGTTAACGGGCTACCTCCTCATTCATTATTTTTGGAAATAAATTGTTGCAAAAAAGGGAAGAGTTGTCATTAACTAGCTCCGAAATGAAATAACTATACTGCTTTCAAGAATGAGAACTGAGTAGTTCAACCTCTGGAGTAAAACAGTGCATTAGCAGTTACACTGGCAGGGACTTTTCCCTGACGTGTTTGTTGGAGATGGGGTTCACACCAGGAACTGACGATTTCTTTATTGGATTCCTCAGTATTGATTAGTAGATAAGGATGGGATTTGTTCACTGAATTGTGTCATGGTCATAGGATGATGTTCTACCTAACAGTCTAATGATCACAAAAGTAACAAAATTCTTTAACAGGAAATACTTTGTTAGCAGATCAACTAAGTAATTATTAATAAACACGGTAGCACACTCCAAAGAAAACCAGAACTTTGATGCACCTTGTCAATTTTTGTACTTCTGAATATAAAGACATCCCATAGATGACGTTTAAAATCACCATACATTTTATAACTATGTAAATTAATAAGAATACTTTTTCTCCTATATAAAAAATGGGATTTTAAAGCATAGTAACTTAATAACTGCTATTAAAACCAAATGATTTGTAAATTTTGAGATTACTTGACATTTTTCGTGCTTATTTGCTCCCTGTGTCATCCAACAGGAACCGAAAATCTTCAAAAATACTGCTAGTTTCAACATGTCTATTATCCAAAATCTTTTAATTATTTGCACTTACAAAATATTTATATTACACATGCCTTCAGGCACATTGTATGTAAGGACTGTACAGATCAAAGAGCTGAGCTATTTTTGTGTTATTTACTAATGACCAAACCTGCTGTTTGAGCAAAACTTGAATAGACTGAATGCAATCAAGGACAGAACAAAAGGGAACCTTAAACAATAGCTTTATAAATAGAGATGCTCTTTTACTTTACTTTACTAAGCATAAATAAAAGTTACCTACACAGCACTCATAACAGATTTCCATATTTAATTACCCCTGAGTTAACATGGGATTTTTTCAAAGCTGGCCTCAGATTTTAATCATCATCTCTTAGCATTAAATTGGAGATATATGACAGACAGGAGACAGACCTGTATACCAAAATGCCTCTTCCTATTTTTGGCTCAAAAATTATACAATTGTCTTTACATTCTGAAACCCCTTAAATACTGAATATTTAAGCTTGTGCAAGGAGAAAAAAGAATTATTAGACTCCAAAGGATAATGGAAACTAAAGATTTCAAGTATACATGTCTGATTATTCTGCAAATGATTTGCACTATTGCTTGTAAGCCATAATCTAGAATTTCAGTAAACAGCCTTTCAGAAGCTTAGCTAGTGATCCAATGTGTTGAAGACCACCCTTTCAGTTGTAAATCAACATCCTTTTCATTTATGTTCTTCTTTTACAATCTGAAGTGTTGACAAAGGCTGCTGAGTGAGTGGTTTAGCATCTCTTTCACAGTATGTTATGAAAGATACTCAATCATGTTAATGTTCAGCTAATTCCTTAAGTGGAAAGCAGCAAGGGGAATACCACATAGCTAAATAAACCAAACTTTGGAAAGTCTGGACATTTCCAAATATCTAGCTTGTCCTGATAACACTTCTAATCACAAGTGGGAAGTCATAAAAAAAAAGCCAAATAATAAATCACAAAAAAACATTAAGCACAGGGAGAGGTAGTAACTACACAGATTAATGGGTTCTCCATTTTAAAATTTCTTGCATTCAAATCATATTAGCCACAGAATTTTTCAGCCCAGTTTCCTGAGCAAATCATCGAATTAACCACAACCAAGCCACAGCTGAAGTAGGTTAGCTGACAATGTAGAACAATATTCACCCTGGGCCAGGCTTCCCAAATTTACTTTTCACTTCTGTTAATGTTGGAGTAGGAACATCTCTCAATATCGGCATCTCAGACAGTGTTTACATGCTGCTTTGCTGAGACACAGCTTGTGAACTTCTGTCACAGGCAACACTGGTTGGTCAGTCATGGAGAGCTAACTTAATGTTCGTGCTTATACCTCAAAAAGCCTTTTGTAAGAAGATTTAGGGAAAATGAAAATAGCAAGAAAATATATTTCTTGGCTTTATTTTTTTTTAAACCACAAAGCAACCAGACACATAAAAGCACAGTAATTCTTTCCTATGTCTAGTTAGTTATTTAGCTGTGATAGAGATTAAATAATTAAAGTCATGGAAGAACTGTCTTTAACCAATTAAGAAATTAACTGCCACCATAGAAAAATCTTTAAATGAAAGAAGAGCATTTATACAGAATGTAATCTAATTACCATTTTCATGGTATTCAGTGACACCTTCACACCTGCAAACGGCAGTGCTAATACCCCACATGGCTGCGCCAAAATACTGCTTAAGTTCTAAATATTGCCCCAAAAAACTGAGTTAATTGTGGAAAAAGAAGTCAGCCACCCACGACCACCTAGTTCTGGAAACAATGAAGTATTTTGGCAAGCACATTTGGAACTGGCAATGTCCCCCCGCACACTCTCAAGTACCCAGGAAATTACTTCGGAGTAGTCGAAGGAAGCACTGCGTTAACTCTTAAAAAGGCAGTTAAGTATTAAGTCTAGTGTACATAGTTAAGTATTAAGTCTAGTGTCCATAAAAACTGGCACTAGTTTCACCAAATACAATAGCCTGTCAGCTAGGGTGCTCGCTAAGTGATAGACATTTCCTGTACCCAAGGTAATTCCAACTCACAGCAGCTGGGCTATGATCCTCTGATATACCTACCTTGTAATTACCATGGAATCACAGAATCATTTAGGTTGGAAAAGATCTCTAAGATCATCAAGTCCAACCATAAACCCAGCACTGCCAAATCCACCAGCAGATCATGTCCCTAAGCGCCACATCTACACATCTACCACTGGAGCTGCTTCCTGGCTAAAAGGGGCAAATGAGGGGTATACTGGCATTCCTGACCCTTATTTTTCACAACATTTATGCATTTTACATTGTCAAGCCAATATGTAGGAAAACAGACATGTTCACTGAACAGGCATCAGAATGTCTGTGTGTATCCTTGTCTCACACATGTTCTTCCATCTGGGCACCCTAACTTCTGCAAAGCTCCCCAGTCAACATGAGAGTTTTCTTGAATAACCTTTTGGCAGCCCAATGAACAAAACGCATAACTCCAGCTCTGTGAGTCACTCTGCAGGGGTGAGACACCTAAAAATCCCTGGATCACGCCCTCCATGCTTTGTTATGGTTATAAAATCCAGATGCATACTTTTCTAGTGACTGATACCACTCTCCATTTTTTTTAACAATGATGTGTAGTAAGGAGTATGATGATAAAAGTAAGCAACAGAGAAATGTGAGAAAAATCAGAGTGATTTTTCTGGGTTTTGATTTAAACACAGACTATAGAAATACTAGTCACTCTTTTTCAGGGTAAGTTTTAGAGTGTTTTGGACACAAAATATTTGAACATACATTTGTTTATTTACAAAACACAGAATATTTTCTACCCAGTTTTGCATATAATATCTAAAATACATAATATGAGGGATTCAAGGGATAATAATTCAAGGGATTAAGGGGAAGGAAATTAAGAAGTTCGTGCTACGAATATAAGCAGGCAAAGGTGTCACTGCTACCTACATTCAAATGAGTTCAACAGGCAACCTGCTTTCACAGCTGTTTGATCTTTTTGTGGCAATTCCGTATTTGCCCCTCTGTGACTTTCCCAACCCTAGAATCTCTTCCCCAACACCCGCACAGGGAACTCCTAGAATGCCTAATGATAACTGATAAGAATGTGAGTTGTCATCTAACTGTTCATTTGGTGGCAGAATGTTAAAGTTGCACTTGCTAGACTCCGCCAGCCATATGCGCAAAAGCAAAGCCAATTGCTGTATTCAGATGCTTATAAGCATCAGCTCCCTTCTAAGGTACACTGCTAATGAACTGGAAACAATTCTATTCAGGTCAATGGATAAAAGGGAGTCCCAAACCTGTTAAGTGCTAATGCAGAACTACTTTTTCTCCAATATTTTTCTTTTTCAGCTGGAAGGAGAAACCATTCTCTACTTCTGCCAAGTTACACATCTATTTCCTGAATCAGACAAATCTAAGATATGTAGTCTTAACAGTGCTGAGAAAATGATGAGTCACACCATTCTTTCCCACCATCTAGGTCTTGGGAAAACCGGGAAGCTGCTTAGACTATATGCCAACTTCATTTCATAAGACCTCAGGCCAGTTGCTATTATCCTCTAGCCCTTGCAGCTCTTCTTGACAGAAGCAGCTGGCTGCTCCAGCCAGTGTGCTACTTGGTAAGGAGCACCCAAACTCCTGCTGAGTTTGGTTTGTGTGTTTCAGTTGAAACCAAGATGAATGCGATAAGGAAGAAGTGTAATTTGATACAGAGTTTGCCTTGCAAATCAATGCAATCCAGGTATCCTGCAATTACATTCAGTAAACTACAAAAAAGTCTTTTTAATGTGTAAATTAACATAAGTATTTTCAACCTCTATAAGGATACCATTGCAAAATATTTGGCTGTTCTAAAAATACAAGCTCTGCTTCTTTCAAAATGCTATCTGATCCATAATAAATTTTGTCCACTCTTTAATCTCACTTGACAATCAGGGATTCAGGCAGTTTCCATGCATCCTAAACTTGTCCTGGATGACAGCCAGTTTGTTTAGTTCCCAAGTACTGGGAAGTGAAGTTACCAAGAGACAGGTAATTATACACGAATGTTGCCTCTGGAACTCGTGTTAAAAGCATCTGTAAAGGACATTATCCCCAACAATCCATCAGGTGGCATTCTAGTTCTGTAAAAGAGCCAGGAGATTTAAAGGACAAAAGTGTTTCAGTTGGAAGAAAGGACAAAAATGAAAAAAACTCATATATTTTGAAAGAAATCTTCCTATTAAATCAGAATCAGAGATTATGAGACTCTCCAGAGGTCCTGCACTTAGCAGTGTTTTTAGGACACGTGTACTGGCAAGAGAGATTTTCTTTTCCACTTCTTGTAAAATTCCATAGCTAACATCCAGGATCGATACTTAAATTTTTCATTTTTCTATCTAGAGAATGATAAAGGCCAATACTTTCTTGTTCTGTAACAAAGACACTGAGATCCAAATACACGCACAATCAAAATAGAAATAAGCAGAAGACCAGACTTCAGTTGACTCAACAAAACCTCCCACAAACTCCAAAGAGAAAGCTGTCTTTTTTTTTTTTTCCCCCCCCTTCTGGGAACTTAAAAAAGAGTTTTCTAGCATAGATCCAAAGGCATTTTTAAGTAATTTAAAGGGGAAGGCAACATAAGATACAAGATTATCTTTGCGGGGAGGACAAGCTTCTCACACTGTATGGAGGTGGATGATCTGACTTCCTCAGGGAACGAAAAGACATTCTCTTAGATAAAATAATTAAAGATTTTTTCTAAAGATCTATTTCAGAGGTCTTGCTTGTTTGCCAACTTAATGCAAAAGAAGTCCAGTATATTAAATATTCTTTTGAATTACAATGAAAATATGTACAGAGCAGTCTTCTTTAATCTTGGACTTTCAAGCACCAATAGAGGAAATGAAACAAGACTTGTTACAGAAATTCTGTACTGGATCCTTAATTCTTACCATCTGCTACTAATTATATGGTATTTGGGTTGGAACAACTATTACTATGGCAAAATAAATTAAAATAAATAAAATCATCTAGAAAAGTGAAAACAACAGCTATTTTGATATTTGGCATACACTAAAACCCAGGGACATGTTGAAAATGTCCTCCCTTGTATATCATTCTTAGTATGAAGCAAAACATGTTAAGTGGACTCTTACTCTTTCATGCACAGAAACTTTGCTAGAAAATAAACTGCATTATAAATCTATAAAAGGAGTTTAGGTGCTTTCCTTCTTTTTTTTTTTTTTTTCCAATCCTTTTATACTTTTTTGTATAAGCAGATGGTGATTTTTGAAATATAAATCACAGCATCATCAACCTCGTTTTAAATCAAAGACATGTTCCCAGAAAGACACTGTTTTGTTTCTGAACTCTGAATTTTTTTGATAACATCCCTGATAGGCACTGTATCTTTATAGGGATATAAATCCAGACCTAATTTCTCTGACCTGCTTGATATGACACCTCATTACAACAGGGTAATTGCTGAACACAGACTGAAACTAGATGCCAGTATAGTCGAGACTGTTTCATCTACCTACCTTAACTGTATTACATTTTTAGAATTACAAGCTTAACTGTGGTTAAAGAACACTGTTTGAAGCTCTTGGATATGCCAACACTGGTATAAGCTTTGACAGTCCTGATGGGTGACAATTTTTCACATCAGTATTGTGCTACATATTGTAAGACTACTCATTTACTGACTTTTTATAGTTGCTGCCTACATTAATGGTCTACAAGAACACTCAGGATAAGGTGAGGAAATAGAGTTTGCATTAATGATATAGTTTGCATTATGATAAAGATCATGGGATCCAGCCCCAGCAGCTTTCCTCAGTCCCTCTCTCATTGTGAAGGTCTCATGACCAACATCAGGCAAATGTGGTCCTCTGCAGTCCATCCAGAAAGGCTTTGGCATCATCTGCTGCTAAAGGCAAATGAGATCAGTAACCTGAATGCCAACATACAGGGATAGGTCTAGCCAGTCCTCCTTGACAGACATGCAGAAGATTGGTATTCTTGGAGTAAAAATCTCTCCAGTAACTTTATCTGCCCCATGCCAGGGGCAGCATACAGCATACATTGATACAGCAGGTATCAATTTTCAAAGTCACTGTGGGCTTCAGGTAACTCCTGGGACAGGTAGGCTCCAGGTAACATTTTGTTATATCCCACTCCTTTGATAATATAGCTTACATTTTTAATAGGACTGGATAAAACCAAATAGAAAGAGCTGAGTAAAATGGGAGTGGAGGGAATAATCACAGAATCATTTAGCTTGGAAAAGACCTCTAAGATCAACTCCACTTGCCACCACTAAACTGTGTCTCTAAGCATCACATCTATACATCTTTAAAATACCTCCAGCGTTGATGACAGCCACTTCCCTGGGCAGCCTGTTCCAGTGCTTGGCCACCATTTTGCTGAAGAAATTTTTCCTAATGTCCAATCTAACTTTCCATGGCACAACTTGAGGCCATTTCCTCTTGTTCTATCGCTTCTTGGGCGAAGAGATCAATTCTCACCTGGCTACAAACTCCTTTCAGGTGGCTGTAGAGAGTTTATCACTCTCCTGAGCTTCCTTTCCTCCAGGCTAAACAGCTCCCCAGCTCCCTTAGCTGTTTCTCTTAAGGCTTGTGCTCCAGACCCTTCGCCAGCTCTGTTCCCCTTCTCTGGACACGCTCCAGCACCTCAGTGTCTTTCTTGTAGTGAGGTGTTCAGAACTGAACAGAGTATCTGAGGCGAATCTGGGGAAATTATCCCAGATCTTCATTGCTCTGATGGTTAAAAGCCTGGTGCTGTCCAGTGTAAGTGTACTGACAGTGGCTTATAGCAATGCATTCTCATGGTAATGCTGCTCCTTTGCTTGTGTATTTATATTCCCATCGTTCTGGTGTGTTGTCTTCGTGTACTTATGGAGATCAAACCTATTATTTGAGTCTTTGCTATGCATAATTAAAAAGTCCACTTGACTTTCATTCCTTCATGATAAAAAAGCCACGTGACCTCCCCTCCCCCCAGATCTCATGGAAAATAAACAAAATTTTCTCTTACCCCTTCTCGAATTACAAATTTTATTTATTTGCTTTCTACAGTACATTAGTTTCACAGACTCTCCTCCCCGGAAAGTGTAAACAGAGGATTGCCCCAACTCTTACCAAGTATTGTTACGACTGCCACAATGGGTGCAGTATCCAGCCAGGCGGGTGCTTCTGAAGCGAAGACAAGCAAACCAACACTAAGGCACGCAACCTTTAAAAGGGATCCTTCCTCATTAGTCAGAGCAGTTTCTCCCATTGATAAGTAACTGCTGACATAAAAAGTACTCCAAATTTACTTTTCACAAAAGCTGGCTTCTTTGGATATACTCCAGGCAGCAGCACCTGCATCAACTTAAAAAGGTTTGAAACAGGAAATAAAAAGTTTTCACTTTGATCCTCCAAAACCTCAGCTGAGAACTTTTCGAATTATGATGTAACATGGATGTTGGTGAGGAAAGTGATTTTGTATTTTGAAGAGTGCTGTGGTTTAACCCCAGATGGCAACTAAGCACCACACAGCTGCTTGTGCACTCTTCCTTCCCAGTGGGATCTGGGAGAGAATCGGAAGAGTAAAAGTGAGAAAACCCATAGGCTGAGATCAAGACAGTTTAATGGGACATAAAAAGAAGAAAATAATAAGGGTAACAACAGTAACAAAATAATTAGAATATACAAAACTAGTGATGCACAATGCAATTGCTCACCACCTACTGACCAGCCCGTTCCCAAGCAGCAGTGGCCCTCAGCCAGCTTTCCCCCCAGTTTATATGGTGAGCACGATGCCATGTGGTACAGAATATTCCTCTGGCCAGTCTGGGTCACCTGTCTTGGCAATGTCCTCTCCCAGCTTCTCATGCCCCTCCAGCCTTCTCACTGGCATGGCATGAGAAGCTGAGAAGTCCTCGACTCTGGGCAAGCTCTACTTAGCAACAGCTGAAAACATCAGCATGCCATCAACATTATTCCCATACTAAATCCCAAACACAACACTATACGAAGAAATGTTAGGAAGAAAATTAACTCTATCCCCACTGAAACCACGACTAAGAGATTTAAAAAAATAAACCAACAAACCAATCAGATAGTTAGCCAGGTCTGTGGTGAAAGTTTTCAACACCAACTACAACACTGATGAAAGAAAGTCATTCTGCTCTACAGCTGCTTTAAATCTGGGATCTTCTGGGGAATAAATAAGAGATATTTTAGGTTTCCTTCTATCATCAGTAGTGACACCTAAAATTTTGAACCTAAGTAATAAAAACTGTAATTCATTATTTCAGAGTTCAAAAGATACTTTTATAAGCATTATTTGAAACCTAAATGGTTACCTTGGGGCGTGTATCAAGGATGAAAAGTATTTTGAACACACTGGTCTCCCATAGGATGAGGGAGTGCCATTACACAAGGCAGCTGCAGAAATGGGGCAAGGTTATGGTCTTCCATAGTCAAGCCTGAGTTTCTGCTCCTTCTCACTATTTTTCATTTAATCACAAAATTTCCTATATCCCACATAATTTCTATTAATGATGTGCCATTCATGATATAGAAACATGGCTTTACAGACTGAATGCTATGTTTTACGAGCACCTTGTACACTCTGCTAAGGCAATAGAAGACCAAGTATGTGCCATAAGAGAATGATAGAGGAAAATTCACCAAACAGTGCCTTGTTTGTTAGAAACAGTTTGAGATTTAAATAAAATACATAAACCTTTCCACACCATGTTCTGTCTGTTTCAAACAAAACGTTGTTAGGCAATGAAGTCAGCTTCTGGCCCCATAAACAGCCTCTGTGGACATTTTAACAATTATCTATAGTCAATTTTTACAAAAATTGCAAAATGTTTTGGTAAGATACCTTGTCAGGGGAAAAGATTAAAAGCACCTACAGGCAAGCTGCTTAAGAGCCAGCATACTAAAAAACAAAAAAAGTGAAAAATGAAACCTCCATCTCCAGGCCTTAGCACTAAATTTTCACCTTCCTTCATCAAGAGATACAAGGAAACCCCTGAGGACTTTCAACATGTTGAACATATTTGTCACAACAAAAATTCTGTTCTTTGTACACAGCATTTCCTGGTACAGTAGTTACCTGACCATTAGCTAGCATAACGTCTGTCAAGGCATTTCCCTGGGAAATGTGTAAATTTAAAACTTACTATTCAAAAACTTGGAGCCCATGATTCCATATGTGTAAATAATCAAATGAAGCTTCTATGAGCCCATCATAAAAACACTGCTAGGCTTTCATTCCCCCTAAACCTATTTAAAACTATACATTTCCAAGGTTTCACTAGATCTTAATTTTGTACTTCTTATCAGTGTACCTGAGAAGCTGTGCTGTACATACTAGTAGTGCTCCAAGAAATGTTTGTGAGAACCATGCAAGTTTATCTCAGTTGTTTCCAAATAACTCAGAGTAAAACAAAATCAGATGTAAAACACTCTGACTGGGAAAAAAGCCTCACAAAACCCCACAACTTTTTCCAGATCCTGATTTCAACTCAATTCTCTCATAACTCTCAGACAACATTTTATTTCCTACATAATTTGAATTGCATGTCATCCTATACATACTCAAAACCAAAGTGAATAATTTAGGTAATGATCTATAAAAGAATACATTACATTTACACTGTTATTAGAATATAAGTACATTAAGAATGGATCTATAATTTTTTTTGTGAAAAGAATAGTTAGCCAAAGTGATAGACCAATGGATGAGATTATTCTCAAATGCCTGGAACCTTGTGAGACTGCAGACAAATCAGGTAAGAGCCACATCAAATTAGAAACTAATCTTCAAAACATTTAAGTATGCTTGCGAGACAACGTAAGCACTGGGCAGCCAATAAGCCATTTACCTCAGCAAGCTGGAATTACAAACACATTATGCCTTGTCTTAAAGTAATTACATTAGTATATTAGTAAGAAAAAATCAACTACATTTTTTTCAGCTTTTTGATCTAAACTGAAAATACGTTCATGTGTCAAAAATACTTTAGTTGTTATTATTACTCTAACTGCAAACTTTTACCATAGAAAATAAGCATCAGTTCCTTTTTCAAGATGTACTAAAATGCATTGTGCCACTGTTAATTTAAAAAATTCTTTCTGAAATTATTTTATTGAGACAATTTTTTTTTTTAAGAAAGCAGAATGGCCATTTTAGGAATTTCAAATACATGTGTAAGGTTTTTGCAGGAAAATGTAAGTTTAAGATGGCAAAAATGGGATGTGACTGATCAAAATGCTTCCTTTGACACAAAAATCCAGCAACTGCATAACTGCATCAGAAACACAAGCATATTTTTAATTCCTATGCACCTCTAAAAGGGGATATACACTTTTAAGTACTTTTTCCTGCTAATACTGAAGTGCTGTACAAGACCATCTTTCAGGGATGGTGCACGGACACTCCACTGGTTTTTAATGGCTAGAGCTGTGCAACAACTTTACATAAAATTTTGAGTTCTCACCATTGATAGTCACATGCTAAAAGAACGATTTTCAGTATAACATCTCAGCTGTCATTACTTTCACATGTAATTGAAGTTCAGCTACAATATCTTGTAAAGTGTTTTCCTTTCCTCTAAGCTAAAGGCTGAATTGTTACAGATGGTAATTTTGGCAGATGGTTGTATATGAAACTGAGTTTATAATTAGGCCAAATCTGACTTGTACAATTAAGGGAATGAAGATTTGGAAAATAAGAAGTGTCAGATCAGTACATGATTGGTCTGGTGCCCACTGAAAACTGAAGAAACCTGATCATTCAGATTTACAGGATATATTGCCTATATAAAAATTTCTTCTGAATTGCATGAATTAGAAGATAAGAAACATTTCATGCACAGAGTGTAAACTAAAGTAACCATGGCGCTTTACCTACTTAAGTGTATAATCCCTTTTTCTTCAGTCGAGGCTAATGAGATGGTCTGGAGCCATCTAACAGCTCTCTGCTGCTGAGAGAGGGCTCTCAGCATCTCCTTCTCCACAGCTTCCCTCCCTCTGACATTCACCTGACCCCTGAGCAAGCCAGTAAATTCAAAGACAGTGACTAGCCAATTCAGCTCAGAGACAAAAAGTAGTCCCTGAGGAATGAGCAGAGGAGGAGATGAGATGTTCGAGGATGAGAAGACTAGGACTACTCCTTTCTGGATGTGACCTCCTGGGCTCACTCTAACATATATCAAGCTGCATTTCAAGCCATATTATATCTAGTGTCAAAAACCTTTCCAGACTGGTAATTTTGTGTTAAGGTAGCATTGCCTGTTTTAACCTCTTCTGTTACATATTTATTTATTCTTGTACCAAGAAAGGATCAGTAATGTCCAGCAATCATTCTCTTTATTACTTCTTGCATATCATTCAGTAGTTTCTTGCGATCAACTTTCAGTCCCTTTTCATATGCAAATTGTTCCCTTATAATGCTTTTGCCTGTTTTAGGATCCTTATTTCTGTTATGCTCTTTTTTTCAATAGGAAAACCAGAACTTTTTTTCAGGGTGGCTGAGATATCAGGATAGTGTGCACACTATCACAAAAGCACTCCCCTTTCAAATTTCTCTTTCTGCTCCTACTGCATCCCAATATGCTGGCTGATTTGTTCTACTATGGGCACAATATATGGATTTTTAACTCATTTTCCTGACTGAGCATTGCTGCAAGTAAGCAGCTTTTAGAAGGAATTGAAACTGCCATTATTAATGCAGTTACAATTAGTTCAAAGCATTCTTTCCAAAATGCATCCCCCTTGCTCTTCAACACAAGGAACTCCACTTGCCATCACGCCATCTGTTCTCCCAGCTCCTCTAAACCTTTACAAAGTTCCTCAGAATCTCTTTTAGTTTCAATTAACCTGAGTAATTTATGTAGCCTGCACATGTTGTCATCAATCTGTGAACCCTATTACCAGATTGAACTATATGAGGTTACTGACAATTAGAGGACATTACCTTTTAGGTTTTTGCCATGTTACAAATTAATGACTTGTTCCTACACTTTGCTTTCTGTCCTAAATAACTTTTTTCCTCAAACTGTTACGAGAAGAGAGATACACTATGGGGCTACTTAGGTTTTATCTTAGGTCTTTGTTTTTTAAGAACCTAAAAAAGTAATTTCCATTCTTTTGCCTTATTCATCCATTTTGAAACAAATATTTTGAGTGCACTGAACACATTTCTTTTACAGGACCTGGGCTTTTCTATTCTTTTCATTGAACTCTTTTAATATGGAGTTCCCATCTGCCTTCTACCAAGTGAATTAAATACAGCAAGATCTGCTAGCAATGCAACAATAGAGGCAAGCTGGTAAGAAAAATTCTTTTCAACTCTGGACATATTCATTAATTCTAAAGACAAGAATTAAGAGTTAATGTGTTAAGAGGCACTATATATTTAAGAAAATGAAAAACCACCATGTTCAACTATTTCTATGAAGTTATAATTACCTTGTCTTTACTGTAAAATTAACCTGACTTAAAATTTATATCCTGCCCCGAACTTTACATCTGTTCACACAAACTGTATTTTTAATATCCTAGTGGTTTGTGGGTGGGTTTAGAGTTTTCTTTTTTGGTGTTTTTTTTTCGTTTGTTATTGGTTTTGATTGGGATTTGTATAGACTAACGACGACAAACTCCATCAAAGTGTTTCTGGTATTCTGGTGTTTCCCCACAATTCTCCGAGGTGTCCAGGAAGAACAATCACATTACTATGATACATACCAACATGCAAGTGCTCTCAGCTTACAGCAAAGAGACACAGGATAAATCCCAGCTAACTTCACAGAATTGTGACCACAGAATTAATACGAATGTCATTCACATGCTGTCTCAACGGGTTTTTTTGAGTTATGCTAACTAGAGAGAACTGTAAATATCCAGTCTTAAAACTGAAGCTCCACCCGTGGCTTTCCTTAAAAAACACAGAAACTGTGGGGTAAACATTCCAAAGAGAAGTTAAGTCACTCAGTTTATAGTTTGGTATGACTATGGAAATGCACATAGAACTGGACAAAAAAAAAAAAAAAAGATAAAAAAAGCTCCCTAAATCTGTACATTTTGGAAGAAATATAAATGCCTATTACATACAGATGCCTATAAACCCCAGCTCTTACACCAGTAACACAGTATTATGAATTTAGTTAAATAAATGATGTAAAATATTAGGTATCCTCGCAGTATCTGCAACAATACAACAGAACATAACACCTTGAAAAAACAGCTATTTTACCTTACTTTTACTAATAATTTTCACAGAGGTTACTCATTAAAAAATGGAATTGTAAATTGCTTGTAGTGTGACACAGAGCTTTACACCTGGTCAAAAAGATTCATGTGAATTAGAAAGAAGGGCAGCTGTCAGTAGTTAAATTATTCTGGTACATGTGCAACAGCATCCTTGTTACAGATGTGCTGATGGGAAAACTCATACAAGTATTGACACAATATAATATGATTTCTGGGATTATTTTTACACCTGGTTCTCAAATGCTTCCTAGCATCATTCTTATTAAAGAAGACACATTAATTTGCCTGACCTATTATGAAATTTTTTTGGCTTCCATAATTAATCTCACAGAAAATACAACCCATTGCTGAGAAGACTAGTGTAAATCTCTTAAGAGCACATACTTTGCAATGTCTACACTCTAAAATTCCAGAAAGACTAGTTATGCAGTTTCATAACTGATACAATTTTTTAGCAAGTTTACCTGAGTGACACTTATAAACTTTTACACGAAAAGAAATCTTCCCCAGTTTTATATAGGAATTGTGCCATTTACTTTGAAATAAGTAATGGAGTAGAAGATGACTTCATCATAGCGAATAAAGCCAAAAAGAACATAATTGTTTGACAGATAGCACTTTGAACAGGTACTAATTCAACAGTAACTGAAATAACGTTCTTGGATGCAATGGACTTGTTTCAATAGAAATAAACCAGATTTTAGTAGGCTGAAAGCAGATTAACTTCACATATGTCTCAGGCCATTTGCAAATGTCAACAACATTCTGTTACAGTGCAAAATGACCAAGAGTACTGTAGAGAATCTGACCATTACTGGCAAATGTTTAGCTGATCCCTAAAACCTACATGTGAGAAGAGATTTTTTTTTTTTTTAATGCACTGAGGAGAACAAGAAGATAGAAATTCACTTCAGTTATCTAAAGAACTTATTAGACCAGAACTTTTAAAAGTAAAATGAAAGCACCAAATCAGGTATCTCTCACTTGGTTAGGAAGCAGAGCTGAGAGGTACAGGGGAAAGCAATAACACTTCTAAAAGGATTTCCTTTGGTCTCAATAAGTATCTGACCATTAAAATAAAAATAAAAAAAATTAAAAAATAAAAGCAAGAATTTTCTTAATATATTAAGAAAATTACTGACTTTACAGAGAAAAAAGGTATTGTCACTTCTAGAAATGGCAGACCAGTATTTCAGAGGGCTCTTCCTAACTGTAATAATAGCTTGCAAGTGTCATAATACAAAAAACCCAACATACTCCACAGAACAATGGATTCATTCTAATCCTGTCCAAAGAGACACTTTGTTTCTACAGATGATAAAAAATACAGTAACAACAGGTTATTCAGAGGACTAATATTTGAAGCGGGCCCCAAAAGGTAATGGGAAATAAAAATGCCATAATAAATGCAGAGAACATTCACTGGAGATGAAGCTTAAGCTGTGTGGGAGCAAACGAGATGCTGATAGACACACCTTCAGTACTGTGGATACTAGAAGTGCTGAAGTTCTGTTGTCAGAGGTGAGAACACTGACTTAAACACAGCAGAAGCCAGGAAAGGTGCACAAAGAAATGAAGGTAGTTTTCTGTCTTAAGGAGAAGAGGAGAGAAACTTGAAGGATAACCAGTCATTTTTAGATGTGGCCTTGAGATATGATGATAGAACAAAAAAAATCCAGAAGAAAATGGATGGAGCATTATGAACACCATCTGACTTGAGATTGGAATCAATTTTTAAAAATAGCAAGATTTTCACTGATTTTAGTAGCCCGAAACACCACCTAGTATTACACTATTAATGGAACAAACACCAAAGAAATATATCTAAACAGTTTGGAACAGACTACAATTATGGACAGAATTTTTAGAGAGTGTATGGCAAATCTAGGGCACATTCTTTGCCAGGGACTATAACACAGAAGATCAAAGCAACTTCAGTGTCAGTATTTAAATTTACAGTTTATAAGAAAGGTTTGCATTTCCTAGAAAATAAAGCAATGCCCATTAGAATTATTTAAACTGGTGTCAAATACAGCACTGGTAGTTTTTGCTGTTAGGATAGAAATGCAATCCACACGTTGCTGAACCACAGTAACTTGAAAAAGACACCAATTACGAATACTGGAAATATATTTTTTCCCTCTTTTTTAAAATAACCACCAAAAAGCTCTGTTTATTCAGGAACATGTTTTTTTATTCCAAACGAAAGAGGGTGCCAAGCAATGTTATACAAGCTTCCTAAATTCATTTGGCTGACTAATGTTCCTATTCCTGCATGCTTCAAAGTAGTAAAAGAAAAACAAATCCCAGGAAGAACTGACATTCAGATCTGTATCAGTTCAAAGACATAATGCATAATGTTGTCTGCTTTCTATTTAATGCAAAAGACAAATTTTGCTGAGTTCACTTAATAATGAGCAAATGGAGGGTGGAAATTAGAGGGTTGGGACTTAGGACTTTTTTACAATAGACTATTAGCATGTTTAAATTTCAACCTCCCTAAATTTCCAAGCACTTCTTTTCATTTAGTGAATTATTTTGCATATATACAGCATACTATTAATTTAAATGTATCATGCCTGACTCTTTAGTGTCTTACTTCAGTTAGACCACAATAGCCAGCACCTTGATATCATACTCCCATTTTATACAATTATGAAATCTCCATAAAGAGACAGGAATTTTTTTGGACCAACATGAAATGGAGAAAGAAACTTTCCTACATACTTTAAACCCTCCACATTTACAAGCACTTTACAACACTAAACATTATATTATATATTATTTTATATCAGTATTATATACTAATATAATATTTAAAGTTTAAATATATTATACTGACTTATTCTAAGTGAAGTTTTTATATCAGTGTATTACACCACATTTTCAGAATGTGCTGTATACACATCAAGTTCATTCTTTTGTCCTGGAACAACTCTTACAAGACGAGTTGCTGTATGCTTTGCACAGAGTTCATTTTGTGTTTTAAACAGAGATAGATTGCCAGGACATGTACAACTTAGTTTTACAGTCTGACTTATACTGCCAGAATAACTTTATTCCAAAAGTAATTAGAGGTCATGTGTTACTAAACAGACCAAAGAATCCATCCAGCAGTGATGTATCATGCTGCAAACATAAAAGGAAGACATACCTTGGTCTGCTGCTACCAAGCAAGCACAAGCTAATGAGGAAAGTTACGAAACAGGGTAATTCATTTAGAAGGAAAGACACTGGAAGGTTATCAGTACAAGTCATCCTGACTACATCAAGCAGAGAGATTCTAGCCATAGCAAATGCAGAATCTAGGTCCACAATAAATACACTGCATACACTTAACATTGCTAAAGCTGTATTTAGGGTGCTTCTAAAAACTTCTCAAAGTATATCTAAAGAAGAGATGGCAGAGCTAATTGGACTAAATTTATCCTTGGCCTCAACTGTAAACTGATGTCCCTGGAGTTGATGGTAACAGAACAAATGAAAGGCAGAAGGCCTGCTAAATAAGACACTGGGTAAGGGTTTACTGTCACTAAGGTGATTGAAGCCAGGTACAGTCACATGGGATTGGCCAAGCTACAAGAACAGATACGACAGACAGATTGACATTTTCAGATTCCGACTTGAAAATGCTTAAATCTTTCTGAATGGAGATTCAGAGGGTGGTATGATTCACAATCTGTGAGATAGGACTTGTGGTCCGAAATACAGTCTTCCCCACATTCTTAGCTCATGGGCAAGCCACCCTCAAGATTGAACAGATAAACCTTCAACAGAACAGCTTCAACAAGATAAACTAGTCATAACCTTCCCAGAGACTAAAGATGCTACCCAATGAAATATGTGAACGTCTGTCTCTCTCACTCCAGTGAGTATGGTCACGTAAACTTTTCTAGATTAGCTTTTCAGTCTGGATTGAATCAAGGTTGTTCGCAAACCCAGAGATAATCTCTGTAGACCATACATGCATCTTTTTGTGACAGCCCAGACTAAACCTGCAGACTTTGCAGAGCATCAGTCTAAGATGAAGTGTGTAGCCCACTGCCTGGCCCAACTCCAAGGCTGCCAGGACACAACACCCCTCTCCAACTTCCCAGCTCTGCTGCCCAAAACCAGTGAGATGCCAGTGAAGGTAGAAGAGGACTGAGATACCCAGCTGGACTTCTAGAAATTCCTCACTGGAACAATAACAAATACATGTGAATGACTGTTATACAGGTGCAAAATCACAAGTGGGAGAAAGGGTGGCTCTTGTGGCTTGGGCTAAATACGATCTTGAGGGCCTTGACCTTGATCTTCTCCATTAAGTAGGTTTTGCAGCAACAGTGTAGAAAAAGGAAAAGAACCAAATACTGCAGCCCCTGAATTCTTACAAGTGTTCTTTAGCAGCAGTGACAGTTTAAGGCTGGGAGGTAAGTGAAAGGTGAGCTTTCAGAAGACCTACTTGAGAGATCCTTCCAAGAGCATTGACCACAGTGAAGCAGCGGTCAGCTACTGGCCCTGCAACAGAGGAGCCTGCACTTGATCCCCCAAGCCTGCACCACGTGGTCTCACTTTTACTGTTGCTTCAAGTGGTGATGAAATAGCTCAAAGCTAAGGATTTACCTCCCCACTTTGCAAAACAGTGTGCTCCACAGTAAGGCTGCAAAGCAGCGAGAACCATAAGGGACTTCTTCAGGCAATACCTCCAGTGATATCTTAGACCTGATGCTATTTTCACCTTGCACCCAAAATTAGGTCTGCTCCACACAGCAACAATAATGGTAAAATACATATGCAGCAGAAAATTCCTAATGAGATTTAAAATCATTACTGTATCCATCTACCTTGTATAATTTAAACCTGGTTTAAACAGAAACAGCAACCAATCATTCACCCAGTCGTTATTAGATAACTGTAGGAAATTAGATGACAATTTATTTCCTATACTAATATGATCCAAAGTGTTCATTAATCTGAACTCCTAAACTGGCTTTTATTCAGACACACAGTAGAATTAATGTCTTCATTATCATGCTGTCAATGACCTCTGATATTATACATGCTACGAGCTTTTACAGAATAAAATACTTAACACCGTTTTTGTTTTCTCATATTTTCGTTCACATACTAATAGATGTCCAATACTATTTACATTTGTCAATAAGTAAAACCATCCAGTAAAGAAATCTGTATTTCACGTGCTCCCTGCAGACAGTTATTTCAGCATCAGCAATATTTACGAAAAGTCAGTTTTGCAGGTTTACACGTGACTGGGTAGGCAATCCAAACACGGGCCAAACAAGAAAATTAAAGAGAAGCGCTACCCCTTGCCACTCACCTTACATTTGTCCATCTCCTTTTCCCACAAACACATGGAGAAAATCACAGCCAACAAAAAACAAGTGGTTTTATAGTGTGTTTAAAAGGCTGACTAATCTCAGGTTTGGCATACCAAAGACCAGGGCGAGAACAAGCACTTTCGTTTTCGTGTCAGCTCCCACAACACTCTAATGGAATTGCGTACGGAGATTTTTCCCTCCTTGCTTCTAATAAATGGGTGTTGTGTTTACATACTGCATACTGAGCATTGCCCATCCGAAGCCAAGGGCTGCATCTTGCCAGCTCTTAACTTTCATACAATATGGCGATTACATGAGCCAGCATATCATTAAATCACATAACAAAACTTGGAGAATGGCACTGTCAGCTTGCAGAACCGTACCTGAAGGACTGACATGCAGTGCATAAAGGGAAAAACTAGATTTCAGTGCAATGGCAGAACTGGGTCAGGAGAAGGCTGGCTTACTGGCCTCACTTTAAACTACAAAGCCAAGTGCCAAATACTTCACAGAGATAAAAACTAAATAAAAAGATCACTAAACACGCCTTACAAAATGCTTCCCCACCCTTGAATCTTTCAGGTCATCTGCTGTTTATTCTCCATATGATTCTTTATTCCAGGATGTTCTTTCCATCTGCAGTACTTGCAAACTGGCGTCCCTTGAGCAGAGTCAAAACCAGGGGAACAGAGACCTTAGTCCATTGCTTAACGTGAATAGCACATCTTTCTGGGTCCAGCAAATTCTCTTTTTCTGTTTGGTGAGCAGCAGGTCTATACCTGCCACGAGCTCCAAATGTCTTCTATTGCCTAGTCTTCTGCCATTCTTTGCAGAATGAGCAAGAAAGACTGATGATCAGAAGTCACTATTTCCCCTAAAAGCAAGCTCATACCAAGGTATCAAGTATCTGATTTGCATTTCTGATTTAGCCTGCTGATATGAGACTGGAAGTGCCAATTTGAGTACTAATTCTTTGTCCAGGTACTGGTCTGCAATAATTTCTACAGAGGCTTCCACTTTAGTGACACAAACATACAGATAGGACAACCTAGACAGTAATTTAACTGCCAACAATAATGCACATGTTCAGAGGTAGAAAGCTGAGCTAAGATCTAAGACACTTCTAATACTGAGGTTTCTAAGAGGATGTGCATCCAGCTCACTGCAGGAGATCAAGTGCCTGAACCATGTATCTGTGATACCTTAACTTATCAGCCTTCAGAGCTACCCCACAGGTGACCCCTCTTTGCAACATATTTCTTAGTAACTTAATCCTATTTAGATTGTCTTCAAATCACACAAAGAACAAGCAAATCAGAAAACTGCTACAAGTTTTTGCAAGATCATATCACACTGGCATCACTCAATCTATTTTATTCAAATTGTAAAAGGCTGTTCAGGCATCAGTGACATTTTATTTGTTGTAATATTAGCATGCAAAAGGACAAACTCACTTCTGATAATAGTTTTAATTACTAACTATATAAGCCTACAAATCCTCTCATCCAAGTAATCCTTCAATAAGATTAATTCATGGAAATAGCCCCATTGAAAAAGGATTTGTATGACTCAACCCTAAACGCTTAATCACATTTTTAATGAAATCATGACTTAAAAAGAAAAAAATCCAGGTGTTGGTATGTTTGAAACAGGGGGTTGTATATCCATCAAACCACAGAGTTTCATAAACATCACTTCTAGGACTGACACTGTTGGGGAATTTGCTTCTGCAGTTCCTGTGGTTTCTCAGGTTAAGACTGATTTAAATAAACAGACCAACTTGCTCACGTTGAGTCTAGTGCTCAGCACGACTCTTTTCTTTCAGCAATTTCGTTGTACTGATGTATGACTCAGCTACTCCTTCAGCTGCACTAGTTATATATTATCACTGTGCAACATTACCTCCAAGATCAAAATCCCTGATTTATTTTCAGCAATATCCTGGCATTACCAAATGTTTGCATGGCTCAGTGAGTGTGTGGCTCCTGCTTTCTATGTCTGTTGCAGAATATTTTATTATAAGAAGTATCAACTTTCCTGGTTTTCCAATCTTGTTCTTTTCACTACAACAGTTACCAGTCTAGACAAGGACAGAAGTAGCCACAGGAGAGCATACAGATTAAGATTTACTTTAATGTGTTGAGTGTCCCTATGTGCTTAAGTCCTCCTTCTCATAACGACTTCACTTGCTCTTTCTCTTTGCACAGGGTCTTCATGGTTTTAATGGCAAGTCTTCTTGAAGTATCTCCTGCTCTGATCCCATTTTCATTGGAATAATAAATGGTTTGGTATCACAGTTGTTTGCTACTCCTTAAAATATAGGAAACAACCCCTTGGAGAACTAGGAGTCTGTCAGTGCCTCCAAAAAGCAGGAAGCATAACTGCTTGAAGGCTGACAGATGCTTCACCACCATGACAAGAAGCTGTTCCACGGGCTACAGCTTGTGAGCCCCTGAGTCAAGCCATATGGTCCTGAATGCCAAGACTGCCTGTCTTCCCCAGCTCATTGGGAGAGGTGGATTGTTCCTGCTCTGCTCTGAATTTGCAAAAAAAATCTGTTAATTTTTATAAGTTTACAGTTCAAATGCAATAAAATGCTTGACTGCTTCCACTCATAAATCCTCATTCGTTTGCTGAACATTTTTCCTTCACGAAAGAAATAGCCCTTCTTGTATGCTTCCACAGAGTAGGATAACATCTTGTGAAATTTTGCTACCCATTCCAATATCAAATGAATGCATACAACCAAGCACACATAAACATGGCTCTCAGACTTTAACAGACCCTTCACAATTAATAATCTATTCAGCACATCTAAATAATTGTGTATACAGGGTCTGAAGCATCTTTGAGGTACAAGGCGTCTACAGTAATCTAATGTGAATAACAGCAACAGATATACATCGCTAAAATTCAGAGCTGATAATTTAAGATAAAACCCTGGTGTACCTCAGCATCACAAAAATTAAGTCTCCAAGTTTTAAGTTCTTAAACATAGGTACATTCTCCAGTGTTTTGGCCAGGTGAAATTTAAATATTTCAGAAAGTATTTCTAATTCCTGTCATCTCTCGAAAAATTATTTAACTACCAAAAATTCTTCAGTAAGGTCTTTGTAAATTTTTTTTTTTAAAATATGTTTTATGTCTTTTCCAATGACTGTATGCTGAAGTGTCTTCACTGGTGTGTAGGTGACCCAGCGATTGCCAAGAAACAGACGAAGACAAAAAGTATCTTGCTTCTAACCCAGAAACGAAGAAGGAGGCAAAAGCCCCCAGCGCAGAGGCAGCGGTGCGCGTGTCCATGCATTGTTCTCTCCCGGAGCAGTCCTGGCTCTCGCTGGGGTCTGCCAGGATAGAGGGTATCGGCACCTTGAAAAGTCCAGCCTTAAACTTTCTCCCTTTAGAGTTTCATTGAGCTGCTTCTTGTTACAATTTTTCACTCACGTCTGTCCCTTGCTTCCTTCTAAAAAACGCACAGCATAGTGACTGCAATCTCTACAGAACCTGCAGAAATAATGGCAGGGGCTCCCGCAGCGGCACTGAGCGGCTATTCCGGGCGGGATGCGGGAAGGACGAAGGGCGAAATGCCGGGGTTCCCACAGCACCCGCCCGGCGCCGCACGCTGGAGCGGCGTGCGGGGAGACACCGGGAACCGCAGCCACGGCACGGCTGCCCCCGATTATTTCACGTTCTCGCACTCGTCAAGGTAACACAGACAACTGATTTATTACGGCAATTTTCCCCAGTGCCTTCCGAGATCTCCCAAGGCTCGACCGCCGGTCCGGCCGCTTGCCGCAACTTTTCCACGGGCTGCGGAACGCCGAGGGCAAGACGGGGCGGTAATTTTTTCCTCCCCCTCACCTCGCTCCCCCAGCCCGTTCCCCGGCGGCAGCGGCCCCCACCCCCGGCGGGTACCCCCCATCTCTCAGACAGCCCGGGAGCCGCCGCCCCCGCGGACGCGCACTCTCCGCCCGGCGGCTGCCCCGGCCCGCGCCCCACTCCGCGCCGGCGGCCCC